>JBAMHV010000012.1:3230335-3265443 GCA_037177535.1 Pseudomugil gertrudae
AGGACCCATCATTCAGAGACAGCCTGTCATTGGAGAGACTGTTAAAACCTGGTCTAACGATGCTGAGGATGCTCTGATATGGTGCTTCCAGACAGCAGACTGGAGTGTCCTCTGTGGTCCTCATGGAGAGAACATCAACAGCTTGACTGAGTGTGTGATGGATTGTATGGACTCCTGTGTGGACGGCACCATCCCAACAAGAACAGTGAAGACTCTTCATTATTTTTTTATTTACAAAACTACTACAATTTGAATTTCCCTCTGGAATCAATAAAGTATTTTTCATTTCATTTTATTATAATACTGTTTTCAGTTTGTCGCTGCAGGTCAATCACATAATCATTGTCAAATGACACTGAAAAAAAAGCCAAGTGAGAGGTCTTCCGTCTTGTCTTAGCTGCAGATCAGGCGTGAGGCGGCGAAGGACCAATCAGAGACCGTGGTGCAAACGTAACTACTGTATTGGGATCATGGCGTTGTGTTCAGAGTGGATAGAGGTGGTTTACAGCTTAGAGATGGGGGTGATTATTAAACACTAATGTATACTGAGACAGCTGCACACAGACTCCCCGGACTTTTCCTTGTTTTTTCAAATAAATCTCAATCAAAAGAAAAGATTAATTTCGTCCCTCCACAGAGCGTAGCCGTGACTTTTAATGTAGTCTGCTGCATTTCATCCTTTTCTCCTCCTATGAAGTATAAACTACACATCCCGGAGTGCCTCTGTTGACCCCTGCAGCCCACATCTGTGTAATTTAGCAGAGAGCTGAGGAGCGAGCGGGCCTGGATAACAAGCAGAGCGCTTTTTCTGAAACCAGAAGAAGAGGGAGCTAGAGGTTATGAAGACAGGAAGAAGCAAGAACTGAACGTGTCTGGGGCTCTGACTAAATGCTGGGGTTCTTACATTGAGGAAGGCTTTGGGATTGGGTAGCGACCAGATAGCGTAACACCCCCTCCTCCTCCTCTCTATTGAGAATTGCGTTAAAACGAGAAGGAAAAGCTTGAGCTTTGTCAACATTAAAAAAATATATATTTTTTATTATTTTGATTTTTTCTCCATATAGATTAAACGAGGACATTTTGCTGGCTGATGTAGGTGTTTAGAATGGGACACGCTGAAGGTACTGACATCTTTTTATTTCCCTGCATCTTTCAACTCTGCATCAAAATCCGTACTGCTCCTTAGCTCTCCTCTGTAGCGCCAAGCGTGTTTGCCATATCTCTCTGTTGCTAGCTCCCCTCTTGCCTCGGTTTTTGTTCGTAGCTAGCTTATTCCTGGGCACATTTCCTCCAAAACCGCCAGTGATGGAGGTATAATCACGGCAGACAATTTGATTTAAAGGGGCATAGGCAGCCATATTGGCAGTGCACCGTTAGCTTAGCCAACATTAGCTTCTCCTTTCATCTTGTTTTTTGTGTGATGCGCCTAACTGCACAAACGAAACCAGATAGACGTGTTTGATAGAAGAATAACGGATACATTTGCATTTTGTGCTTGGTTTTTAACTAATCTATGCTGCTTACATCTCTGAATTTTGGTCCCTTTGAATTCATGTAGCTTGGAGCTAGCATCGCAGGAAGCTACAACATCATTCAGTGAAATAGTTTGGTCTGCGTAGTCGTTTTAACACAAAACACGCAGCTATGAACAGGTGTTAATGTTTATCATATCTCATATAAACTCACAAATGATAATTTATACTTGATATAAGAATTTAGTGAGGGTTAATTGACACCGTGTGAATGTTTACATTATTCACCTTCGTCCTGCCCAGTATGCTCACAAATTGTACCACAATGAGTGGATTAGTCCAATTCACTTAACCATTTTCACCTGATTAATTACTCACTAAATATATTAAAAGTGTCAGGAATAAAAGGGCATAGCAGCCACTGGCAGCAGCTCTTTGTTTTGTTTGTGATAGGAGTCCACCATGTGTTTGCGTTGATGTATTAAAATAAAAAAGGAGCTTTTGCGCTGCACCCATTATTAATAGCTGTTCAAAAATAACATGTGAAACCACTGTCACAATTTAACACCGAGTTTCATATAAAATAAGGTGTTTTTAGTTATCAAATTCACACAAAAGTTACGTGATTGTTTACTAGAATACAGCATCCAGACATCCACAGTAATTTCCTGGTTTTGATCATGTTCTGGATAATAACATAATTAGGTTTTTCATGTATGGATTGTTGTATCATGTAGGATTTTTGGTAAGATGTGCATTGTGTGTAATCTCCCTGCAATATGAATCCATTGATAAATATTTATAAACTTGGACCACAGGTTTTGTTGGAGTAGTTCTGATTTTTAAGTTACTGAAATTGATTTCTGAAAGCAGAACAAGATGTTTACAAGTACGACACTTAACCTAGGTATTCTTAAAAAGAAAAAAATCTAAGCACTCAGTGTAGTAAACAATATTTTCAATGCATCCAGTATTTATTTAGTCCATTTTGAATGCAGTTCCTCAGAGCTCAAGTTAACATGTTGAGATGTTTATAAAAAATTGAGCTCCCACTCGTAATTTAGATGTAACTTCTGTTTTATTTGTTTAAATTATGTAATTTTTTTAGGTTATTTTTATTAGTGGTTACAGTTTATTTGGAGAAATGCTCTTTGTTTGGATTTTGAAACCAAAATCTCCTTTTTTATTACTGCTGTCCAGTTCTTAAATTGGAGATTACGGCACACTAATGTTCCTATACACGTTGAGATTGGTTATAATTAGCCTTAATGAAGGAATAAGTTATATTTAATTTATTATTTTATGATAATACCACAGAGCAAGTAGATTTATTTGTCTCTGGGTGAAATATTGTGAGGCTGCCATGTGCAGTCTGCAGCATGCGCAGTACCTGATGGGCTCTTGAATGTTAGGAAAAGCTGCAGATGCTGGTAGTTTGGTATTTATATTGTTAAGCTGGTCATCTCGTCTAAAGGATAGATGCAAGGTGTTGTTGGTGTTGTTTAAAGTGACGATGTGTATCACACGTTTATGTCAACAGGTCCAGTCAAAGAAAAAGACAGTTAAGGATGCAGGAGCCCAACAATGGATTTCTCCTTCTCTTTCATGCAAGGGATCATGGGAAATACAATTCAGCAACCCCCTCAGCTCATTGACTCAGCCAACATCAGACAGGAAGGCACCTGCGACACCGGCAGTGACCCGGGTGAGGATGGTGGTCCCTCCTACGATGCTGCCCTGGATGCAGAGTTTCCTTACTCGGCGTCAGCCTCCGAGGACATGCCGCAGGTCCCTAATGGCTACCCGCCGGGTCTGGGTATATACGAGCCACAGGCCAAGTTTTCCATGTACTCACAGTTCCCCAACGGCTCAGCTAACGGTTATGGGGCCATACGTAGCTATGGAGAGCACGGCCTCCTTCCGGTGGAGGGCACGGTCCTGAGAGGTCCAGGTCTCCAGGAGAGACCTCTGTCTCCAGTGTCTCCCCCTCTGCCCACACATCATTCACACCTCCACCACCATCACCTCCATCATCAACACCATACTCACCCCTTCCACTCAAATCCACCTCATATACAGAGTCACACGCAACCACAGACTCCACCACCACCTCCGCCCCTACCCTCTCAGCACCACCTGCCCCAGACGCCTCATATCATGACCCACAATCTCCCACCTCCTCCCCCTTTACACTTGCCTTCCTCGAGTCCTCCTCCCTCTCTTGTGGACAGTACTCCCTCATCCCAACCTACCAATGCTCCATCCAACACCCCTGGTGGGGTGCTGAAGAAAACCAGCTCTCCAGAGATCAAGCTAAAGATCATCAAGACGTATCAGAACGGAAAAGAGCTGTTTGAATCTGCGCTGTGTGGAGACCTGCTGCAGGAGCTGCAGGTAACAGATGCATGCACACGTGCTAATGCACAAACATGCTGACTATTTATATAAATGACTGAACACACTGGTTATTTATTGGGTTTTTTTTTTACTTAAATACCATAAAATACTGTTCCTTGTAGAAAAAGTGATCTATTTAATGGAAATGAGTGAAATGAAATAGTAATAAGATCTTTTCTTCTGTTGCCTGTTTAGTAAATGCACGATCCTTTTAATAAATCTAAGATAATTACACAAACCTATAATAATAATAAATAAATATACATTTTATTTCTTGGTACCTTTCCACACCCAAGTTCACCTTACAAGAAAGACAGAAATAACATAGAATTGAAAATAATCTTTAACATGTTAGAATTAAAACAACACAAAGCAAATGGTTAAAAGGGTTTAAATGAGTAAACCAGTGTAAACAAAAGGGTTTTAAACTCTGATTTGAATGATGAAGGGGAGTCAGTGTTTCGAAGCTCGGATGGGAGTGATTTCCAAAGGCGGCTGAAGGATCTCCTCCTTGTGGTGGTGAGACGGGCAGAGGGAGGTGAATGGAGGAGGATGAGCTGGGAGTATGAGAGGGAGTGGCAATAGAGAGCAAATCAGACAGATTATGGATACATTTTAAGGTGAGGAGCAGTATCCTGAAGTTGATTCTGTGTTTTATTGGGAGCCAGTGAAGTTGTTGAAGAACAGAGGTGATGTGTTCAAAGGCAGAGCTGCAGGTTATGATCTGATCTACAGCTTATGAAGTTATTTACTGGGAAGAGAAGTGAGTTACAGTATTCAGTTCTCTAAGTGACAAGACAGTGGAAAGGTGGAAATGGTCAGATGGAGCAATGCTGTTGATGTGGGCTTGCAAAAATATGGTGAATGATGGCCAGACGGTTAATCAGAATGGAGGAGCTATCAATGTTGATGGAGAAACTATGATACTTTTAGAGTGGGGGCTGTTTATATAATCGGTAGAAAACCATGCTTTGATTTCCTAAAGACAATCTGAGAGGGGAGGTTGGTGGAGTAAAGGAGTTAGGTTTGGAGGTTTGGAGATGTAGAGGGGGGGGGGGGGGGATGAGAATTGTGATGGGACTGGAGTTAGCTGCCATCAGAAGGTCGTTGGTAATTTCTAAAAGAGTTGATTCTTTGCTGCAGAGGAGACGGAAACCAGACTGGAATTGTTCGTAAAGGTTATACTCAGTGAGGTGTTTGTAGAGCTGAGAGGCAACAACCTTTTGGAGGATAATAAATTTGAATTGTTCAGGAGATTTTATGTTCTTTACCATTTACTATTAAAACAGATTACTAAAATACTAAATATGCTCACAAATGTATATTTATAAACAATCATAGACATGCAACTACAGTTATTTGCATATTGAGAGTGAAATATATTTTATTTTTCCCTCAACTAAAACAGTTTCTGCTTAAGCTACAAGGAAGTTTACCATCAGCTTCCTGGCTTTTTTTATACAGGAAATAAATATTTCACATTTTTAAAATAATGTATTTGCATGTTTTTATTGTGTGTAGATACATTTTTTTCTCAAAGTGCTGTATTGGTACTATTATTTATTTCTAATTGTTTTTGTTGGTGTTATTGAGTTTTTCCCTCATAAATATTTGAGTCCAAAACTCTTTTTAAGAAATTGAGAAAAATGTTTTATCAGCCTCGTCATTTTCAACCAGGTAGTTTTAATTATTAAAGATTGTTGCTATAAATAGATGAATAAAATTCCTGTGTTTGGTATAAAAATGGTTTAATTGCTGACATTTTATGGTAGGAGAAAAAATATAATTTTAGTGCTTGAAACCTGATTTTATTTTTGAGTTTGTATGAGAAACATATTCTCATTCTGGCCATGATGTGGAAATTACACTGCTTATTCAGTTTCATAGATTTTTATTTAGGCACATAAGCCACTGCAACCTTTAATAGTATTATTACATTGATAATGCAGAATGTTTGCATTTAGGTAAATTAATAAAAATAATTAATTGATGCATCGTCGACACATTAAAAACAGGAAAACTAAATCTTTTTGCTCCAATCTTTGAAAGGAGTCTCAAAACGACGAAGCCACTCAGATGCAGCGCAGACATGAGCGGAAGAAGGAGAAGAGGAAAAAGAGCGCAAGGCTGCAGCTTCAGGTTCAGGAACAGACCGTGGATTTAAGCCAGACACAGGCAGGTACGACAGGCCAGACAGAGGACACCCACATCCAGCCCCAGCCAAGGGAAACGCCGCCAGCCCAGACAGAGAAGCCTCAGAAGACCGTCATCAAAACTGAACCAAAGACACCAAAGGCAAGAGCACACGAGTCATCGGAGTTGGTTGTGAACCAGCCGCGCTTGTGTGTCGATTCTGACTAGCTGCTTCTCTGTTTTTATATTTAGGTTCCAAAAGTTCATCATCCATCAGTCATCCAAGAGACGGGCTTCTGTAAGGAGTTTGTGATTGGAGATTTGGTATGGTCTAAGGTGGGCACCTACCCCTGGTGGCCCTGCATGGTCTCCTCTGACCCACAGATGAAGGTGCACACTCGGATCAACACCAGAGGTGAAACCTATTTGAAAACTGTCCTCTTTATCAGCCTGTTTCCTTTTCCCTTACACCTGTTTCAGGACCTAAATATGACACGTTGTGTTTGTTTCCTCTGCTGTTGCCCAGGTCACAGGGAATATCATGTCCAGTTCTTCGGCAGTGTTGCAGAGCGAGCATGGATCCATGAAAAGAGGATAGTCATGTACCAGGGAAAGCAGCAGTTTGACGAGCTTCAGGCTGAGACACTGCGCAAAACCACAAATCCTGTTGAGAGGCACAAAGTATGTACATATGAGCAGAATACATATGTTTATGGATTTGAGGACTTAAAAATATAATCATATGTATTGTTTTAAACCATTCAAACTGTACTTGTTTTTTTTTGTTGTTTTTTTTTAGCTTCTAAAGCCTATTCCTCAACGGGAGCGTTCTCAGTGGGAGGTGGGCGTGGGCCACGCTGAGGACGCCTTCCTTATGACACGCCAGGAGCGAATTGACAACTACACATTCATTTACGTTGATCCAGACCCTAATGAAGGTCCCCCAAGCAAGAAACCCAACATCAGAGCTGAGAAACGAAACCGGCGGTCCAGCGGATCAGTCAATAAGAAGGAGGACGGACCCGTGAAATCGCCCGACAAAGAACAGCCACAGCGAAGGCTGCTGCCACGGCGACAGTGCAGCATTTCAAACACGGATGACAACACAAACATCCAGGTCCCGAGTGAAGAGAAGAACCCGAAAGGGGACCCGCGTCAGACGGTTTCACCAAAGCAGAACACCGCCTGTGATGAGCAGGTACGGCAGGATTCACCGCCTCCAGTCAGAGCCTGGAAAACGGCCGCTGCCAGAAAGCTTCTGCCTCTCTCCATCACCATGAAGAGACTGAATGTGGAGATCACAAAGTGTGACTGGCCTCTCCTTCAGAGGAAAAATGCTTCGTCCCCAAAGAAAGAAAAAGAAGGGGAGAAGGAGGAGGGAGTGGAAAGAGAGGCAAGGCAGCCCGACCTAGGATACTGCTCACCTGAGGTTAGTGTAACTGGAAAGAAAACAGGCATGACCCTTCCTGTATGGTAATTTCCAAATGTTTGCTTTGAGCAGGATAGCAGAGCTAAACCTGAGCCCAGCCCTGAAGAGGAGGAGGATGGGGACGAAGGGGAGGAAGAAGGTGATGAGAGGAGAAGCTCCCCTGCCAGCCGAAGGAGTGACGAGGGAGGAAATCAACAGGCCTCTTCCCCTGGATCACAACACAGTAGTCCACAGGGTGAGTAAACAAACAAACAAACGGTAAACAGTAGCTCAGCTAAATATTTCATGTGGAATATCTCTGTAGTCGGTGTGAAGTGCAAGTCGATACTTTTCTGTTTTCAGGCTCTCAGGAGAGGAAGCTGCAGCGGCGGTCGGTCAGGAGCAAGTCTGAGTCGGAGAGAGGCAACGACCCCGTTCCTAAGAAGAAAACCAAAAAGGAACAGGTATCGCTCATCCTCAGCTACTGCTGTTCAGTCCTAAAATAGCCTGCATGGAAGAATTTTTACCCTTCTTTCTTACATTTCTTCACTTTTCCCATTTTTTAAAATCCCTCTAACTCCGGAGAAGCTGATTAGATCCCAAAGTGCTGCTAATGGACTTAAATAATTACAAAAAAGGATTAACACAAAACTCAAAAACACCACTTTAATAACACAAACTCTTACATTAAACCTCCTCACAGGCTGAACTGGCTCCAGAGACCATGCTGAGGACAGGCTCTCAGAAAGGTGGGTTTTTTTCTTTCAAACCTACTCCAAAACTCTGAATGGCGTGTCTCCATACCTAACCGAACCCATTTGTGTGACCTTTTAGGAGCCAGTGAGATCTCAGATGCATGTAAGCCCCTAAAGAAGCGAAGCAGGGCGTCAACAGATGTGGAGATGGCTTCATCACAGTACAGAGACACCTCTGATTCAGACTCCAGAGGTCTCAGTGACCCACAGGTAGGTTTCAGAAACAAACCCCAGCACACACAAGTTCCTCCTACATACAAAATATGCTGAGCTGTCAAATTTCATCTGTTAATAACTTTATTTTTCTCACTTCAGTAACACTGAAAGTGGTTTAAACTAACCGTCTCCTGTCCCAAATTTGGTATGAATACAACAAGAACTGATGTTAGTCCATCTGTGTTTCAGGGTTTATTTGGAAAGAGTCTGGACAGCCCAGCAGCAGCTGATGCAGATGCTTCAGATACTCAGTCGGTGGACTCTGGCTTGTCCCGGCAGGACAGCAGCACTGGCAAGAGAGATACCGTGTGCCAGGTCAGAACTACTCATGATTCATTTAATTTGTTTTTAAAATAAAAGCTCAGTTTTGTGATCATTTTACTTAATTTCACTGTTTTCTAGATCTGTGAGGTGTATGGAGAGGGTTTAGTTGCGTGTGAGGGAGACTGCAGCAGACAGTTCCACCTGGAGTGTCTTGGTTTATCTTCCCCACCTGAAGGCAGATACACCTGCTTGGAATGTAGAAATGGTGAGCAAGTCTGATGCAAACCACCATCTCCTGAGCTGACGTCTTTTCTTCACCATGACAGACTTCATGGCTTTTCTTTTTTTAGGCAATCATCCTTGTTTTAGCTGTAAATCTGCGGGTCGAGATGTTACTCGCTGCTCTGTGTCTGGATGCGGGTGTTACTACCACGAGGACTGCGTCCGGAAGCTCCCGGGCACCACTAACAGTCCTGGTGGAGGCTTCTGCTGCCCGCAGCACAGCTGCTCAACCTGCTGCCTGGAGAGAGTCCTCCAGCGAGCCAGTAAAGGTACAGCACTCTCTGTGTTAACATCTAGTTACAGTCTGGGCACTGTCTGAGGAAATCAGATCAATAGAGCAGAAAATGTCACAGGTCAGTTCCTTAATCTGCAGACTGGCAAGTTTTACGTGTTACTCCGATAGTCTGTTAGATCCATTTAATCTGATTCAGGTGTATTAGAGCAGGACAACCTCTAAAACCTGCAGAAAGTTGGTTGTCAGTGATCAAACTTGCCAAACTCTCACTCAAAGGGACCAAACTGTTTGCACAGCATATGGTTACAAGTGCTCACTAGGCACTAAAAACCTGGCTCACTGTTTCAACTCAAAACAACTCAATGAAGCAATATCACATTTATGGTCTTGGGGTTTTTCTTTTTACTTTAGTATTCAAATCTAACTGTACTCTCTCTTCATTAGATGGTCCATTTGCTTATAATGCAGAGTAATCAAGTACTTTTCTACATGGTTGTATAAACTCAAGTGGAAGGAAGTTAGTAGCTGCTGCATGACTGATATGCCAGAGTTTCTCACTTGATGTAAAGCAAACTGTGGGGGGGAATGAAACGCACTTCTTTTCTGCTTCTCCTCCAGGTCGTCTGATTCGATGCATCCGCTGTCCGTTGGCCTATCACACCGGCGACAGCTGCATGGCGGCAGGCAGCGTCTTCCTCACCCATCACATCATGATCTGCAGCAGCCACGGCAGCGTCAAAAGGAACGGCCTCGTCACCTCCCCCATCAACGTGGGATGGTGCTTTCTTTGCGCCAGAGGTAAGGTTTCACAACTGCACACGCAACAACACCCCCCACTGCAACATTTCAGCCTCTTATTTCCCCATTTCCCCCTCCTTTTTTTTTTGTTTTAAAGCAGTCGTGGCACATTTTGCACCCCATGGACGAAATCTGAAATCTAACACACTAACTTTAGATATTGTACATGTTTTGTGTTTGACTTTGTTGTTCATGAGTAGCAGTGCTGTGAGATGTTCGTTTCCCATCACAACACTGTGACAGACTCAAGTTGTTACACTTCTATTGATACTGATAAAGGAGATTTTTTTATTGGTTATATTTTTGTGCTTTTTGTTATTTTTTTAGCCAGTTTAGATCCGACACTTTGTCGAGTGCAATGGTTGGCCTTTTTGTGTAGGCACAAACGTTTTGTTTTACTCTTTTCTGTTTCAACTGTGTGCGTGTATGAGGCTATGCATATATGTTTCTCTTTTTCTGAAATTTGGCTAATTCCGAGTTTGACTGCGGCTCACCCCCGTCTCTTCCTGTGTGTCTTGTGTAGGGCTGTTAGTGCAAGACCTTACTGACACCATATTAAGTTCATATGCCTATAAGTCCCACTACCTTCTGACTGAGTCAAATCGTGCTGAGTTGAAATTACCTATGATTCCCTCTCCTTCGTCAGCTACCAAAAAGAATGTTGGGAAAGGTAATTGAACCGTTTTTCTTTCTCCTTTGTCCCACTAGTTTGTGTTTTGTGTTTTGCCTGCTCCCATTCTGATTTAGTTCCCCTTTTTGCACACATCTTTCATTTCAAAGCTTTGCTGTGCAAAGTTAATTAACTGATTTAAACACGCAGTTAATTTAATGCAGAGTGGTGCAAAGTAACTTCAGCCAAGTTCAAGTGATGAGTGGACCTCATGCAAGAATCCTTTTGGGATCCTCTTCCCACATCTTGTTTTTTAAGAGGCTTATGAGAGAGACGTCGCAACAAATCACACAATATGTAAGAGTTGGAAAAGCACAGATGTAAATGGCAATAAGCTGAGGGTTCTGTTGTTATCTAACTATACTGGACACATATGATTAAACAGAGCAGAGTCATTAGTGATATTGTTAGTAGCATCTCTGTTTTCCTACTCTGACAAGTTAAAGACATGTTGCTCCTGTCAGCCTAGTGAATGCTTCCTGCTCCGTGCATGTCATGAGAGCTTTATGTGTTTGAAGCTAGAGTTTTAAAGATATCGAACCGCAGCAGCATCCGAGGAGCAGAAACCATCTAAAAATTAAATGCAGTTGGCAAAATGTTTTCAGACTTACACTGAGGTAAAAATGGGAAAGGAATGTTGTCTGTTGTGTTGGCGCATGGAGACAACAAAAACCTGCTGGATACCGGCCCTCGAGGACCTGAGTTTGACACCCCTGCTCTACACTGAAACTTCCTGAAGAACTGACATAAATCTGCAGATTTATTTTCTTTCTGCTTCTTCTGTCTTTTCCTTTATTGCCAGACTGACTCCTTGATGTTAGATCGGGGCTCTGCAGACTCCTTAATCTTACATATGACGATCATTTCTTTATTGTTCCTGCTGTATGTTTAGGCAGATGGTCCTGTGATATAAATGAACCAGGTTGCTTAGATACCTGCATGATGGACAAACATCTGAGGTGCGCTTAATTTCTGCACACTAATAGAAGTCTAAATGGAGATTACGAGAGCTTAGAGATGGTGTAAATTATCTCTGTAAAGCAAAGTAGTTCAAACTTGGATCCTAATTAAGAAATGGCAGACGGCACTGGATTTTTTTCAAATCAATCCATTTCCTTCATGAATAATTTGGTCTATTTGTAGTGATGTGTTATTTATTATTAATTATAATTATAGAATAATTTCAGTTATCCAAATTACATCATGTTTAATAGTTGAGAAACTTATATGAACACGGTTTATGGCTAATCCTGACTTCTTGTGGATTTCTTTCACTCATTTTTGGTAAAAGTGAGTCTCCACCACGGTGTGCTATTTCTGTTCTTGCATCAGGTCCATTCTGAGGTTGGTTGTGCGTATTCGGTCAATCTGGGTAAATGTAAATGTTGCATCTTTGCAAAAAATGTAAACATGGCTAAATTTCTTTATGCGAATACACGATTTGTGATAAACTTGCAGTAGCTCTGTATGATGCTCTGTGTTAGCTAGCTTGTGGTTTGTGGAGGTGCACGGCTTCTCTGCTTCAGCACTCTGGGCTTGTTTTTGATCTGAACGGCCTTGTCCAGCCTTGCCTCCTTTATGCTGACTGCAAAAAGTCACTTTTTTTTATCTTACTTTTGACTGAATTTTTAGATGATATGACATTTTGGGCTTGCTTTGTGTTCTTAAGCTTCTGACCTGCCTTGGATGGAATATAATTACATTTGGGATGAGATTTAAGCAACGCTGAGTTCCTGGGATAAAAGTGATGAATATCCTCTTTAATTTTGATGTCAGTATTATATTTCATGAAAACAGATACCTGGAATAGCAACATGATTCCATGCAAGCTGGTCTGTGCAGAGTGTGATATGTGATGGGCTTCACTGGCAGGACTGCATGCCTGCTTATTGCCTATACTATGTTATTTGAGTGTAAACCTGATTAATTCTTATACCCACTGGCTGACTGTTACAGTGCTGCCGCATGTATTTCCCGTAAACTAGTCTTGGTACAGTGCTCTGAATCTGATTGCCAGACATGCTGTTACTGCTGCAGTGGAAACTGTAACCTTCTTTGGAACCACTTGCAGGGATATGAACCATTGTTATGTTTTGTTCATGCGGTGCTGCTGTTAAAGGAGCACTTAGTCAAGCAAATAATCCTAGTGTTTATTTTCCTTTACCTCAGATTAATGACCACATGGTACTCTGGTTGCTTTAGATGAGTTATTTATGTTACATGAACATCTTTTTGTCTCACATTAGATGTGGAAAAAGTGTAATTTAATATTTGTAGGGTTTAAATGTTTCTTAGACTTGTCTGCAAATGAGATTCAGAGTTTGTCCAGGTAATAAGATGCATCACCTAATCATACACTCCTCCTCTCTTTGCATACTCACGTCCCACAACGCATGCACACACACATACATACATGTTTACATTATACAAATGTAGGAGGCAAGTTGCTGTGCTGCGACTCATGCCCAGCTTCCTTCCACCCGGAGTGTCTGGAGATGGAGATGCCCGAGGGCGCGTGGTCCTGCAATGATTGCAGGGCAGGGAAGAAACCTCACTACAAACAAATTGTCTGGGTCAAACTGGGCAACTACAGGTAGGCAGAGCACATTGATCACAGACTGCTGAGAGTTATGCATCTATCATTTTGTGGTATGGTTACTTTAAATAAAAATATAAATATATTAAGATAATACCATATATATATATATATATATATATATTTCTAACAAAAAGATCAAAATCAACTACATTTATCACTTAAAAAGGCTCAGCTTGATTACACTGGCATTAGACTGTTACACTTGCTGGCATGTTTATTATAGTGAACATTAGCTTTGTAGTTTTATTATTATTTTGAGTCAGTGTGGTGTGAATTATACCTTTGCTATAGGCAGAAGAAACTAAGTCACAGCAACCATAACACACGGTCGGCTCTCATCTTTTAATAGCATCAACTGACATCAACAAAAATGTTGAGCAATTTTTATTGTTTTCAAGGGTTTTGCTTCACATTTCAGACAAAAACATAGTGTGATGAAGGTCATGCTGAGCCCGGCATGGCAGTGTTCTGGTTTTCAGACATGCAGCTGAACTCTGAAATCTTTCAGACTAGTACCACATAAGCTGTATGTGAGAACACAGACCAGACTTTTTCGTTCACTCAGCTTTCCAATAAGAAATCCAATAAATATTGAAGTTGATGCCACATGAAAACCTGGCAGGTTATTGATGCTGGCCACTGGGCTGCTATACTAGTAGCATAAATATAGTTAAAAGCAATTCTTGTGGAGCCTCGTATATATCCTCTTATCGGTCTGGCTCTTCTCTTCTGTTGGGCCAAAAATCAATTGCAGGCAAAATCTTTTGAGGGATGTTTGAGTTCCTGTATTGTAGCTGGAAGAGAAAGGAGTTGTAACAAGGATACGCAGGTGTATCAGCTGTGGAAATCTTTTTTAGCATCTTTTAACATATAAAGCAGATGCAACTCGTCAGTCAAACACCTCCATTGAAAATAAATGCACACCTTGGAACGTTTATGCTTCTCTGAGGGAAACCATCCAATCCAGATCAGCTCCAGGTGATGCTAATTTCTTTTAGTGTTCATGTGTGAAAACCACAGCTAAACTGTGAGCCATGCTAAAATATATCATTCCCTGGCATTGTTAGATTAAAATCTGGTCATTTCACTAAAAAAAATGCTCGTAACCCCAAAAGTTGCATTTTAGTGGATCAAGAAGAAAGATCTCCTGAATAAATCTCATGAAAATACAACATATGATTTTCTTCTTTAAAGATCTTTAAATAAAGTGCTGCGAGGAAAAGTTGCTCTGTTTAGTTAGTTTGTTACAATCCTGCTTTCTTTCTTATGACGTGGTGTCTCCCGGCTAGGTGGTGGCCAGCGGAGATCTGCAACCCTCGCTCTGTGCCATCAAACATTCAGAGTCTTCGCCATGATATTGGGGACTTCCCTGTTTTTTTCTTTGGCTCCCATGACTACTACTGGATCAACCAGGGCCGGGTCTTCCCATACGTGGAGAATGACAAGAACTTTGTAACGGGTCAGATCAACCTGAACAAAACCTTCAAGAAAGGTAACTGCTGCCCACAGAGTTTCTTTTCACTTTGAGAGCACGCTGTTGCGGGTTATTTCTTACAAGCTCTAGAGGAAATGCTGTATGAGATATCATTGATGTTTCAGCACTGGAAGAAGCAGCTCGGCGGTTTCAGGAGCTCAAAGCGCAAAGAGAGAGCCGAGAAGCTCTGGAGCAGGAACGCAACTCTCGTAAACCACCGCCCTATAAAGTCATCAAGGTACTGACGTCATGGTGAGGATAAATTAGGTTTTTAAAATAATATTTATATTGTTTTGGTTGTCTTTTACAGTCCAACAAGCCAGTGGGGAAAGTGCAGATGCATGTGGCCGACCTGTCAGAAATCCAACGATGCAACTGCAGACCAACAGATGAGCATCCATGCAGCATCGATTCCCAGTGTATCAACCGCATGCTGCAGTACGAGTGCCACCCGCAGGTCTGTCTTTGTGCTCTTGTTTCTTTTCTCTTTAGGAGAAAATTACGTAACTTATGTTTGTATTTCTGCTGATAGGTGTGTCCTGCAGGAGACAACTGTGAGAATCAGTGTTTCTCCAAACGGTCGTACGCTGAAACCGAAGTGATAAAGACAGACGGGCGTGGCTGGGGTCTCAGGACAAACCAAGCACTCAGGAAGGTGTGGATGGAGCCTGTCCACACTCGCACATGATGTCTACTTTTAGCTGTGACAGGTTTTTTTTTACTTTGATCTTCAGTACTGAGAAGCTTTGTCTTTGGGCTGAAGTAATATAAAACCAGACTGACCATGTGGTCAAACAGGAATGCTAACGAATAAAAATAGGCCTTAAAATATTAACAACATGAGCCGTTCTCTTACCTCGTGATTTAAAACTACCAGGTGAAAACAAGTTTCTCTTTTACTTTTACTGGTTTCTCCAACCAGGCAAATACAGAATACATATTGATCAGACGCTCACAGGGTGAAGACTCCAATGCATACGTCTTATTGAATTGTTTATGGTACTCAGTTCCTCTAAATACCCATAAAGCCTTGTAAACATCTGTGTGGTGGCTAAACTGAGCAAACATGTTTGTTTCATTTCTCCAGGGTGATTTTGTGACAGAGTATGTGGGAGAAGTAATAGACTCAGAGGAGTGCCAACAACGAATCAAACGTGCTCATGAAAACCACGTGACCAACTTCTACATGCTCACACTCACCAAGGTAAACTTCGGTAACATGAAAACCCTGACAGGTTTATGTAAACGACCTGGAAATCCCGAAGCCTCGTGAACAGGAGAGCATCTTTGACCTTCACATCTGTGCTTCCCGTCAGGATCGTGTGATCGATGCAGGCCCAAAAGGAAACTCTGCTCGTTTCATGAACCACAGCTGCAGCCCAAACTGTGAAACTCAGAAGTGGACGGTGAACGGGGACGTTCACATTGGACTCTTTGCTCTCTGTGATATTGAGGCTGGTGAGTTTACCGACAACACGAGTGTTCCTCTGTAAACATTCCTCTCATGGAGGCTCCATTTAATTTGGGTCTTTTTTTTTTATTGTTCCACAGGCACAGAGCTGACGTTCAATTACAACTTGCACTGTGTGGGCAACAGGAGAATGTCCTGTCACTGTGGCTCTGACAACTGCTCTGGATTTCTTGGAGTCCAGCCGACAGTGCGATTAAATTTATCTCCATTACCACAAATCTAACGATACGCTTCCAACATGAAAACTGTGTTTGAAACGGCTGCTTTCTTTTGGTCATGTTTTCTCCAGAGTGTTGTGGTGATGGAGAAAGAGGAGAAGGCCAGGAACGCCAGGCTGAAGCAGAAGAAGCGGAAGCTGAGGCCGGAGGGCAAACACACACACGAGTTGTTCTGCTTTTGCTGTGGAGAAGGAGGAGAACTGGTCATGTGTGACAGGAAGGAGTGTCCCAAAGCGTATCACCTGCTATGTCTCAACCTCACCAAACCACCATACGGTAAACTGTCAAGGATACTTTATTAGTAATTAGTAGGTAGATTAGAGTTGCTGAAACTCAACTCAACTTTATTTATAAAGCCCTTTTATAACGACTGTTGTTTAAGAATAAATTCTAACGGCTCTGTCAAGCCTTTTTCTTTTGTTTGTGGGCATGAACATGATGCTCTGATGTTATCTTTTTATTTGTATTATTATTGTTATTATTATTTATAACATTATAACATAATATAATAATATAATCAAATATAATATATATTTAGATCCTATATTTATAAATGATCCTTTAAAAACTTCCTGGTTCCAAGCAGTGATCCGGATAACCCCCAAAATCTAATGGTTCATATTCCGTTTGTAAGATTTCTGTAAAAAAGCACATTAAGTACATAAATAAAGTTTTGAGTTGTATTTTTAACAGACAAACCAACAATGCCAACAATTTAGATATTTTTTTTGCCACAGTAAATGCAGCACTTGTGAGATTTGTGAAGCTGATGAAGGGTAAACGAACATTATGCATTCATTCCCTCTGCAGGGATCTGCTCTGACAAAGTGCTGCAACAAATGTTGAGAAATCTCTGTGACCTGTCTTGTTTCTGTGCAAACAGTTAGGAAAAGCCCTCTGAACTTTGCCCCATAGGCCTGTTGGGATTAAAACATTGAATTATAATAACCAAATTTATTTGATCAGTGAAGGGTATGGATTTTTATAATGATCAGGTGACCTGAAACTGAAAGTGTGTCTGGTTATCATCACTATATTTGTTACTCTGTCAGATTGCCCTCATAATGACTTCTCTTTCCGCTTGTAGGACGCTGGGAATGTCCATGGCACGACTGCAGTGTATGCCAAGCCCCGGCATCCTCTCTGTGTGACTTTTGCCCTCGTTCGTTCTGCAGGGACCACGAAGCGGGGGCGCTCACAGCTTCCTCTATGGACGACCGCCCCTGTTGCTCCAGCCACAACCCACTCAGTCCACTTAGCTCAAGCTCCTGTACAACCCAGCCACGCCACTCTGCTCTGAACCCCGTCAGAGTCAAAGAGGAGCTGGAGGCGGGACAGCCGACCACAGAGTGATGCCACAACTCTCACAATACCTCATTCCCCCATTCTGGAGTGTGCTCTGATCTGCAGCAGTGCACTCCAGAGGGGAATACAGTGCTTTCTGACCAATGTGATGGCCACTATTCAGAGCCGCAACATGCTGATGAACACTTGAGTGCTGTTTGCAGCAAGAGCAGAGTGATCCAAGTGACAGGGAAGGTGACGAGGCATAATTGTGTGCCGTTTTCCAGTCACGCTCTGCAGCCCACCTGCACCCATTGAAGCTTCTAGACCACCATCACGTTGTGTTTTTCTGTACACTTGTTTTTTTGTTTAGTTTTTTTTTTTACAGCTGTGGAATCCATAAGTGTTGTCACATCGTCAGTTTCGGCACTTTGAAGAACTCGGTGAATGAGCTGGAGTGATGGGGTAGAGAGAGAAAGAGGACAACAAGGAAAAGTCCTCTCCTCGTTTACCTGCTGTTACCCGTGGGCAGCATCTCACACATAGGATGGCTCGTATGAGGAAGAGCAGCCAGCTTTTCTTCGCCTGTGAATCGTTCCGTCATCCTACTTAACTCCTCTTGTAGAAAAGGAACCAGGAAATGACTGATTTTGTGCAATTTTCTTTGTCTTTTTTCAGGACCACACTACATTCCAACCTTCCTTAAACATGGTTTTAATATACTTATGAGTATAGATGAATATAATTATATACAGTATCTATGTTTGTTAATGTTTACAGACCGATTCTCTCCCGTCATCCCGGTGAGTGGTGTATTACGTTTGTTTGTTTAGGTGTTGAACATTACACAGACTTCCTTGTGAAAATAGTCCTATTAAGGTAAAAATATAATGGTATATAGTGTAATGGTTTGACATTACGAAGTACTTGTTATTTCATATTACCAGTCTCACTTGCCATTGTGTACATAATTGGCTCACAATATTGTAAGTACTTAAAGATCAGGAGCGGCAGAGCCTCGCCTCTCCTGTTGCTCCTGGAAGAAGGAAAAGCTTTTGTAAACACGATGGAAAATTGTCCTTTTCTTTTTTAAGTTGTATTCTCACTTGTCCTCCAAGTAGTTCCTGTTATTGGTTTTGTAGAGAGAGGGGCCCAGCTTGTGATCACTGGTGCTGTCTTGAAGTATTATTGATAAGCCTTAAGTTTGATTCTTTCCTTGTGGCTGTAGTCCATCGTGTCCAGATGCAGAGCATTTCAGTAATTTCATGTCACTTGCATACTGTGACGGTTGTATTTGGTTTGGTTTTTTTTTTTGGAGGGTTTATGTTTTTGTTTTGCCAAACGTCTCTGAATAGCACTTTCACTCGGCTCTACGTGATTTTAGCTAGGGCAAATATACAGAAATGTATACTCAAAGAACATATGACAAGTGTTTTGAAAACAGATACCTCTTCTTGTAGTAACATTGGAATTTAAACTGTGTCCTTTTTGCCTTTCAGTCAAAAATGTAGTAAATGCTGGGTCTTTTTTTTTCTTTTGGCCTTGAGGAAAATGGCCTAAAAGCTTGTACTTGTTTTGTGTTTTCCCCTTTTTTATGGTCATTTTGTTTTCTTCACAAGTAGAAAAGACTGCTGCCCCAGCACCGTGTGACGTAGTCCTTGACGCCCTCTGAGGCGGGGTGGGCTTTGTCTGGTTCCACCTCTTCAAGGCTTTATATAAAGACACAATGGTAATAACAACAATCCAGTCAGTATGATGTACAAACACAAACTTCTGTACAGTGTTTTTAATTGCTCATCTGTCAAATCTACCTTTTTTGTATTTATTGCACCACATTTTATACAAATTTTTTTTTTCAAACACCAGTGTAGTAATTTGTCTCCCTTCTCACCAAGGTGCGAGCAGAACATGGTTTAAAAAAGGAGAAAAAATGGAGAGTTTTACATATTATGCCTGTATTTAGTCATTTTCTTACATTTGGTGTAATGATTCCACATCTGGTAACAGCAGCTGCTCATCGGCCTGTGTCGTGACTCACTGTAATTGGTGTTTAAGCAGTGTGAAGCAGTTCAGTATCGGATTGTAAACTTATTTTGTTTCCGAGCAGCTTTAGTGCAGATTTACCCAGAACACAGGTGGGAGCTTTTCTGTAGTCGTACCCCAAATTTTTGCTTCTCCAGTTTGTTTTACTTTGTTTTCCCTTGAAAAATATTTTTTTCCTTCTTAGTTTCTTGGTGTCAAAATTCGAGCCACAGGGTAAAAAATGATTCCACACGTTTTCATTTTGCTTCAAAGTGTCTTTCAGTCATGTGGAAACACTCAGTTGCCATTTTTACTGTTTTTTATTATTATTATTATTATTCTCTTGCGGGGAACAGGGGTAAAAAAAAATACAACATGTCCTGTAATCACGAAATCTGTAAAGTTGACATTTTTTCACAGCAGTTTGAAGGTCTTAAGCCAAGTTTGTTCTTCTGTTTGAGCCCCCATTTAATTACCTCCCTCTTTTTTATGCCTTGTTTATGTGGGTGAAATTAGATTAAATCAGAAAACAGAGGAGTAAATATGATTTACAGATCACGAACAGGACTTGTTGCAGGACTGCGTAGTTTTAGACTCGCCTAAACTGGCAGCTGGGTTTAAATTGAGGAGTAAAAGCTTAAAGAGAAAAACAAAAAGGAGCTGCTAATGCTTATTTTTTGTGCTTAAAATACTTCAACCTTCTTTTGTTCTTTTTGAAATTGTGTTTCTTATTTGACCTTCCTGAAATGTTGACTCTTTATGCATTTTTACCTTGTTTTGCATCCGGGCTCGTTTTACAGAAGCTGATATTTGGGCTGATGGGAAAACTTTCCGTTAAGAGACTGTAAAGCAAAAGGCTAGTTTGAGATTTTGATATAAAAACATGAAGACCGTGACAGAAAAAGGCAGTTTTATGCATCCTAATATTCTGCATTCAGCAGCTTCTTTCTTTTTTCTTTCAACTTAGTGGGAATTATTTAATGTGGACCCATGAAAAAGACTAAACTTGTTTTTTTTTCCAGTCTAGCCCCCTTTTTTAAAATTAGTCTTTTTTTCAGTAGAGCTAACTTGTTGCAGTATAAAAGCATTTTTATTTCCATCTTTAAATCGGTCTCCAATTTGAGTTATTTTTATTTGTCATAATTTTTCTTGAAGCAGAATTCCTCCTTGTGATGAAGAGCTTACAGCCAACCTTTATTCTTGTTTGGGACTTTTGGTGAAATATCCCTTCTTTATCCATCCCCGCACATTTTCATGGTGAATGTTGTCGATCTGAATTGCATGCCTCCAACATTGGACAATGAATCAATGCCAACATTTTGTCTTTAGTTTCTTTTATTTTTCTACCGTATTGCACAGAGATTCTTCAAAACCGAACAGCCTTTATTTTTCTTTGCACCTGTGGATCGCATGATCACGCTTGTTTTTCTTTTTTGTGCCAGTTTGTCGTCTTCTGCCCTGCTGAGCTGATACAGCAGCAGTATTACTAATTTCACCAAAAGTGTGGTGGTGTATGTTTTTTGTTGTCCATGTTTTATTTGATTTTATTTTTACCTCTAGAGACAGCATGTTTATTCTCGTTTAAGTGGCCCTTGGATACAACTGAGGTACATTTCTCACTTAAATTTAGGATGGACCACCCTCTTTGTATGTTGAAGGGCATGTTTCAGTTCACTGTGACGTCTTTTGTTGTTTGTGCAATTTTGCCGACTGTCATTGAGTTTTTACTTGACATGCTGTCAAATAGTGTTGGAATAAATGAATAAATTCACCTCCATAAGCACTCATCTCTTTACTCGTAGTAAAATTGCTCACAGTAACTCGAACTGGGGTCATATCTATCTCTCTTGGTGTTGCTTCAATTAAAACGTGGATGAACACAAAATGCCATGTTTATTACTGTTCAACTTGTGTTACTGCATACTACATAATTGTTGAGGAACTTGTAAATACTTTGCATTGAACTTGCTTAGACTCATGTTACTGTGGCGTGCTCTTTTTGCCTGTACAATTATGCTTCTAAATGTGTGTGACTGTTGAAATGACACTCTTTTTGTACATGACTGTCTTTTTATTTGGAAATTTTTCATTCTAAAGTTGAGTTTGAAGAGTTCAGACATGCCTGAAGTTTGACTTTAATAAAGCTGTACTCTGTCTCATTGAAACAATCACTGTTCTCTGGCTTCTTAACATCAGATGATGGAGTCAATAACCACTGAGGGACATTTTTCTTGCAATAAAAAGTAAAGATTTCAATTCAAACTAATTAAAATCATTTTAAATTTGGGAGAGAAATCAATGAAAACCATCCAAATTCCTTTTTTAGCCTCTAGATGGCTATAACATGACGTGGCTTCTTGCATCTTTATGTCAAGGCAGATGCAATTTTTGCTTAACCATTTCCGGTTAATAAAATTCTACAAAGTAAAAGCATACATTTTCATAATTTATTTAAACTAAGCTGATGTTTAATTCAAAGATCAAACAATGACCTAAAAAAAACCCCAGCATATTCATATGCTTAATAAATCGTGTGTGAACAGCACTTTGGCCATCACAGTTGTTTTGAAATAATAATAGATTACATCAAACTCCATGAACTTTTATATCTATCAACATTTTACTGTTTCATGTTCAAAAGGGAGTATGGGGCCGTTAATGCTTACGTTTTCTTGCTTGGCCCTATGTTGAAAATTAAATGAAAATTAAATGAGATTAGCTGATAAGCTGATAAGTTAATTAAGTTAATTAATCAAAAGATTAATTATAAATTTAGTGGATCAAGTTGTAGACTTTAATGTGAAAATCCCAACCGGAAACGCCGGATCTTCCATTACCTTCACGCGCCGCTCACCTCCTCCACGGTGTCCCTATTTCTCTCAAGTGCTCAAATTCACGACTTCCAGTTTCCTCAGAGAGAGGGTTTGTGGAGGTTTAAGTCCTGCGGATGGGAAGGTCTATTTGAGGATGCGGAAATGAAAATACTTCTGTTTAGGTCAGTTTATTTATATTCTCTCTTTGACAACGCGGAAATAGCCCAGATGTTTTGTTTGACAGATGTTGCTAGCTAGCTTAGCTCTATACAGAACTGTTTAATGATAGCTTGTGTGTATAGCTCCTATTCTATAATGTGTATAGCAGCATTTGGTGTTTATAAGCCTGTTTTTCTTTTTCCATAAAAAAACAACATTTTGGTAAATTCAGGTAAAGCGGAGGCTCAGTGTGAGCTGCAAGTGGAGAGCACAAGTGCAGCATTTTGGCCTTTATGTAGGTTTTACACGAGACTTTGGCTTCACAGAATATCACTCACTGACAGTGAGGTACCTTATATAACAAAGAACATCACATAGATGTTGTTGGTCCTCTTTGAAACCAGTGAAACTACAAAAAAATGCACATTTCTCTTTATTTTACACTTGATACTAATTTGAAATGAATTTGTATCATTTAATTATTTGTATTGCTTTACACAAAGCATGAAGTGCAGTGTATTCATGGCCTTATCTGGTAACGTATATCACTGCCACCGATTAAACTACAGTGGTTATTTGAGAACATCTTCCTCATTGTGCTTGATTTGCCTCCTGATGTCTGAGGGGATCACATGCAGATGTGACTTGAATGGTTAAAAGGAGAATGTATATAACACACTGCTGATAACAGTTTTCAGAACATGCCTTTTTACGTCTCTTTTGGTCTTTTGTAACTTGCAGTCTTTCATTTTGTGAAAGCCTCTTTCATGTTCAATGTTCTGGCTTGCTGGTAGCCATGGCTTCAGATTTTCACTTCTTAACAGGCAGCTGACCGGAATAAACATATTCTGTCTGGTAAATGCACAAAGCTTTAAAGTGACATTAGCTGAGATGTGATAGGTGGAAAAACCATTTAGAGACAGCTGTGTACAGCTTTTCTATAGCTCCTGCACAGATAACTATGGACATTTTTATTGTTGCCACATTTTGACTCTAGTGTATATAAACCATCAGTTTCTGTTGTATCATATGGGTATCTATCAAATCAGGAATATTATCTACATAACTGGTCACTTGATAATAGGACTAAAATGTTTTTTTTCTGTCCACAGTTAAGTCAAAAGAAGGTGGAGTGAAGATGTGTTCTGTAGGCTGAAATCCACTCCAAGAAGCGAAATGAAGAGAAGGCTGCTGCGTGGCTTCCTGTCAGAAATTTCTGTCCGGTTTGCGCTGCTGTTGGTGTTCCTGTAGGTTATATGCTCTTGTTTTTTTTCTCATACTTGTTGATATTTGCATTATTGTAACTTTATAGGCTCGTTGTCAAAGATGCAGTAATGTTTGTCTTCTCTTTAGTGTGACAGAGCAGCTTCCTCCTTTCTACCGGGAGATCCAGGCAGAGGAAATGTGGTTATATAAATTCCATCGTGTGGAAAGAGACCATGTACCAACTTCCCTTATGTTTGTAAGTATGTGTGCATGTAACAGGTGTTTCATCTGTGTTAAATTTTTGTTGTTTTTTTGCATAGTGATGTTAGCTGCTACTGCCAACTTAAACATTTATGTTTGATGCATAAAAGTTTGTAAAATCAATTTGTAGGATTGATGGGAAAAACACAATTTTTTGTTCCTTGTCTACTTTCAGTGTGGTTGTACAATATTAATTTAATGTGTTATCTATGAACACATTTTCTGAAATTTACAGCTGTTTTTACTGGTCTTTTTTCCCCTTTCTGTATCAGAGTGTAGCTGTTTTCACACCACTGATTATAATCCTGGTTTTTACCCTTTTGAGTAAACCGGAGCACGGAGATCTGAAAGAAGCATCTTTGGGTAAAAAAAACGAACAAAAACAAGTTTCTGATATTTAATCTTTATTTTAAAACCTGGAATTCAGGTTTATGTGTTGTGTGTTTTTATAATTCAGTTCTGTTTCCCTCTGTCATCCAGCTGTGACTCTGACTTTGGTGCTCAATGGAGTTTTCACTAACGTCATCAAACTTGTTGTCGGAAGGTAAACATTATGTAAACCTTAGCTAGCATTGCAGTATTTTTTTAAAGCCTAAATTAGCCCTCTTACGTGCGTCTCTGCTGCTGCTTCTTTCCTCAGGCCGCGACCAGACTTCTTCTACCGCTGTTTCCCAGACGGCCAGATGAACTTGGAGCTGCGCTGCAGCGGTGACCCAGATGTGGTCATAGAGGGAAGGAAGAGCTTTCCCAGTGGACATTCTTCCTGTAAGAGGCCATTTCGATTAACCTTTCTGTGCAAATAAATGCACAAAGTGAAACAGAAGCGCATTGATCTTAAAATATATATAATTGTATTTTCACCTTCAGGCTCTAATTTCAGAGGTGTCTCTTAATGTGAAAGTAACCCTGCTTCTTCACTCTGTTTTGTCTGACCTTTTTCTCTCCATTTTGCTTCAGTTGCCTTCGCAGGTTTGGGCTTTACAGCTCTGTACATTGCAGGGAAGCTGCGCTGCTTTAGTTCAGCAGGCCAAGGCAGAGCGTGGCGGCTGTGTGCCTTCCTCACCCCTTTACTCATCGCGATTGTCATTGCCCTCTCTCGAACCTGCGATTACAAACACCACTGGCAAGGTCAGAGTTGAAAGCGCTTTTCAGCCATGAAGTTGCTCTTTGTACAGTTTCTGTGGTCAGTCTGGCAATGCATTGCATCAGGAAAGGTTGATGGATTACCTTGCATGATTGGTAGTGCAGAAGGGTGCATCCCAAATGTGTTTTAGCTAAATTAAATTAAATGATCTTTTTTATATATATCCTAAATAGTATTATTGACCAATAATGTACCTTCTCATTTATTTAAATTCTATTGTTTTTTTTTATACCACTGATGGGTCTTGACTGTTTATACTTGTTAAACATCAGCAAAAACAGGAAGATATTAAAGTACAACAAAACACAAGTTAGATGCAAAATATCATGCAATTTTATATGAAACCTTTATGTAAAATCCTCTCTGTCATCCTGCAGATGTCTTAGTGGGTTCTCTGCTTGGTTTGGCCTTCGCCTGGCTCTGCTACAGGCAACACTTTCCTCCTCTTCAGGACCCGGACTGCCACAGACCCCTGCGACACAGAGAAACTGTTCCCGCTGCACAGGAGCGCAAGCTAGCCAACTCCAACTACATCCTGCCCTTGTAGAGAAGCTCTAACTGCTTTATACTGGAGTCATTTACAGGGTTACACAGAGTTCCCTGTAATTTCCATTGTTACATCCTTAGTAAAGGAAATCGTATTGATATTTATATTCATCATCAATTATTGTAACTATATTGTGGGGATTTTTTTTAAATGAATGAATTAGCACATCAACAGTCCAAACTGGCAGAAAACTATATTTCCAAATCCACAAATGATGTCTTAACCTCCTGGATATATTGTTAATTTGAGTTCTTCTTGTTATCCTAAACATTTTTTTTTATATTTTGTGGCCCAGCTGTGTACGCACTGTGTTTAATTTATGGATAACAGAATCCTCACAGCAGCTGAGCAGATTAACTGCACAAACTCTGCACTATCAGTCCACTGCCCCTCAGTCTGTGGCTCAGCTGTTCTGACTTTGTCTTTTGGGTTTCTTTTTTTTGGTTGTTTTGTAAATTTGCAACTTTTTAAAAGGAGATGGGTTGAGGCTTTAGGCGGAGATATCTGAATACTGTGTTGAAATTGTTTGCACATGTGCTATTTCTTCATATTACGGGAACATTTTATGCTGAGTTAGATTGAAGCTCGATGGTCTGCTTCATAAAAAGGTAGAATTTTCTCCCATATCAGATAACACTGGGACCTTTATTTGCTTAAAGATAGCGATTAAAACGATTCAATGTAAGTGGACCTTTGAGCTCAGATCTTTCTCTTCATCTTTAAACAAACTGGTTTAGTCAGAGCTTTGTGCTTACTTGTGGGATGGATGAGTTATAAGAAGTAAAATCCTTTTGCAAGTGTTCAGATTATTGTATATCGGAGACTATTTATGTAGTTTATGAAAACACCTTTCCTGAGAAAAGAATTTGTTAATGAAATATATTAAAGATGCAGCAGATTTAATATAAAAATGCTAAATAGTTTCCTTGGGTAGTATTTCTGGTTGGGATCCAATGTTTTACTCACTGAAACTATTTCCAGACATAATTAATATACATTTAGTACTTAAGCAGCTTTTGGACAACTATTAAATTCAGGCACATATAAATAAAATATATAAAACTTCAGCTGTAAAAGGGTTTGTTTTGATATTTGATTAAGGGATTTATTAAGCAGGAAAAACAAATACCTCCAGATTCAGTATACACCATGCCCTCTATGTCCACCCTTATTCATTACTAGTTTAATCAGAAACCAGGTTCCTCTGCATGACTTGTTTACAGTTGCCTCTGTTAGGATGCTTTAACTCTTTCTGTCTTTCTTTAGAATATTCTGAATGTTTCCATTCGCACAACAGTTTTTCTGGAAAGGGTTATGTAACTCTTAGCATATCATGCAAATGTAGCAGTGTCCTATTATGCTTCTCACACTCTTATCAGTGCCTGCTGTATTTAAAATTGAACTTGTTTCTGCTTTAGTTTGTCATGTTTTCAAGTTAGTACGACTGTAAAAGAACTATGAGGTAAATGTTTCTCTCAATCAGTGGTCTCTGGCTTGTGCTAGGTTTGGTTTTTGTACCTGCACATAAGCTTCACAGTTAACTCTCATCTGACCGTTCATGATAAGTTAAGAGACGCGGTCAGATTTACTTTTGAGTGACAGTGGAGGACTGAACCTAAATCAGGTTGGAGTGTAACTTCTTCAGGTGATGGTGCTAGCCTTCCAGTGTTCCTGCTGGTCAGGTTTTCCATGCTTTGACTCGTTCAACTCATTTAACATGTTGAATGTTACCGTTTGTTATCTGTATTGAGTCTTTCTACTCTTATGATCATTCTGAATCGTCCTTTAGTTGTGTTCGATTAATGCCCATTCCCATTTTTACGTGACCTGTAATGTTTTTCCATGTTATTTGTGCATGAAACCGGCCAATGTTCTGCAGGGTTAGAGCTCTTCTTGTAGCTGTAAGCCAAACTGAAAGCATCAGGATCACAGTGGTTTCAGTCCAAACTTGGCAGAATATAAAAGTCAAATTTGTGCCTTTGTTTACAATTATAAGTTTAAGAATGAAGTATATACTGCATGTTACAGTGTATGCTTTCTGTCTCTTTTTTATATATATATTCACATGTATAAAGTAGACTACACAATGTTAAGTGTGGCATGCTGCCTTTCTTTACCTCAAACACTAAACTTGATCGAGTTCCCTGTGTAAATGTGATGGACATTAAATTGGGGTTCATGCTGGAGAACACTTGTTTTGCTTAATCGGACTCCTAAAATCCTGCATGTTTCACATCTAAAAAACATTTGTTAATTGTATTAATTTTTTCATCTCTTTGTGTATTTAGCTTCTGTAATTTTTTAGTGAGAATGTACAGAATCAGGTTGAATTATTACAATGGAAAAGGGATCATAATATAAAAACATGGTTGTTTGCTTACATGTCATGATCTTATTGTTGATGCTCATAATAACACAGTATTCCTGATTGTTGTGATGCTTTTAATTAAACACATTGTGACACCTGATTGTGTAATACTAATACTAATGATTTATTAGTCAGTATTTCTGAGTCTTCACTAAATACTGACAGATGTTTGTTAAAGTTTATGAAACCATTTAATCGTATCAAGTCTATAACGTCCCTGTTTAAGTCTTTATAATGTATATTTAATCTAACATTAATTAGCAGGATTGGTAATTCATTCATTGATCGTTTTGTTTTCTCGACCCAGTGGGCGTCGTCAACAACGTATGACGTAGAGGAATTCCTGGTCAGTGATTGGCTGTCAGTGACGTACGTATTTGGCGCCACAATACCAACAGGGAACACAGCTCCGCAGTAAAACCTTCGGATTAAACGGAATACCCCTCTGAGCCACGTTAGTGTCGCTTGATTTGCCTCAACTTTATAGCTTTATTTATCTGAAAATGTTTATCACGGACATAAGAAAGGATTTTTATGAAGTTGTAGCCAACCAGGTAGGTATTTATGGGCTAACTCTACTTTGAGATTGTTAGCAAGCTAACCAGAAGCCCTATAACTTTTCTTAGCGGAATTACCACAGTCAGCCTTCATTTTAAGGCGCAGAGCATTTGTTTTATATTATAATGTTTCTTTGCATTCAGAGGGTTGTACTCCTGGTGGCAGCGGACATTGATGCTCTTTGCGCTTGTAAGATACTGCAGGTAAGATCATTTGCTAACTGTTAGCAGGTGTTAGCTCTTCTGTACAGGTTAAGCTGTGTTTGAGGTAACCCAGTGGGTTCCTAATGCTTATAAACTCTCATTCCAAATACTTGTAAATGTTTAGCTTTTATCATTTTCATTTTAAAAATACTATAAACATTTATTATTGTGTGAATTGTTATACTGTGCAGTGGCATAATAACTTACACCTTATCCTCCACAGAATGACAGATAGAATAAAACAACATATTTGTGTCTTTACAAGGCGCTGTTTCACTGTGACCAGATCCAGTACACACTGGTACCAGTTACAGGCTGGCAGGACCTCGGCACAGCCTTCCTTGAACACAAAGAGCAGGTACTATTATATTAGCTTTAAGCTTTAAAGCTGTAAATTTATTGAAAATAAAGATCTGTTGAGCTTTCCCACACTGAACTAGATATTATCTTGGCTGTGTTTTAGTTCAGATATTTTGTTTTCATCAACTGTGGAGCAAATGTTGACCTCCTTGAGATGCTACAGCCAGAAGATGACTCCATCTTTTTCATCTGTGACACTCACCGACCTGTCGATGTCGTTAATGTTTACAATGACACCCAGGTGATGTACAATGATCGACTGAGAGCAAAGACTTGATTACTGCATGAAGAGTGTATCTTTGAAAAATACCTATAATTATTTCTGTTTAGACATTTATTTGCTTTTCTTTAAGTGTCTTAATTCAGTGTCGGGTTGTTTAGTTTGCATTAGCTGAAAACAGTCTGGCTTTACATTACTAGCTGAAATTAACATCGTTTTTCTTTCTTCTGACGTCTTACAGATCAAACTGCTGATAAAACAAGATGATGACCTGGGTGTGCCTTCATATGATGATATCTTTCAAGACGATGAGGATGAGGATGGGGAGGATTCTGGACATGAGAGTGACGAAGGCTCAGAGCCGTCTGGTAAACGGAGGCGATTTGATGAAGTAAGTTGAATTATTGGATCTAACAGAAAACAACCATCAGGCTATGGAGCCTGCAGTGAGAGCTGAGATAAGTGCCAGTACTTCACTAACCCTGAACCAGATGAAGGGATTTGGGGCTGGAGCTGATCGTAATGCTTGTCTTATTGAAACCATGCAGGGTGCAGTTGAGAGAAGAATTGAACGGCAACGAATGAGGAGAGAATGGGAGGCACGAAGGTGAAGTGTTTTCCATCATTTACTGCTCTTTTGTTTATTTCAGTTTAAAGAAACGTGTCAATTTACACTAAGTTTTCACGCGTTTCACAGGAGGGAAATCCTATTCGACTATGAGCAATACGAATACCATGGGACTTCTGTAAGTGTGCCATTTGAGTTGTTCTAGGATCAGGAAACCTACATGAAGATTGGAAATAAAGCTAAAGTTAATGTGCATAACTGTTTATTTCCACAGCTGTGCTCCATTTTGTTTGTTTATTATTTGTTTTGTCTCTCAGGCTGCAATGATGTTTTTTGAGCTTGCTTGGGTTTTGACTAAAGACACAAAGGACATGCTGTGGTGAGCTAGTTCATGTTTTTGTTTGCTTTTCTTGATTAAAAACATAAAAGATCTGTGTGTTGCGTTGTGCAGCTGTTGAATGTAGACCGTTTTGTTTTGCAGGTGGGCAATCATAGGACTGACAGACCAGTGGGTTCATGATAAAATCACACAGTGAGAATATCCTCCAAAACCCACCTTTTTTATCTGTGTGACGTTGGTCGCTGAGTTAACCCACTTGCCCTTTTCTTTATTAGTATGAAGTATGTAACAGATGTCGCCACAATGCAACGACATGTTTCCCGACATAACCACCGGAATGAGGATGAGGAGAACTCTCTGTCCATTGACTGTATGAGGATCTCCTTTGAATACGAGTATCCTTCATGTCTCTAACGTACTGTTTTAATTGATCTTTGCTTGTTTTTTGCATCATGGTAGTATTTTAGTTTGTGTTCTCCCTTAACCTTGTTCTTTAGCTTGCGTCTAACTCTTTACCAGCACTGGTCTCTGTATGAGAGCATCTGTAATTCCTGCTACACCTCCTGCTGCTTCAAGCTTTGGACCTTAAATGGACAAAAGAAACTTCAGGAGTTCTTGGCTAATATGGGGTACCGTGTGTCTTACTTCATTCAAGTCAGTTTTTCTAAACAATAAGCCTGTTATACATGTATATAATTTAGAAAGTCTGTTTTGTGTGTAACAGGCTTCCCCTGAAGCAAGTGAGACAAAAGTTTAACTCTATGGACATGTCAATCAAAGAGAACCTGAGGGATGTCATTGAAGAGTCGTCCAATAAATACGGGTATGAGTATAGACTTGTGAAGACATTTGCTGTTGATCTGTTGTTTTTTAACGTTAGACTTTCTTTTCCTCTTTTTGTCAGTATGAAGGACATTCGCATCCAGACGTTTGGTGTTCATTTTGGCTTTAAGAACCGTTTCCTAGCCAGCGACATGGTACATGCTGTTGCTGCCTTGCTGGAGAGCACAGAGAAAGAGGAGAGCGATACTGACAACTTTATCAAGGCTCTTGATTCTCTTTCCAGGTATCTAAATAAGATGTTTCATGTGCAAAAATCTTAGTCCCTCATATTTCCACTGAAGTTTTATTTAGGCATCTTCTTGTTTTATGGTGTGGAGTTGTAGCAGAAACATTTGACCCAAATCTATTTTGCAGGAGCAGCCTTGATCGCCTACATACAGGCATTAATATGGCTAAAAAGAAGCTGATTGCCATCCAACAGACTGTAGCCAGCTGCATCTGCACCAACCTCATCCTGTCGCAGGGGCCCTTCCTCTACTGCTACCTCATGGAGGTACGAGAGCCTGCGTGTCTGAAAAGGTGTTTCATCTGTATGTACCGCTTCGATAAAACCCTCCCCCTGCTCTTTTCTTTTTTAGGGAACACCTGATGTGAAGCTCTTTTCAAAGCCCATGGCCTTGACTCTGCTGTGCAAGTACCTGCTGAAGGCTTTTGTGCATTCGGTAATGATCAATCACAACTGATTCAGACTGTGAAAGGAGTCCAGCTTCCCAGAACTCCCAGTTTCTGACATCTTTTAATTACTGTGTTTTGGTTGTTTAGACGAGAAATAAACGCTGCAAACTGCTTCCGCTCATCATGGCTGCTCCTAAGGATGTGGAAAAGGGAACCGTCATTGTTGTGGGAATCCCGCCGGAGTCTGAGACGTCTGACAAGAAGAAGTAAGTTCTCACTTTAAAGCGCAGGTGTTTGCAAAAGATTACCTGAGCTGTTCACATCTTTTGAAAGAAACATAAGAAGCAACATCAATTCAGCAAGCAGATGCTCATATGTTACATGGGATGAGATGTCTGTACTATCGTTCTATATCTTTATGAACATTTCTCCCTTTTTTCTGATTCATGCAACTTTCTGACTCTCTTCTGTTCCTAAAGTTTCTTTGGTCGAGCATTTGAGAAAGCTGCAGAGAGCACCAGCTCCAGAACGCTTCATGACCACTTTGATACTTCCAGTAAGGAAATTATTTCTAAACTGTCATGCTGTGCTATAGCCACTAGGTGGCAGCAATATATTACATTTGTGTTTGAGTTTTAATTGTCAAACTCATGCAAAACAAGCATTTATGTTTTATTCAAAATGCTTGTTTAATATGCAAACATTAAATTATTTTTGCTTATTTCTAGTTTGAAAGTACCTTCTAACTTAGCTTAAGCTAATATGATTAGCTCCTTTGAAAACAAAAGTGGTAAGCATGTTTGTTAATAATGATCTGTGTGTTTCTCTCTGCAGTAATTGAACTGAAGACGGAGGACAGAAGCAAGTTTCTGGATGCACTCATCACTCTTCTTTCATGAGATCGTGAGCAGCCAAAGACCTGCAGCTTCTGACATTCAGCCGCCATCAATGGCCTGAGACAGTCCAGCTTTCATTTTAAATGTTAGGATAAATCGGTTGCATCAGTGCGACCGGTACAAAAACCTTTTTAGCTGCGTCTTATTTTGAAATATCTTTTATGAGTCGTGTTTATACTGTACAGTTAATTTGTAAATGAGTGGAATTAATGTGTTCGTGTTAAAATTCCTTTTTGTTTTAGTCCTGTAAATGTTTAGTTCATGTCAGAATACATTTTAATCGTTTTTAATAAATCTCTTTAAATGACACAATCTCTTGGTTTGTACAGATCATGGAACTGGTACTGTTAACATCTGTGATTATCATAAATCCCTCATTCCTGTTTTTATTTAACCAAAACAGACCCGCGTTATCTCAAACCACTTTACTGTTATGTGATAGAAACTTAAATCATGTCGTCTATAGTGACACGTTATAATGTGAAAATAATAATTCATTTAGATATTTTTGTTTCCCCTGCCAAATATATGTTTATTTAAAACTTCCTGGACAAAGGACAAATTAACTTAAAATAATATATGACAAAGCAAAATAAGTGCTTAGAGGCATGAGGTCGTGTTTAATTAATTTACACGTACACACGTGTACACACAGGACGTATTCATGCATGAGTTGTATCCTTTTAGAAAATAAACTTAAAAAAACAACACAGACTGAAAAATTATTTATACCACAGGAAAAAAAGGATAAATATACAGAGATCAGAAACTTCTGAGTAATTTCTCTTAATTTATTTTATTTCAGAGAATATGTTTTTGTAGATTAATATAAATAAATGCTATTGCCCAAATCTCCTACCAAAGTAGACCTATTACATGGAATACAGATGTTTTTGAGAAGAGCTCTCCCCCTTCTAAAACTCTACTAATATTAGCACATTGTTTAGTTTAAATCCTACTAAAAATTAAAAATCAAAACAAGTATGTATTTTAGCAGCCTAGCGTGCGTAGGTGTGTCTAGTTATACCGAATGAAAAATAAAACCACTGTTGACCTGTAACGGGAAGAAGCGCAGCCAGATTATTTCCTAACAGGAGAATAACTGAAACATCTTTTTACAAATAATGAGACATTTTTACAGGAATGTAGCCCCTATATGGGTGTCAGGTGATTTTCTAACTAATCTTTTACAGAATTTAAAGTTATTATACTTCTAATGCACCAGTATTAGGCAAGGTTTATTTATATAGCACCTTTCATGTACAGGACAGCTCAAAGTGCTTTACATTGACATATTACAGGTGGAAAGAATGAAAGAAAAAAAGGAGGACCAGTAAGAGAATGTTTCTCAGCCTGGGTTAGTCGCTGCTACAGAGGCGAGCACGTCCGCCTTGTTCTCAAATCAAAAGGGCCTGCACAGTGCTACTCTCTGCTGTATATTTAGAAGTTTCCTGTAAAAGTAGAGGGTAGGGAGTCTGAGCCCTTCCCCAAAAAGCGGTCTGCTCTGATTGGTCGGCTGTGTCCTGAGCAGACATTTCCCACCTGAAATTAAAAATGTGAAGCATTTCATTGGATGTAAAATTAGCACGTTGACTTGACTGCAGGTGTAGGAGTGCACAGGAAATTATTAATGACATCATTGCATCTTTTATTAACTGTAGTGGTGGTATTGAGTCAAATCATGTGCAGGTAACGGACAGGCGACCCGTCCAGGGTGTACCCCGTCCTCTCACCCGATGTCTCCAGCCCCCCCGCGATCCTGTTCAGGGAGAAGCGGTAGAAGATGGATGGATGTGCAGGTAACGTATAATAGGAGCCTGAAGAATCGTATTATGATAAGACTTCTGAAATGTAAATGTTGTAACTATAAAAACTAAAAACAAGCTTCTTTATAGTCCTCATATAAACTAGGAACACCCTGACCACCATGCTAAATTAATAAAACATCTCCTGTATTTGGACTAAAGTACAAGGAAAAAAGATACTAATTTCTCCTCACGTCTAGCTGCGATTATACCCATAAATTTGAACATGAAAGATCAAATATCTCTGAAAAAATAGCTGGAACTTTCTCATGTCATAAAACAGTTGTGGTCAGAGTCTATGAAGTTAAAATCATCCATTCTGCTTTAATCAGTGTCTTTCTCTTCCTGATTTATAACTTATCAATCAACAACCGATAAGATGTTTTTTGACTTAAACTTTAATGAACTTAAAATCCTCAGCAGAGGATACTTCCTGAGGCAGCTGAAGAAGTTCAACCTACCACGAACAATGCTGGTGCACTTCTACACTGCCATCATGGAGTC
>JBAMHV010000012.1:3272854-3284707 GCA_037177535.1 Pseudomugil gertrudae
TCACGCTCCATTCCCCCCTCACTCGTGAACAAGACCCCGAGATACTTAAACTCCTCCACTTGGGGCAGGATCCTATCTCCCACAGAGACCTTAGCTGTATGACCTGTTATTCCATCAGGCTAAGAGGTCAAGTTTAGAGTTGAGGCTTCGTCCTCTGTGAGTCATGTCAGTACTCTGAGACAGTGTTATGATATCAACAACTTACTGAACCTATTATTTGTTTATTTTCATGTTTCATATGCAACATTTGCTCTTAAAATGACAATATGAAGCAAATGTGTTTTGCTGTCACGGCTGTTTGCAGTGACCATTATGAGCTTTTAGCAAAGCCTTCCTTCGCCCTCCAGACTGATGTGCATAGAGTCTGCATATGTTAGTGTGTGTGTGTGTGTGTGTCCATGTTTATTGGAATGTCTGCTGGCCAGGCCTTTTATTAGGCTCATCCATACCACCACATTATAGGCTCCCGTCGCCAGGCAACTGCAGGTTCTGGTTACCATGACAAATGCCCATTGAGTGACGTTGCTGGCTCTATTTGCCCCTCTTCTCACTGAATTGAGGGCTTTTTTTTTTCTCAAGGTGCCCCCCACCCCCTTTCACCACTCTCACATGCATAGGCTCAACACATTACTTGTACACACACACACACACACACACACACACATACTTGTGCATGTCGTCACCCTATGTATAGTGACCAGACGACTGGAACTAAGAATCTCATAAAAGCATCTCACTGTGGTAGATCACAATGCATCGTCCAGGAAAACACTGTCTAGGAAAAAAAAAGTTCTTCCTGTAGTTCTACCTGAACAAAATCATGACCTGTGTTCCTGCAGACACATTTTACATATTTGTAATTCTCAAACACATTTATATTCACAGCGGTAATATTTGTTTTTTTATTCTTAACCAAAAACTATTCAGTTTAGAATGAGGGATGCATAAATAACCAGAAATACATGCATGTGTGGCTAACTTTAAAAACTAACCTTTTTTCCATCTGATTTATTATTATGTGTTGTTTAAAAACCATTAGGTATGGGTCCTTAGCGTCATATCACAAACATAATATCTCCTGTAGAGTCCACATTGCCCAAAACTCTGCTGACTGTATGCAGACTCTCTATTTTCAATGTTTAAGAGGGCATATGACCTGCTAAGATTCTTAAGTCACCAGGCAAAACAAGCATGGTTAAGCTCTTATAATCCAGTCCCAGTTTCAAATCACCGCAACTCAAACTCCAGTTTGTTGTGTTTTCCTGCTGTTGCCACAATTCAACAGACCTGTAACTCTGACCTATTATCATCCAGAGCAACTCAGCAACTGTGGTTTCCACGAGGTGCACATGTGTGTAATCATTTATCATGGAGCGCAAATCTTCTCCTGGTGGAAGGAGATGGGGATGAATGAAGCGAATGACTTGCAGGAAGACATCCCAGCACTGCAGATTCAATCTGAAGGCTTTTCACTGACTGCGGATGAGGAGGAGGGGGAGGAGGTGGTCTGTGGGGAGGCGGGAGGAGTATTGTGAGTTGAACAGCAGAGCCCCACTCTAGCTGAATGGGCATTGTCATCTGGATTTCTTTGGATAACCAAAATACTTTCTCCCGCCGTGGGGGTTGCTTTATGAATTCATGGTGGGAACGGCATGTTTTACGCACGTCCCCGTCTGTGCAAACCGTCACACTTGTTGGTTGTTAGGTTTTAAGAACACAATTTAATATTTGAGACAATATATTCAGTTTAATCTCAATAAAATGAAACAATATTGCATCTGCAGATACGCGAATAATGAATCATTGCATCAAACGTCAACATATCAACAGAAAAGTTTATTCCTGGAACTGATGGAAAGATAATATAATACCTGCACGGACAGGGGAAAAAATAAAATAAAATACAACTCAACAGGTGCTCGGTGCAGGCGAATAACGAACTGTACATGGTTACTGATTCTCAGGCTGCATGGAACCTAAAAATCCAAAAATGGACAGCAAACTTCATTCACCCTTCTGAGTTTCAGAAAAGAAAACTGTCTAAGGCGTCTTGGGTGTTTATTATCTGTGCATTTTCCTCCTCCTGTCGCTTTGTTGTCGAGATGTCGGCGTTGTTCCCTTAGAAAATTGATCTTTGAGTGTGTGGGAGAGCAGCCATTCTCAGGCCTGCAGGGCTACTGTACAACTTTGTGCTGACAATGCACACCGAAGAAAACAAAACATAAGTGTCGGCCTATGCTTTCAGTGGCAAGACTTTCCTCCCGAAAAGAAAAGAAATGAAGTTTAAAACAACAAATATTTAAAAAATACTAAAAATTTTGATGATTTACAAAAGCGGGTACTAACAAATATACTCCTTTTTTTGTTGTGAGCTACCTCTTGTGGTTGATCGTCTTTTAAATCTCCTGTAGACACAATAAAATAACGCGTAAATATGTGGCCGTGATATTGCAGGACCAGAGTAAAAACAGCAAATGTTCTTTGCCTGATTTCAAAGTCCACATTTCTAAAAACGAACAAATAAAAAAAAAGTTGCAGGTGCAAAAACAAGGTTCGTAAAAAACAGTTTTTCAGGTCACTTTTACGCACCACGCGCTGCTGGTAACCACGTCGCTACACATAGTTCCTCTTGTCATAGTCCCCATTTTGCGTGGCTCTCTTGGTCGGTGCATATTTTACAGAGTATCCCGAGTTCCCGCTGGAGGGACAGGAGCAGCACAGCAGAGTCCCTCCGATCAGCAGCAGAGCTGTGGCCGCCCAGCCGATGTAGAGCGCAGCGCCGATCTCCCTCTTCTGGGATGGGGGCACCTGTGGATTGTAGAAGTCCGATATGATGTTGTTGGCCATCCAGCAAAGGGGCACCAGCACAAAAATGGCACTTATTATGTAGATTATCCCACCGGCGTTCACCACTCGAGCTTTGACGTACTCAGTACGGATGCAGTTGGTGCACTGTGCCCCAGCAATCACGACCATGAGACCCAGCACACCCATCACGGAGGAGATGATGGTGAGCGCTCTGGCCGCCTGTAGATCTTGGCTGAGCGCGAGGACGGAGTCATGCACCTTGCATTGCATCTGACCAGTGCTCTGGACCACACACGACATCCATAAACCGTCCCACATCGTCTGAGCCACCACAATGTTGGCATCAATGAAAGCCGTCACCTTCCACATGGGAAGCCCGCACGCTACCATCACCAGCAGCGAGCCGATTACGCACATCGAAAGTCCCAGAATCTCCAGTCCAGCCGACACCATTTTCGTTTAAGTTTATTCTGATCTGTCTAAAATTGTTCAATCTTTCCTCTTATTTGTCCAAAAGTTCGAGCTCGTTACCTCACACCTTGATGTGCTTTAGTCCTTATTTGCGCATCACTTGAGAAGTATAACAACAGCCTTCAATCTCTTTGTTAGTTTGGGGATGTGAAAACAACTGGAATACCAGTAGCACCGGAGCACGGATATTTGCGAGATGGGGGTGTGCGAACTCCAGGAGAAAGTTTCCTCCAATCCGCAATCATCGCATCCTCAAGGGGCCAATGAAAATGCAGGGTAGTTGTGCAACTAAATGAAGCGGTCCAGAGCGCATTGTGAGTTTGAACAGTTATGTACAATGAACGGGAGGAGGATGAGGAGGGGGGTGAAGGGTTTTTACGGGAAGGAGGAGTTGGGGGGGCTTAAGGTTATGGAGCAGCTGGGAAACAGGTCATGGGGATCAGGATGCTTGTTATTGATTTTTCAGACATAGAAGCTAATAGTTACTTGTACATAAAAGGGTTAAGCCATTTCACACCTATTTTGCTGTGTGTGGCTGTCAGGACGAAAGGAAATAATAAATAATAATTTGAAATCCATTTGAGTTAAAGAAGTTTGCCACCATTCTTGTTTTTGTCTGTTTTCTTAAGGTCTGAAATGGTTTCTTAATGTGAAAGATTTTTTCTGTCTTATTTTATTCTGTAAAACTGTTTTTTTATTTTAAACAAAAAAAAAGATAAATCTGATATTTGTATGCCACTGTTTATTTAGATACATTCTTCTTGTTATTACATTTATAGCTTAGCTTTATGCCTTTGAATGATGCCACGGGTCTCGGAACATTTGCCTTATATGTCTAATAATGAGCCATGTGTGCCAATAACTAGCCCGGAACCCCCCAAATGCATCTCATATCCAATAATATTGTTTTCATACATGGTCTGTCATTACCTTTCATTGTGTTGGCTCCTGAAAATAATTAGCCTATGAGAATTTACAGTAAGTGTGAATATTATAGTTTGTTTGAGGGATATTAGATACTTTTAAGACTAGTGTCCAGATTATGACCTTTCCCAATTTAGGTTGCCATTTTGTAAATAATAATAATAACAATAATAATAATAATAAGAAGAAGAAGATAAAAATAGCCTCATTGTTGGATAAAATCAACAGTGATGTATCTTTTATTAACTATAGGGAAATAATAGGCTATAGATATATTTTAATATATTGGTTTATTAAACACACTATTTGAATACAATACTTTTCTGCAACAAAATATAAAATTTTCCAGATGACAGAACCATTAGAAACTAGACTTTTTAAAGCGACTGTGATACGGGAGTCGCCATGTTGGCTCTGGTGAGCGCGCTTGTTCTGCAGCCCCGCGGTCCCGCGCGCAGAGCCATCATGGCGTCTGTGTTTGTGAGGAAAAGCTTCAGGAACGAGGGCGGACTCGGGGAAGAAGTTTCCGGGTTTCTCTTCCTGGGCTGGGACAGAAGGGACAAGCAAAAGGCTCCGGCTATTAAAACTATTTCTTAAAGTTACACACAGGTAAGAGACCAGTCCGTTGTTTAACTTTATTATAATAAAAAATGTTTAGTAAAGAGAGCAAAGAGAGGACGTGCGTTAAAGTCGAGCTGGCAACATGACACCAACCGTGGTAACAACTGTTGCGTGCTAAAGTTAGACATGGAACCTTAACTAAGTTTCCGCCCTGATTTGCTTTTCGAAATCAGCTTAAAGGCGGATTTAAATCGAGAGTTATGTCTAGTTTTTGCTGTATTCCTCTAAACTGTGTCTCTGAGTGGCGTTTAATAAACTCAGTGAGTGTCTGACAGACTGGGTGTGGTGACTCAGAGGCCCCCCGGTTCAAACTCCCTGAATAAAGCATTATTTCATTAAGCATAACTGTCTTAATACACATTTCCTTTTGTTCAGCTTTTCACAGCCTTTATCACCAATATATATCTTTTTAGACTGCTTTGATCTAATTTATTGTCCAATTGTTCCAGCTAATCCTGCAGGAACTCTTCACAACTACTATAAGTAGTATACAGTGTACATATTTCCAGAATCAGTGTAATACATTTTATTTAAGTCCCTTGTGTGGATGTCCACAAATTTCCTGCAAACTTAATTTGTATAACTTACAAACATGAAACTGGTTTTTAAAATCTGTTTATCCTTTGACTTGATTGTGTTAAAGTTTTGCACAAACAATCCGTTTTGCTTTCAGACAACTTTACAATAACTGTAGGAAACAGTAACACATTTCTCCTGTTTCTAAGATGTGGCCGCGAGCCACTATTGAGGAGTAATCATCCATCTTTGCTTATGTGTTCGGTTCAGTGAAAACGTGCATATTTCTTTTCCACTCATACCGAGTGGTGAGCATTATGCGATGGCAGACTGTATAAGCTGTAATCTCAGCCTGCCAGCTGCCTCTTACGGCAAACAATTTGGCTTTCTACCCGACTGGACAGAGATGGATTTGATATAAAAGAAACAGCATCTCTTTGTGTCGGAGGACGTTTCAGGCTTCTGATCCAGCTCCTTCACCGCTCCATGACCTTTCCCCTTCCCGTGACCTTAGCTCACGAACACAGGAGCACGAGGGGACACATCTGTCTGCAACTAAAGACTGCAAGGTGATGGTTCCTCTGGTTTTGCGCTGTGGTGTGAATGGAGCAGCAGAATGTCATTCACAATGACATGAACCTGGAGTATTGTATTTCAGGTTTGAATGATGATTCTTGCATTGGGGTGCCTTTATTTACTTCACTGTGTGTGGAAAACTAGTTTTAAAATTAAATAGAGCATTCTTCAGAAAATAAAAATCAAGCACCAGACGGAAATGGTCATTGTGTGGATTTGATTTAGTAACAACACCCTGGTCCAAACTAATGAGACTGTGATGACAGAAAATTATCCAGCTCACTGTTTTGTTTTTATTTAAATTTTTTAAGTGAAATCTTAAAGTCTATTCTGTGGTTGGATTTAACTTGATTTTATTGCCCAGATACGTTGGAAATTTCCCCTGTGAGGATTCAGTTTCAGTACAAATAGCATAAAGATACAGATGTAATGTCAAATATACTGAAACAAACAGCTGTTTCCTTACAAATTATATAATGAGACAGATGAATGTCTTACTTTGTACAATGGACAAGTTTGTTTTGACATACATTATTGTTTAATTACCCCAACACAAAACTAGATAATTGATACAGTGTTGAACAAATTGGCAGTCTCCTATTAAAGAAAAGGCCAAATTTACAATAATCACTCAAATAACAAGAAACTGAAAAAGTAGTATTAAAGTAAAATGTGCTTAATTATAATTTAGTGAAAAGAGATCCTGCTTTTTAACTGTGATTAAGAAGAATCACTTCAAAAAATGTCCCAGACAATATGGAGGACTCTGCTGCTGAGCTTTGAGCCAGAACACCTGCCAACAGGTTACAGAAAACACCTGATTGCATCAACATGTTAAACTAAATGTTCGCAGGTCCCATCATGATTGTTTTTATTTAAATATTCCCCTTAAACCATGATTCAAAAGAAATGTCAGGATTTTCATTTAGTTTTTATTACCAATAATAATTCTCTCAACAAATGTGAAAAAAATAAGTTTGCTGTCCTGGGAACTTCGTTTATTTATTACTTACGCAAAAATCAGGCCTGAAAATGATGTAATAATAAAGAGTAAATGTGACAGAGAAAAGTGCGTAACGCTGCGCCAACTTTGGACCTTGCGTAGAAACATTTTGGAGGAAAAAACAGGCAGCACAGCGGGTAATATAATGCATTTAAGCACATTAAACCATGTTTATCATTCACATCAGACTTTGTATCATTGTAAACAAAAACACTGAAGCATGGATTATTATAGACATGCTTAAAAACTGAGGTATTTATTTAATAAATATGTATTTAACCATCAGAGCTCAGTATGTTCATACTAATTAAAATGTTGCTATCATGTTTATTGGTACATTAATCAGTGATTACTGTGTAAGCATATAAATGTTGCAGTGACACGCGTGTAATGCTTCACAATGATGAGCTTGAACACTATGCTGAAGTATCAGTATGGGAAGATTATTTAAGGAGCACAAAGATCTCCTGATCCATGATGATGACTGGCTGATAAGCAGATTTAGCTTTCTGAGAGCTGTGCTCACATCTATGCTCTGAACTGGGTCCAGTGTTAGATCCACCAACCCGCCAGAACCTTGTTTGTCTGTGTGACTCGGATATGGTTCTGATTGCACGGTGGCCTGGGTCCATTCATTCATCCTGCCGCACAGCAGTGTGGAGAACACGCTGCAGGTAGAAGCTGCGTGTGATGGCTGCTGCAGGTGACATGGCGACACCCAGGCGCTGAATCATCACGTCGTTTGCCAACGCAGAGCACAGAGGAGGTGCGCTGATGGGGTCCACACCCATATGTTATTATAGAGCGTGCCATTGGCATCTTCGCCTGCACCTTAAGATCCAACCATGTTTTTTTTTTTTCTGTCACAGATCTCTTCACCACGCTGCCACTATTTACTGCCGTGCTGCCACTCGGCAGCCTTACTTTTGATTGTTACATGTCCTTTCATTTACCATAATTCCTCATAAAACGCCACAGACACTCATTGATTCTTATGCCGACATATTTATGAGCTGCAGTGCTTTGCATTGACCGGGTATGGTAGAAAGTGGGTGCGTAGGGGCAGGACGTAAACCAAACTGCAATTGTTTTAATAAATGTGAGTAGTTACAGATGGATGTAAAGAAACCAGGAAGGAAAAAATGTAACTAACGTGTTATTTTGTTGCTTACTTTTGTATGAATGTATTTACTGCAGAGAGACTTTAAATCTACAGAATAATTACATTTGATGTGACAAGGTGGTCGGGAAATTCAGCACATTACAAAATGAGACAATATATTAGTATGTAGTATCTACTGTATGTACTTTATGTACTGTGTGTTCATTCGTTTATTCATTAAGCAATTTCCTGTTTCAGTTAAACTCTGTCACAAACAAGTCTTTAGTTTCTTCATACCTAAAAGACTTTGTTATTCCACTTATTTCCTACTAACCCCATCCTTTTACCACAGAGAGGCCACCTCTTCAGGGGTCGTATTATTACAAATCCACAGCTTAAAGCCAGAATCATGTCTTTATTACAGTACTGCTGCCCATAACCACTAGCTTTGGTCCCCAGAGGCTGCTTACATGACTCAGACATTGCTTCATTATGTTGAGTGGCTTTCAGGGCTTTATCTGTGATCTCTTGCCAGCTTTGTTGTGATGCACCAACTTCATCAAATGTGTACACTGTGAAAATATCATTTATTTTCCCAGTAAATCAATTAAAAAACCACTGAATCCAGGAGGAGCAGGTGTGCAGATTCTTGACACTGCTTGTAAAATAAATAGTAAATAGTTTTAACTCAACCACCCCTTCATGTCTTGACTCCAGCTAATTAATCAACTTTAAACTGGCATCACATGCCAAGAACTTTGGCTTTTCTAATGTGGTGTTTTTCTCTTTTGGTCCAAACATTTAATCACCCTTAAGTTCGGCCTATTGATGGCATATGAGTTTGTAAGCAGCTCAGCATCCTGGCCGATTAAATGGCCATTATTAAGAGAGCATTATTGAAGTGTGCCTCCCCCTGTCTTTCCCGTAGTGTTGTCTTTGTAAGATTACAACTGCGTTATTGGAACAGTTTAATTAATCTACTGTTGGACTAATGTTGGTTCCCACAGAGCCTGAAGAGGAATAACACTTGGGGTACGTGTATGTGCTCGATGCACATGAATGCATTTGTGTGGGCTGCTGTATTAGCTTAGAAGTCCATTAACTATGAAAACACAATTATCGAATTTGGTGTGTTTTCAGGCCTGTAACCAATCATAGCTTGTCTACAATAACACTGGGCAGTTAGTTGGTCAGCTCACTGCGTCTCTCAGAGTCATACAGCAGTTTTAGTCATTCTTGGATAACAAAACAGATTGTTGTGAGATTTAATATTAATGTTCATAGTACTCGGATAATCCTAATGGTTATGATGATGCCCTGATTTAATATAAATGTTTAAATGTTAAAGTGAAGCACATCTCTCAGCTCAAGTATCTCCTGTCAGAGCTTCCAGTGGAACCTACCTCAACAATAATAGATTTAAAGGTCTATTTTTCAGCTTAATGAGAATAAATGTAAATATTTTGTTCTGGTATTGTTTTTATAACATGTACAGCTTGATATAAATGGATTTTTATCTTTAATTTCCTGATTAGTCCTCAAACGTTCTCCTGCTTGTCTTTACCTTGCCGTTGTCTACCTTAAACGATTGGTGCCCCTTTGCACCCCTGCATGTGTTTGGTCTTGTAATGCAATCAAGGGTGAGACACGTGTTCTCCATCCTCTCTCAGCTGAGCTGCCTTGTATAGGAAAAGCTTCAGGAACCAAAGGGATAAACATCCATTGTTCTCTATGTGAGCTTGATAAAACCACCCTGTCAGTATGAAGGATCTCTGCCTAGTTTCATACGGATATAATGGGGTGTCCATGCCACCTCTTTCCTCTGTGATTGTTACTTAATCACGGGGCATCTCTGTTTGGCAGTGCACGGCAGCCTGCTTCTTTCTAATTCTTATCACACTCCAGCTGTCGAGGGCTAGTTTGTTGGTGATAAAATGGAGCCAGTTCTTCCTGTTCAGTCGTCATGTTGCTAATTTATCAAATGGTTTTGTCGCTCTGTCGTCTGTAAAGGGTTATACAGTGGGACAAAAGCATGGGGGAACACAAAGCTACAACACTTTGAATCCCTTTTAAAATAAATTGAAAAGATTGTGCGGCTGCCAGTCTGCCCTGAGAAAACATCAGATATGCAGACATGTTTTGAGTTTACAGCAGTTTAGAAGTTACTTTTTTACCTGCTCTACTAAGTTTCATAAACATTTTCTGCCTGCAGGACTATCAGACATCCCATAAAGCACTGCCATGTCACAGTCTGGAGAAAAAGGGAAGGTGAGTAGCAGCCAAACCTCACGCATGCTTAATTTGCTGGGGGGACATGCTGTATAAGTGCAAGTGTTGTGGGAATTTATGGAGTGAAAGGATCAAATAAAAAATGTAGGAAATCATAATCCCAAAATCCCCTTAAATGTGATGAATTATACATTTTTCTGGCCAGTTTAAATCATATGAATTTTTATCCAAACATTGAAGCATTTGCTTTTTATTGCCTACAGTTCCCAGATGCAGCAGGTTATGTGGGGTTTGCAAACCTTCCAAACCAAGTACACCGAAAGTCAGTGAAAAAAGGGTTTGAATTCACCCTGATGGTTGTAGGTGGGTAAATAATGATCGTCTTTTAATGCTGACTGGATTTCTTGGAGAATATTTAAATAATCTTCTTTTTGTTTGTCAGGGGAGTCTGGTTTGGGCAAATCAACACTAATAAACAGCCTGTTTCTCACTGATCTCTACCCTGAACGCTACATCCCTGGTGCTGCAGGTACACATGCATACACACAGGCACACTAATAATGAAGAAATGTCTGCTGAAGGTCTCCAGCAGAGCATTATTTTAAGAGGAATGCTGGGAATGCCGCAGTCTCCAAATATGACCCTGCCTTTCTTATGACTTGACTTAAGACTAGTACTTACTCTGGCTTGAAAACAATTGTTCAAGCCACAAGTCAGTTTGTGTAGATACCACATACATTTCCCCGTCTCTATGGAACAGTTCATCATTTTGTTTTTAAGGCACGCTCAACTCGTGGAAGCCTATCTCAGTAGCTTGTGTAACATGTCGCTTCACTCAGACAGGAACTTTAGATAATACTGTGATAAATCTACTGATGCTGAATGCTTCTCACTCTTTGACTCCTCAGAGAAGATCGAAAGAACCGTTCAGATCGAAGCATCCACTGTAGAAATTGAGGAGAGAGGAGTGAAACTTCGTCTCACTGTGGTCGACACCCCTGGATACGGTGACGCCATCAACAGTCAGGACTGGTGTGTTTGTGTTGTTGAAGCGATGGCTACTCTAGACTCTCTCATCCTTCACTCTTATGCTGTGTTTTTAGGTTCCATCCTATATCCATACTTTCTGTCCTTAAGTTTCATTTCCATATACATTTTGTGTGTGTGTTTATGTAAATTTGTGTTGTTTTATGTCTTTGTTTGCTTCTAGTAGCCTGAGGATGCCATGCAAGTCTGCCAATCTATTTCCTGTTTATTGTTCTGGCATATCCATGTTTTTTACAGTCTTAGAGCTTTGTGTTGAAAGACAAAAGACAAATTGCAGTTAAAAAAAACAGGAATTTCTTTGTTTTTCTCTGAAAAATATAAAGGATTCAGATTGGTATTTAAACTGCTCACACATTATAGAACTTTACAGACTCTTAAATTGAACGCCCAGCATTTATTTTTGTTTGTATATATTTATTGACATTTTCAAAATACAGAAGAAAGAAAAAAAAATACATACAAGAGCAAAATAAGTCAATAACACCCCAAAACCCACCCAAACCCTTGCTGTCACAATGCACATTACTAATAAGATAATTTGGTATTGCAGCTGCAG
>JBAMHV010000012.1:3284807-3300565 GCA_037177535.1 Pseudomugil gertrudae
TTCTAACACAGCAGATAATGCATCAAAGATCCCCCTCCAATACCCCTCCAGACTGGCGCAGGACCAAAACATATGCAACAGGGTTGCTTCAGTGGTCCTGCACCTGTCACAAGTGGGATCGGTCTGGAACGCCCAGCATTTTAATTAGATTTAAAAGCCTTGTAAAGCTTTATTTTTTTTTAGTGAAAGACAGTTTAGATTAACAGGATTAGATGACTCTCATTTTCAATTATACATTGTACTTTCTGCTTTGTAGATTACATCCAATTTCAGAAACTGTTTATTGTTACAATTACTACTAAAGGCTCAGTGAGGCTTTGCAAAGAGCAATTTCCTGTATGTCCTCTATGTGTTTCAGTCTGAGAGCACACGTCAGCCAAACGACCTGCTACTGCACATCAAAAATATCTTTAAGTTAATACCACTTATCGTTTCTCTGTTTGAAACCAGCTTCAAGACCATCATCCAGTATATTGACAATCAGTTTGAGCGATACCTCCATGATGAAAGTGGCCTGAACAGAAGACACATAGTGGACAACAGAGTGCACTGCTGCTTTTACTTTATTTCTCCTTTCGGACACGGGTAAGGGCAAAAAAGTTGTTCTGTTAGAAGTCAGTCTATAATTTTCAAACATGATTGTCATTAATATAAACCTTGAAATATGGAGACACAGCTATCTGGCTAATATTATAGTAAAGCTTCCATCTTTTTCATGGTGTCGTTGTAAATCTATAGTTCTCTGCAGGAGATTAACTTCTGGTTGTAAAACGCTTTCTTTCTTTTTCTCGGTTTTGTGTTTTAACCATCTCTTTCTGTGGCTGCTGTCTTCTACTTATGTTTTTTGTCCCGTCTCTCTTTATGTGCTTGCTCAGTCTAAAACCTCTTGATGTGGAGTTTATGAAGGCCATCCACAGCAAAGTCAACATAGTTCCTGTCATTGCAAAGGCTGACACACTGACTCTGAGAGAGAGGGACCGTCTGAAGAGAAGGGTATGTTTAATAACAGATATGTACACGATCATGATCTTCTCCCTACATTTGTCTTCTGGAATGACAATTGTCCAAACATCTCATGTCATGTGAATCTTCTTTGTACTTGTTTTTATTCTAACATAAGGTCTGTGGCTTATCCGTTACATATTAGTGTTTATTAAAGGAGGAAAATCTTGCATCCTTTCTTATTGGCATCTTGCTGTGTCAGGTATCCATGTGATTGTTTGAGAAAGCATTCATGAACTTCCCTCTTTTATTACAGGGATGTATGGCTTATGACTTACTTGTGTTTCTGGTGACACTGCCTGATTGTTAAAAACGCAGGGAGGGGTAACAGAAACCTGGGAACAGTAGGAGGCACGGACATTTGAAAAGAAGTGTATGTACAATATAGGTGAAGAACATCTCATGTAGTTCTTAACCATCCCAGATTCTTCCTGTTGGACTGCACCCAAGTGTCTGCCTGTCTGCTTGCACACCCCTCTGCTTCCTGCTGTCCAGAAGGAAAAGGAAAGAGTAGCACCTCGCATCACATCCACTTGACAGCAGTGTGTTTAGATGATAACCTCTCATGTACAGTTAGAGGTAGGATTTCCTGCTTCTGTGATACCCCTTTTCTTTCTTATCACTCCTACAGGGCTGGGCTGTGAAACATATTGTTTATTTTTTAATCTTGCACTTTAATTCCATCTGTTTTTCCCCATCCGTTTCCTCTGTGAGGTTTGGTAAGGCAGTAATTAAGATCATTAAAAGAAACACTTTGGTCATCAAGATCAATTAAGAGGAAGTAAACGCCTTATTGTATCATGGTTTGCCTTGTTCTCTGAAGGCAAGAGGAGGTGGGCTTGGCTTGGTGCCCTTGTGGCTTCTATTCAAGCCACCTGGGTCCCGAAATGCAGGAATACAGGAACTGTGTCAGACTCCAGACATCAGATTATGACATTATTTTATCATATTTTACAGACAAAATCATTTACTGAAAAATATTCAGACGAGTGATAAATAAAATGAAACTGGGTAGAGTTTCAGCTCCAACACATAGCTGTTCTGGGAAACTATAGCCAAAAACAACTTGTCAACTTCCTAACACTTTCTTAATTGGAAATCAGTCTATCTCCATACCTTTGCTTCACAACCAGACCCCCCAGCAGCCTTTCATTTAGATCACGGAGCCGGTGGTCTGGCAGGCATCAGGCTGGTTGACTGACAAGGGTCCCGCTTATCTCTGATCTCCTGCAGCCAGTCAGTTTATTGTAAGCTTCCACAATCCAGTTGCTTCAAACTCCCGATGCAGCATCATGGCAAAATACTGTTTAATCATTCAGGATATACACTTTTCATCCTGTATTTCCTAGACAACACTATTTAACATTTGTCACTATGTGGACATATTTAAACTTACTACTGGTAATTGTCCATGTTGATCAATGCAACCTTTTTCTATTTAGTAGGAAAAAATCCTCCTCTGTGTTATCCTAGCAGGACCTTCTTGTAGGGCTGTTTTGTACTATGAGCTAATTCAAATCTTCAAAGTGTTTGGCATTTAACATGAACAAAACCATGTTTCCTGCCACCACGGAGTCCCACCTCAAACAAACAGCCTCCATGGCAACTTCATAAAGTAAACGTCAGCTTTCAGCAGGTCAGTTGTCTTTATTTGAGTTTCAGGATAGCTTTGCCTTATTCTTTGCAGGTTTTTGTACATTTGGTCTAAACCCTGCTGCCAGTAGCAGCACAGTGAGGAAGTAACCACTATCAACTCTAACATTTGTTTGCATTTTCCACTAAGACATTTCCTATTCTACACTAAGTAGCAATTATCAAGAAAGATCTAGAAAGCGCATGCATAAAATCTTCCATTTTTTCTTGTACAGAAAAAACATTTGTTCTATTAAACCACTGAGAATAATAAAAGTATATATTTTGGCCCTATTTAATCTCAATACGTTCCTGGAAAACAATTATTGTCGGTAAATATAGGAGTTAATAGGGTTCACTCCATTTAGAAATGAGCCTGCATCTCTAAAAGGGAGTGATATTTGGCCGCAGTTTGGGCTTGCACAACTTCTTTTATATACTTCATATAGATAAATACACTAATATTTGCATGCAGGCTTTTTTGGTTGTATATTTAAGATTGATTAGTTAGCCCTGATACGATTTGAGTTTTGAAACTGTTTTATCAGTGTTATTTCTGTTTCTGGACCTGAAGACATTTAAAGCAACCAAAAAAAATGTGCATCTGTTTTACTGATGGAAGAACATCAGTAATGTCTGATCTACATATTTGTTTGAGTTTTTCTTGAAATTTGCAAGTGATTTTGATAAACGCCAAAGGCAGGCAAAGTAAATCTGGAGTTTTAATTTGTGAACACATTTAACCAGTAAATACAATTCAATTCAACTTTATTTATATATCGCCACTTCATGACAGTGTCATCTCAGGGTGCTTCACATCATATTTGAGCCAATTCATCAAATAGCCTCGATAAGGGAAACCATAAGATTGCATCGAAGTAGAAAGTACAATCATAAAATAAGATTTATGCTATGGAACCGGAGGATGCAGCAGCTGTGTGCTCTGGAAGCTGCTCATTTGCACCAAGTTGATGGGTTTATATTTTATTTAAGCCTGTATTCTTAAAAATAAACAAAAAGTCATTAAAGTCTGTCTTTCTTTGGTACATTTAGATAAGTTAAGACAGTTTCAGATGTCGAAATGAATGATTTTGTAGTCTGATTGAACTAATTTGTGATGTTAATGTGCTTCCTATCATACTTTGTAAATGTTGAAGCATCACAAAAACACATTTATCTCAATGAAGCGTCTCTTAGAGGAACTGGCTGGAGTATTTGTTGTTCTGATCAGATTAGTGTAAGTGGCTCTTAGGTATACGTGCCTGATTCTTGCCATACACTTCTGTACATTAAAGCAACAAGCCCTTCTTTGAGGTCCACTGGCAGCCAAAATCCTGCCAGACAGCCGAGTGCTGGAGCATGATTGATGAGTCTGAGTGTTTCGCCCTCACAATTTATTAGCTTGTTTTTTGCAGGCTACTTTCTCACCATTTGGAACCATTTGTCTCATAGTAATTTGCCCCCTTCCTTTCCTCACTGGTTTTCCAGTCCTTTTTGTTATTATTACGGGGAAACAGCTTGTATAGAACAATATAAGTTTCCTGCAATGTGTCAAGACTGTTCCATTGAAGAGACACAACCTGCAGCCCTGCACAGTTCAGCCTCAAAGAACATAGTGACCAAACCTCCCGTCATTTACCTCTCATCCCCTTAGTTCTGCTTGCCTCTCATCCAGTCCTTCCTTTCCTGGCAGAGCCTTGCTCAGCAGCCTTTTTCTTGGTCCTTCTACCTTTTGTGTTCTTCTTTTTTGTACTCTAATGCCAATTTCCCTCACTAAGGCTACTGTGGTCTCTGAGTCATGAGGTGCCCTGAGGAGGGTATATTGAGGGGCTGATCCTCTCAGTCTGGGACCCTACAGTCATATCCTGTACAAGGCTTTAGTTTCAAAATACTTTACTTATTATTCTCTGTTTGAACACAGAGGCCTGTGTGCAGGCAGTTTAGACTGGATTTCTGATTAGAGAAAAAACTATGGAAGATGTTTTATGTGTATTTCTTAATCTATTATGCCATCATTCATGTAGGTGTTGCATTGTTTTCTTTTTTAGAGGCAAAAATATTTAACATTTTTAAAGATATTTAACTTTCTTTATAATTAAAAAGCCTATGAAAGCAAAACTAAATCTCATAAATCTACATAAATTAGTTCTGAAACTATTGTGCGCACTGATTTTACCCTTTCGAAACTCAAGCTAGCATGTTTGCATTATTTAAAGTGTACATTAGTGAAAAGAAATGCCCTTCTTTCTGAAAATATTCAGTACCTGCTTAGAATGTGTAGTTAAAGTAATAATGTCTTTCTCATCAGTAAATCTGTAAGACAGGTGGAACTCTTAATTATGTCAAAGCTTGGAGAAGCCGAGCAAATCCTCCCGTGTGATGTGTGTCTCTGTGAGTTAAACATGTGAAGTCTCCTACGTCTGAGATCAGGAGCTTCTTATATCAGACTAGCAGCTTCAGACTGTTCAATATTTTTTCTTCCTCCTGTCAGACATTTATTCCCACTACATTAGTCACTTCCCTCGGTTTCCACGTCTATCTGTGCTCACTGCCTCCCATCCTGAAACAACTCTTCCTTACTTTTTACCCTTTCTGCCCTTACCTAGCCTATTTTTGCCTCTCATCTCTTTGTGTCTGTTTTTGCTTCGTTGTTTGACTATTTGATGTCTCCCTGAGCTGCTTTAGTAAATTCCTATTGTATAAACGCTACGTAACTGCTTCTATCCAAAGTGTTCATTTGTAGCACTTCGAACAGACGTTTTTTGTTTTACACAGAAAATAAACTCCAATATCCAGAATTCCTTAAAAAAAAAGACTAAAATCTCCATACAAAATGCATGAGCAGCGTATGTAAGTAATGCTCAGATCTATTGTAACAGTGGAGGGAATGACTTCATCCTTCGTTGCTCCTGTTCAGTCCTTGTTCTGGTGCTTGGCCCTTTTCCTGCCAGTGTTTCAAACACGCGGATATATTTATTTTTCTGCCCTTCAGTAGTCTTTGTGCCAATGCGTGCTCTACATCTCTGATTTTGAAACAATAAATACGTGCTTTCCCTCATGGAACGAACAACTCTGTTACACACAATCCTTTGTTCTCAGAAGAAGAAAGCACAACCTGACTGCTACTAATGAGTCAGATGTGTTGTGTTTGATGGTGAGACCAAGTCACTGAATCTGATGTGTGACTGAAACCCTCAGCTGACACTGTCCCCCTCTAAATCTCACTTAAATACAAGATTACATGAATAGTTCAATTGTATCTCTGCTCTTTGATCAGAGGTGAGGTGGGTGGTCTTAACTGTACTAAGACTTAGCTTCAACAATAGAAGTGTGGGAGAGAGTGTGTATTGTTACTCATACGAGGCTTTCGTGTAACCATGGTTGTTGGGCTTCTCTGTACTTTCTGCCAGGACATCTAGCTGTTATGGTTCTCTCCTCTAGTATGTACCAGTTAAATGTGTATGTTTCTCTGCGTTATTGTATGCAAGTGTCCCTTTTCACCTCTCACCGGTCTGCTCTTTGGCGACTCGTTGAACTGGAGCTGCAAAGCTGCACATATGTAACATGCACACTCTTTTCTTCCTCTCTGACGCCAGATTATGCCAGTCTGCACAATGAGGTAGCAGCAGCCTGGCATGAGGTCTAAATCCCTCCAACCCCCTGAGAACAGGTATTGTTGGGGCTCCTTCACCCCCGTTCAGCTCCCTGCAGACAGAAGAGATTTGGTTAATTGAAAGGCGTTTCCTGGCAAAGAGAAGGATTTGTTCTCGCTTCTTATAATTTGGAAACTAAAGTATATTAGTAGGAGTCTCGCTACTCTTTTACCTTATGGGTTTGATATTTTAAGAGGTTTGTGTCTGAACTATTGATTGCTGCATTGGTGCAGCTCTTTGTAATCTTCATCCAGATGTGCTGTTTATTTTTGTTGTCAGATTTGCTTTTGAGCCTTGTGAGCGAGATTTAATAGATCACTGCTTTCCTTTTGAAGACTTCTGTGATTTGAGAGGTTAGAAGTTAATAGAGAAGTGTGTATGTATGTATGCACGCACTGACTGATTGAAAGAAAATTACATTGTTCTTAAAACAGTGTCATATCAACTCGTAAAAGCATGCCAAGTCCACAGTAGTGGTTATGTAAAGCCCTACAGCAGCAGTGGATTGAAGCAGGATCTTTGCCTCCATCCAAGAACACCCTCTTAAGCTGTTTATCAGATAAGAAGTCATACCAACACATGTGTGTGTGTGTGTGCCTCTCCTGAAGCGTGACTGCTACAGCCAGCATGTGTGTCTTGAAGTGACTGGTGTGTGCTGTTAGGTTTTAGATTGCTGTTACAGAAAACCATTAGGGTTCATTTAACATCCTTTTATGAGGAGATGCAACAAATTGACACTCTTATAAGTTCAGTTACCATCCGATCAATGTAACGCTGAACATGTCTGAAAGATACTTCTGTAACTTCATGTCATCATTAAATTCTTTTTAGTTGACCTCTGGTTACATTTCCACTGTCATTGCTCTTTTCTCTGAGGTGCACAGATCTTGCATTGAAGCAAATGAATGGATTTATAAAGCACAAAGAAAGCAGCTGTTTGGTCCTCGTGAAATCTCATTAAGAACACAGAGCAATCACCATGACCAGGATTTCCTTTAATAAATTCTTCAGCCTTGGAAAAACAGGGCCCCAGTCTCTTAACCTCATAACATGAGTCCCACCAGTTGGTCCATCATTACAGAGTTTCTCTGTGCTTTAACACTGAAGTTCAACGATCCTATCGATTTCATTAAGAGATACAAAATCCCGGTTCACTCCTTCAAAGACAAATTCAATGAGAAGTTACGTGAACTAAACAGAAAATAATATTTGGAAGGATTTAAGCATTGTTTAATAAATCTGTAAACTGGTTGGATGCCCTGTCTAACAGCTGTTTTATCAGTGTGTGCTGTAAGGTTACACAAACATGACTTAAAAGCAATTCCTAAAAATTCCCAACTGTCTTTCAGTAAGCGTCTATTTGTCTTACGATAACCTTTATATTGTTTTATTTTGTTTAGTCTTATTTTTTCCTTCTCCTTGTCTGCATTGTTGATTTTTTTCTAGGAACTCTCTGGTGCATGTTTCTACTTCCAAGAATTGTTCCCTGTTAGTTTTGTTTAAAGGATGCAAACACCATGCCAGCCCTGAGGGAAGGCTCAGCTCTGTCCTCAAGAGGCAAACCAGTGTTAGTGTGACATTTTGTGTCTTTCTTTGTGTCTCATCCCATAATGTTCATCACTGAACAATAAAAATGATCTCAGTGGTGGTTTTCGTCATTCATATTTTTGTGGGTTTGCTTGTTAAAAAGAATAAAAATGGAGAAAATATTGTTCTGATGGCAAGTTGACGCGGTAAAAATGCTGATCCCTGTAATGACGGGTTTGCACCTTGTTTCATTGTGATTGGAGGTTTTGGTTCAGCCTGCTGTGCAGTTGCAAAAAGATTGCATAGCCACGTCTCCCACAACAACATGTGTAATTATGTCTATGTATAGACCTGCAGGTATTCCAGATTTGGGTCACACATAGCCACTGCAGTGTAATTAATACTGTTATCCCTACGGTTGAGTCAGCCCGATTTTTCTGTGGAAATAATTGTTTGGCATGATTCATCTGCCACCTTTGTCATTTCTAACTCCTTTTCTGATCCCACCCTCACACTATGGATAAACTCTATGAACAATGCTTCATGTTCTGTGACGTTAGCCAGAAACATCTTGTTGGGAGTGGTTGATCCATTACCCTAACAACACTGACTGCACCTGCACAGCCAACCATAATAGCATAAATGGGGTGAGCGGTGTATTATAACAGGATGGCAATAAAATCAAAATGGCTTCTGCTGCCAAGTTCTTTCTGCCAACTAAAATATACAACACGGTTAAAGCGAGTCTGGTGTAACATTAGGAGCTGAAGCCTCCGTTGTGTAGAGTAAATCAGCAGGAGACAACAGGGATTTGGAGCAGGCAGTGATTTTGACATCTCGTGATCCCTTAGAGGTCTTGATTATAGGTGCCGGGTCGTACTAAGCACATGTTACAGAGCAGAATAATTCAGGTAAACAACCATTTTGGATTAACAGGGTCTGGAACCAGATGATGACAGACAACGCACTTGTTTATGCAATGACATAATGAGATTTCTAGATATTTTTTTTTACTCTTTTTGCTTTTATTTTATGTGCTTTGGCTGTTTTTGTCACAAATTTCTGACAGGATTTCAATTTTTTTATGATAAAATTAGTCTCTATCTTATCTACTTGTGTGCGACTGGATTTATTGTTTTTCGCATTTTTTCCTGTAATTGTTTTACATGTGTTTATTTTCCCACTGTGTTTAGTTTCCTAAAATTCTTCACTCGTTACACCACCGGTTTTTTTGTTTACTCAGCCTCCATGTTGGACGCTTCTGTACGTTCATTTGTGTTTGAGCAGCGCAAAGGGAAAAGAAGGCTCTGGTCCTGTGTCACGATCTCCTCTGAATCCTGCAAAGCCTGTTTGTTTTTAGATCTGCCCCACAACAATGTCTCACTCACCCCCCACACACACACTATGTCTCACACACACACACAGCTCACTGAGAAAACAAGCAACAGCCAAAACAAGGCTGCGTTCTGTAGGAAAACCTGCGCTTACTTCCTACACTCCTGGCTGACTCATTACTGTCCCCATTATACGGTACAGTACATGAAAGACCCCAAAAACAACACATGACATTGTTGGTAAGATTACATTGTGCATGAAAAAAATCTGCTCTTGTAAAAACAAAAGAAAAATGCAGCTTTGATGTTAAGAATAATAAATACTGACATCTGTCTCCGAGGTAGCTGAGAAGAAAGCTCCTTTGTTTTCATGTGTTTCTTCACCGGTCAGAGAAGAAAATAAAGGAGGCTGAGAACTTTTGTTTCGGACTCTTTTTTTGTTTTGGTGCACACACAGTTTTCACCTGCCTCCACCACTTTTCCTTTATGGGTGGGGAGGGGGGTTAATTAAATGTGTTGGTGCAACAACACGTACTTATTCGCATCCCATATTGCTAATCCTATTCATACGTCGTGGTCGTGCATTAGAGCAAAGGCTGCCATTTAAACTGTATAATATACACAGTGTGCAGTCGAGACACATTTTATGAATTACAGTGAAAGTATGAAATGAACTGCTACTAAAAGGTGTCTTAACCTCAAAGTCTCACGAGTACAAATAAATTAACTATGAATGTTCAATTAGTAAGCATCCGTTTTACACCTAATGGAGCAACAAAGTATAAAAAGGAGCGTTTTATTTATTTATTTAGATAAATCTGGACAGAAAACATGTCCCGTTAGTAATGCGGCATCCTAAAAGTCCGCTTTACTTTCTATTACTTACCTGTGCTCCGTTTTAAGATGAATTTTCCTGATTTAATTGGATTCTTAAGGTTAAATCATGATCATAATCTCATGCATGTTTTTAATTTGTCAGGTTCTGGATGAGATCGCTGAGCATGGGATCAAAATTTATCAGCTACCTGACGCTGACTCTGATGAGGATGAGGAGTTTAAGGAGCAGACCAGAGTTCTGAAGGTGAGCGGATTGGACAGAGCTGATGTCGCTGTCATTTCTTTTTGTTGGTTTTACTGATTTACGCCATCCGTTTGTCATTCCTCACTGCTTCCTCTCCCTTCTGATACCCTTTATTTTCCATATCTTTATTTACATCCCTTCTTACTTTGCTTCCCTGGTCATTTTTTTTAACTTTATTTCCCAGGCAAGCATTCCCTTTGCCGTGATTGGCTCCAACCAACTGATTGAGGTGAAGGGGAAGAAGATCCGAGGTCGCCTTTACCCCTGGGGAGTAGTAGAAGTTGAAAATCCAGAGCACAATGACTTCCTCAAACTACGCACCATGCTTGTGTGAGTCTCCTCAGTAGTTAAACCCTTTAAAGTAACAGAGTTTTCAGGTCGGTTTTTGTCTAGTCGGTTTGTAGAAGATGCCAAGAAACAGATCCTAATTGGAGCTTTACTGCCCTCTGGTGTGTGAGGTGCTGAAAATCTTCCTGGTTGTTTCAGGACCCACATGCAAGACCTGCAGGAGGTAACTCAGGATCTGCATTATGAGAACTTCCGCTCTGAGAGGCTGAAGAGGGCGGGCAGGTGAGATGCTGCTGAATGTAATGAGAGGGGTTTTGTTTTAACTAAACGTATGCTTTGACCAAATATATGTTCCCTTGCAGAGCTGCGGATGAGGATGTGATGGATAAGGACCAGATTCTGCTGCAGAAAGAGTTGGAGGTAGGAAAGATGTTGGAAGCTGCGTGTTCCTAGTCTCTTTAAGAAAAGAAATGTTTTCACATCTCTGACAACAAGCCGATAGTTTCCTTCTTTGACTAGAGAGTATTGGCTGGTCTCCTTGGACTAAGAGTCTATGTGTGACTATATTTTTAAAGGGGGTGGTGGCGGGTTATTGTTTAGCTTATGCGCCATGGAGCCTGCATGTCATCAGGCTGTAACCTGTTTCCTGATTGCTCTTAATCAGCCTGTTGGTGTTTCTGCTGAAGTGCACCATAGCAGGTGGGGTTTAATCAAGAGCTGTTTGTAAACAATGTGCCCAGGAAGGATATGTCATCACTTCCTGCATCAATGTCCTGGCGGTGTTTTTATGGTGGGAATGTCCTCAGTAACACCGAGCCCTCCTGGGTTAGACACCTATTTATTTACATAATGTCAGAGATTTGTTAGGGAGAAATACTTCAACGGTAATTGTTCCTCTCTAGGAACACAGGAAATGATAAGTCATTGTTACTTATTAGAGATACTCTTGATTTGTTCTTGGAAAGAGATGTGCTTTATTTTTGTTCCTGGAAAGATGTAAGTGCAGAAGTGATGCAAATGTTCTGCACACAGTACATGAATTCAGGTTGGCACATGTAGGCGCTTTGTTACAGCAGTGAACCAAATCCAAAGGTGGTGCCTTCCCATTGCATTGGGAGGGGGAGGGGCTACACAAATAACGTTAATATAGCATGGTATTATTATAGTATGGTACTATTTTAATGACCCTTTGAAGAGCTCTCTCCTTGGTAGCCTGTGGGCACCGCACCAGCATGCTGTGTAGAAATGAACAGTATTTGGGACAGCACAACCACTGCATTGCCCTCCTCTTTGGTGCAGTAGTGTTTTGAGTTCACACAAGTTCTGGGGAAGATGTATGTTACCAAGAAATAGAAGTAAAGCATTATCTCCATCATGTCTTCCTGTGTTGAAATGTGAGCAGCCAACGTGGTTTGCTGTTTCCAGACTTTAAAAATAAAACAGTTTTGAGGCTAAGTTGATGTTTTTGGCATGTTTAGTGCAAAATTACAGCCTTTCCTCAGCACTGTATGTTGTATCTGCTATCTGTTTAGCATTTAGTTAGTTTATTTCCTTTACTGAAGCAGGATTATACCATTTATAAGGAAACTATTAACCAGGAAGTTTTGGTGTAGATTGTAGTTCGTTCCAAGCCTGGATGGCCACAGTCTTAACCCGCCGCTCATCCAAAGAAAAAAAGATGCACTAAAATGGAGGGGAGGGCAGAGAGGAGTAGGTGGGCTTGCCCCTGATATTTATTTTTATGGTCACTTACTGTAAGCTAATTACCTCTTCTCTCTGAAGTGTGTTTTGGCTGCCAGAAACATGTAGATCTGAGTGTTTTTACTGGAACACGGTGAGCCCAGAATGCAAACTTCATACAGGATGTTACCGTAGAAAAATATTCTACATGAATTTTTACATCATCAGCCACAAGATGGCGATAAACATTGCAAATGTTCACAGACAGTAGTGAAGAATTTACTTCATTCTTATCAGCATTTATAAAAATACTTGGTGACTTTGTTTTTTTCTGAACGCATCGCCTGTTTGCTGCCAAAAACATGAAACATCTCACGAACTCTTTGTTCTCCTCTGCAGCTGAGGCGCATGCAGGAGATGATCGCTCGGATGCAGGCACAGATGAAGATGAAATCAGATGAGTGACGGGGTTAGAGCCAAAGGGAAGCACAGTTATCTTAATCTAGGAACACACTTGCACACACCTGGTCATATAATCCTTCCTGCCATCACCCTGCAGTGCCAACGGGAGCCCAGGTATCACATCATCCTTATCGGCACGCCTTCTCCGCAAACGTCCATCCATCAGTTGTCTGGAGCTACACACTGTTTTTATTTTGTCTTCAGCTTCCTTTCACTCACAATCCACACATACTAATTAGTTTAGTCTGGACTAAAACCTAAGGTAGGAAATGTTTCCAGTTATATTATTGATGTGTCATTTATCTTTTATTTAGTCTTGATCATTGTCCCGTGAACTGGTGACTAAGGTACTAAGCAGCTTTGCCAGTGTGAGTTTACAAAAACACTTGTGAGTACTATTCCAGCTTCAGCATATACCAGTTTCCATTCATTATTCTCAGGTTTTGATTGTCTTAACGGTATTCTTTCTCAAAAGTAAAACAACCTTCCCATCAGCGTATGGGTCATGTATCTGCAGCTGCATGGCTTTAGCTCTTTAGTGCCTGTTTACATCAGTCTGCAATGCACATGCAAACTGTGCTAAAGATTACATTTCTGTTCTACTGCTGCTAACAGGTAACAGCTAATGTCATCTATTTGTGCTGAAACAAGCAGACTTTAGGACAGATCATGCTTTTGCATCTATCTTTTAGCTAAAATGTGTCCGTTCCAAACAACAGTGAATACTAATAAAATGTCTGTATTTGCCTGTTATGTCCTATTATTCTGTTTACACACTACATGTGCTGGCTCATTTAGAACACCATGTAAACACCCTCCAGCTTTCTGTGAACAACAGACTAAACAACCTCTCCTGCACTGCTGTAAGTGGTGCTGCCACTGATGTGCCATTGAATTTGTTTTGTTTATTGTTTGTTTTGTTTGGGTCTTTTTATTGAGTTAACAATGTAATATTTCTTCACCATGTGTCAGTAAATACTTGTTATTTAGTGTCGGCATTTTTTTTGTATTTCTCTGTAATAAAATTAAATAAATTAAAAGTTGATCCCGGGTGTGTTTTTCCTCTTTTCTTCCATCCTTTCTTTGGTTTAGTCTTTAAAATATCTCATTATTACAATTTCCTCCCAAACATTCATGCAAATCTCATTTTCCATGATGAGTTGTTTCTGAAATGGAAAGAGGTTGTTGGGTCGCATCCTGCTCGTGGAGAGCAGCTGAGTGGCTGAGCCTGTGAGGAAGAAGAGGAGGAGGAGGAGTTTTTATCTGACAGCTCAGCCCGCCCTCCTGCTGTTCGGGTTTCGGAGAGGAGGTGAGGCTTGGCCATCGCTTCAGTGAAATCGAGGGAGGAGAGCGGCTAAACATGACGTCCAACATCAGGTACAAAAGCCGAATCCCGATCAAAACAGGTGAGCGTGCTTTCTGGATCTGATCTTCATCCCCTGCTTGGAGATCGTTGCAGTAATTGCTTTATGTTTGTGTGTCTGCGCGTCGCGCTGCATCCCTGCACCTGCGCCGCCTCTTCATCCATCCTGTGATCCAACAGAGGACAGCGCTGAGGTAGGAAACACCATTTCATCTGTTTAAATTGATCTCGTATTCATATTTACTGTCGGGTGTTTTGGGAGCACGCTCTCACACGTATAAAACATATTTCTGACCTCGCAGCTCAGCTTTTGTCTTCGCTTTTCGACGTGCGCCTTTTCCCGGTTTAAGCCGTATTTCTAAGAGCACGATGCGAGGAGGATAGCCATGCCATCACAGTCTGAGCTCTGATCCACAGCCTGCCAGGCAGGAGAGGGAGAGAGGGGGGAGGGAGGGAGTACACTTCATTTATAGACGCATATGTGGAGCAGGCCGGTGCCACAAGAGGCGAGCAGCCAACATGGTACCCGAAGCGCAGCATCCTCCTCCTTCCATCCTCTCCTCCTCTGCCGTCTGCAGAATTACCCTTCAAATAGTCCACAGATGGATTTATCTTCTTGATGATTTTCCTGATCATAGTAGCTGCTGATCATATTTTCAGTAACCCTTTCCTGACCATTGTTCATCTGAAACACAGCTGCCACACTAGAGCCTATAGGAGGTCGGGTCTCTGGTGACCCCAAGCTATTCTCCTCCCCCACCTCAGCATGAAGGCTAATGTGCAATATAATGAATTTATTGCGTGAAGTAGATGATTCAATGAGCCTTAAATATTAGACTGCAGGAGCAAAATGAAACAAAAAGCAAAAATCAGTGTTTCAAACAGTGTGTTATTACTACATGTACACACTGCACTGATAATACAGATGCTTAAAAAACAACGTTTCAGGCAAACATCAGCATGATGGAGGTTTTATGCAGTTTATTTAAAAACCTGAATGATATACTGTATATAAATGTGTTGTATAAATGTTTATAGGCCCATAAAAACACTCTGACAAGTAAAAACATTTTATATTATAGTAAATCATAAGCTCATAAAATGGATGTTTCTTTTCAGTACAAATATAATTACTAGTTTAATATTTATCAAATATATTGCAAACAAATTCAGTCACGCTGTAGAAAAGTGTTATTTTTCTAATTAAATTTTTATTCGATAGAAAATAATAAGCCATAAATGTGGATGTTTCATAGTTAGCATCTCAATCCAAGTAGTTTAAAGTAATCCATATAATCCATGGGAGAGTGCAGTGTGTGTGTGTGTGTGTGTGTGTGTGTGTGTGTGTGTGTGTGTGTGTGTGTGTGTGTGTGTGTGTGTGTGTGTGTGTCATATGGTCGAACCTTTTTCTGTTTTGCAACCTGAAAAAGATATTATTCAACCTCAGGAAAAGAAAAAAATGCATCTTTATGATTTTTTATCTTCATTATTCAAATAATGAAACTGAAAACGTTGAACAATTCTCAGACATCTGAGATGCAAAGCAGGTTGCACATCCATCCATTTCCATACCACTTCATCCAGTTCAGGGATGCAAGGTTTAAGAGGTTTATTTGTCATATGCAACATCAACACAGGGTGGACAGTGCAATGAAATGTTTAGGACCGGAAGAACCGTTTTTTCAACTCGCTGGGATAAAAGTACTAATAGCATGCAATAATAGTACATGTAAAGA
>JBAMHV010000012.1:3303216-3323170 GCA_037177535.1 Pseudomugil gertrudae
AATGTAAAAATATTCAATAAGAAAGGACAAAAAGATATGAAAAGGATAAAATAAGATATGACAGGATCTGAGTGGTGGAGTGCTGGAGCCTATATACATAGCAGTGAAGAGAGGCAGGAAACACCCTACAGTCCAGGCCGAGCAACAGTCATTTCTAATGACAATAATTAAGTAAATGAAATTATCATTAAAACAATCCCCTTCCTCATACAAATATTCTCCAGCATTGAACTGTCGGGTGATTCACTTGTGTGGATTACTATTGAGTTTTTACACCTCATGAGTTTTGCTGCTGGTTGTCACTCCTCCACAATCTGCTGAATCTGACCCTGTTTGACACTTGTTGGAAAAAAACTCATATTCTGAAAGATCCAACCTGCTGAGGAGGAGGAGGAAGAAGAGGAGGGAGAGCTAGAAAACGGAAATTATGATCAGTATAACTGACCTGCTGTGTGTGAATCCTGAGTGATCGTCCTAAGTACGACCAGAATCCCTTTGCTGTCGTACTGTGTTGCCAGGAAACAAACATTTTCATCACTTCTCTGAGTGGCGATGCGTTTGTCCTACCCACAATGCAGCGTGCTGATCATTCTGAGTGTGGGTGGATAGTAGCAGAGCATTTTCCATTAAAGATCAGGAAACAAAAGAGGAATTCCCAGTTGTGGTTTTATCAGTGGTTACCTGGGAGACATCCCACTGATAGTGATGTGTCCACACTACAAAACATGAACCTTTATATGAGCAGGTGTAAATGTTTTTCCTGTCAATCTTTATTTTAAGCACTTTTCACGTTAAATGAGATGATCAGTGGTAGCACGCAGACAAACCGAATTCACATGTAGTATTCACACATCACATTAGGAATAAAGTATCAAAATAAAAGCTCATCTAAATATTTTCATAAGTGTCATTAATGCTAAAGTCAATGCTGCAATACAAATATCTGCAGGATTTACTCTGGACTTCTGGCAGAAGTTATCTGAACAACTCTGATGGAAGACGTTTAGAAGATCAGTGAGCGTGCATGTGAACACGTGCACGCTGATGACGGGGGCTTCCTCTTCATAGTGTTGCTGATATTGCAGATACATCTGTATGACTTCAATATCCATTGCAGCCAGAATCACCATACACTTTTCTCCACCTGCTGTGAAATAATCTCGTTATACATGTGTATAATGACAATAAAGGCATTCTATTCTATAAACACACACTGAACAAGCCCCTCGTGGGCGTTTCCAGCTGTGTAAAAGCACCTCCAGCAGAGACTCCCCCACAGTGGGCTGCATGTGTGAACCAGCAGCTGCAGAAAAAGTCTGCTTTTCAGTTTCTGCACATTCTCCAGATTTTATATGTGAAAATGAGATACTTAATGTTTCTCCTTTGCTAGACAGTTGTGTCATCTCTATCTGGAATATGACATGTCACATGACTTTGTCTCCTCAGAGCAGCATGCTGAGTCAGGTGCACCTACAGCTGTATCACTTCAGATACTCTCAGCTCTTTGCCATCCTCCTGCTTCCTCTCTCTGTCTTTGAACGAAAGACAAACACACTCGCTGTCACAGATGGGATCTCAGTGAGGACCAGCTGCAGAGCAGGGACAGGCATGTCCTCGGGGGGGTTGGGTGCCATATTAAACAGGATTTAAGCCCTGTGCAGCGCTCTTTGCAGCTCCCGCTGTGAGGGACTGATGGGAGAAGTTTTGAGCTTCTTCTCTAAAATACATTTAGGTGGGATTGAAGACAGGGGAAATAAACTCCACCGAATGTAACAGTTTCAGTTTTTCTGTTGATTAAACTGCTTTAAAAGTTTTCCATGGAGGGTTATAGACTTTCCCCTGATTTCAGACTTTATATAAAGCTAAGCTTGCTAGCTAATAGCCACAGTCTTGTACTTAATGGACAAATGTGAGAGGTTTATTGATCTTCTTATCTAATTTACCCAGAGGGTTAAAGGGAATATTCACACAAAACTATTGATTTAAGCAGTTTTAGAGTTAGAAAATCATTTTCAGATGTTTCAATTTATCCACACTCTTAAGCTTTGTCACGCTCACCAAATATTTTACTATCTGAACTGTTTTATGGCTGCACGTCTGCAGCTAATTTAACAGTTTTACTTTCATTTGCATAACTCTACAGGTGCCTGATATTTTCTGGCTCTTTGAAACTCTTGAAGGTGACTGCTGTAAAGGTGTAGGTCAGACAGGGGGTCGCCAGGTGAATAGTTTAAATATTTTTTTTTTTAGCTGTACCTGTGTATCTCTGTAGGTTTTCTTTGAGTTCATGCCCTGCTGTGTGTTTGTGTGAACATATCTTTATTTGGTTATTCTGCAAACATGCATGCAATGTCAGGGATCCAGCAGAGTTCAATCTGCTCCTCTGTTTCTGTCCCTAACACAGGCCGGGCGTTTTGTTTCACAAAGCTTTCAGAGAGTGAAAGTGCTTGACCCAAATAGCAAAGTCTAATAGCAAAAGCAGTATTTTTATTTTATGATCAGGATATATTTGGGATTATAAATTGCATGGAAATAGGGATCAAGAATTAAAGGATAATCCAACAAGGACAAACAAATTAACAGAATTAAGATGATTAAATATAGTGAAACACACTGCAGCACATCTTTAATTAATAAAATCCAGATGATAACATTATGTATGAAGTGGGTTTTGCTCCCACTGGAGCACGAAGTTGGTGGTCGACATTTAAATCTAAAGATTTTTAACACATTTTAACAGTTTTATTTTATTGCTTTATGGCTGTGAACAATATCACATGCTGTAACTGTTCCTGCTACTGTTTTATATATTGTGGTTTAAGCCGAGGTGAAACATAAACAGGCTCAAATGAATTTCAGAGCAGATTTGTTGCATCATTATTTTTTAAACTTAACAGATTCATTCATTTATTCACATTATGAGACAAAAGAATATTGACTAAACTGGAAGGAAAAATGTACTAAACAACAAAGAGACCAGTGACTTGTTCTGTAGAGACCAGAGAATAGGAGGAGGAAGACTGGGTTAGATAGAGGCAGGGGATTCAAAGTGTAGGCATTTAGAAGGGATTAGCTGAAAGGAAAAGAAACCATATTGATGGAAGTTTTACTTTTAATAAATCCTCTGAGTGTAGGTGACTGAACACCTCAGGTCTGAAGTGGATGACTGTGTTCCCAATCCTCAGAATGATGATGTTCTGGAAACCTCCTCAGTAAGCATCTGCATGTTGGATTTAAAATCTCCATTCTTCAGCTAAGAGTATAACTGTTAGGTTTAAAGTCATCGATCTGTTAGTTTTTTAGATCAACATAGTCTATTTACAGTTTTTTTAAAGCAATAAAACAGGTGTGTTGTTTTAATTGCCTTATCTCACTTCATTTATTGCTTATAAAACAGGTTATAAAAACACTGTTTAAACTGGAAAAAGTTTATCCAAACACTTATAAATAAATCATTTGTCAGGCTATTATCAGATGCAGATTGGTAATATTTGATGTTTTAAATAATTATTTCATATTAATTCCCAGTGTGCATTAGAGCAATGCTAATAAATACTTTCAGTAACACAGAGCAATACTTTGCAAAGTAGAGCTGAAATATTTAACCATATCTATCTTGGTTTTGGTCTTTTGGAGGTTATGTTGACAAGAAGAGGTGTGTAGAAGTAGTTTTTCTATCATTTAGGCAATTGTAAACCTTCCTCCACAAGTTCTTTTACTAAAAGGTTAAGGCCACATCCCATGGGCACCATTTGTCAGGCAGATGTTAAAACTTGGTAACAATAGCAAAGTGCCCTTCATTGGCCAAGCAGGGCCAAGCATTCATTGGTGCTTGAGCAATTACATGCTGTCAGATTAGCATATTTAAGAGCCAAGTGCATGCATGCATTTGCATCTCCATTGAGACAAAGCACAAGAGAAGAGTTTTACTTTATGTTGTTTTTCTCCTTTCTCCTCTCACCTCCACTTAACTCCCTCTTTGCCTCGCTTACTGGCCCACCATGCAGCTGGCAAGGAGCAATAGAGGAAGCATGCAGGGCTAATAGTGTGAAAGTGTCAGCTGGAGGTCGGGAGGTGTAATCAGTAAAGGTCACAGCTCTTCACAGGCTACAGCACAGGCCGTCTGACTGCTTTTGGCTCAGGATACAGTCACCTGTACACTCTGGTTTTTACCATAGCTTAGCTGACTGCTGGCTGTGAATGACTGAATATTCTTTAAACCTTAAAGGATTTGTCATGTGCCTGACATTTGTATAACATGTGGGTCCTTTTTACACAAAAAGTAGTACATTCAGGAATTTTTAAACACAGGTACACTCACTAAGTTCATCTGCTGTCTGAAGGCCTCATCTTTCTGCTCCAGTATAAATCTGCCTCCCAGAGGACAGGCATGTTGAGGGATAGCGTTACGCTCAATCCCAGTGGCTTCTGATAACCATGACTCTGAAATAAAAGCACTGGTTTGCTTACTTTTGGCAACCCCACATAGTGAGACAGAATAATCCTCTGTCTGTCCCATTTGACCCAAAACGTAACCATAAACAACTTGAATTATTACTACTCAAACAAGTTTTTATTGAATATTTAATTGGGCCATACAGTAAGTGTCTTTCATACAGAAAGGATGCAACACTGAGCTTGTAACACTTGTTATTTTGCTCCAGCTGATTCAGCCTGGAGTGATGCTGTTGGCAGAAATCTGCATCATAAATATGATGTTGAGCTTTGGGTTAAGATAGGAGAGCCCAAGTTTGGTCCCCATGGTCTATAATCCTGCAACTTTTACATGCAATCGTTGTTTAACACACCTGAATCTGATGAATGGCTCATTACCAGGCCCCTGCAGAGCTGGATGGCATGCAGAGGAATTCAGCTATTTGACTCAGGTTTGTTACAGAAGGGTTGCATGTAAAAGTTGCAGGGTTATAGATCTTGAGGACTGGATGAGACACTTCTGGGTTTAGATTTTAATACTTTAAAGTCTGACTCCTGAAAACAATTATGAGAAAAGTCACATTTTTTTGTATAAGGTCTTTATTTGTTCCATTAAATAAATAAAAACAAAATAAAAACTATTTCTTTTAGACATGTTTAACATTTACGACCATTTAATATGTCAAAATAATCAATATGCAATGGGTATTTATTTATTAGGGACCGAAGACAAGTAGCAGATTATGTTCAACTGGGGTTTGGACAACACTTTATAATGTTTAATGTTGGTTTCTTTACTGATATCCAATGTACCAATTTTGCTCTACTCTTAATTTCCGATACAATTCTGATCAACCGATACCAATATCAGCCAAACAGGGTAAAAAGGAAACAAAATAATTTCAGGTAAATAAGATCTGTCCTCCACTTTGTAGGAAATTTGATGCCTGCAGACACATTTGCAGGAGCTCTCCTAAGTGTTGATGCAGTTTGATGACATCACACCCTGGGTTATACTGGAGTTGTGACAAACAAACAAACCTAGGAAACCTACCTAAAGCATTTGATATATAACATGTTCAAGTCTCATTTTTAAAAAAAGTTAAAAGTTTATATACCGATATTTTCCCATATCATTAATGCCGATTTCGGTTGATAATATCAAACATCTCTGCTATAAAATGAGGCAAAATGTCTCCTTCAGCCACAGCGTGCCTGTGTTGTAATGTTTCAATACTTCAGTGGACTTTTCTTCCTTCAGAGTCATCAGATGGTTGCAGTGTACCATGTGTTAGTGTGTGCAGTCTGGCAGTAAAAGTAGCCGCTGTGTCACTGTGAGAGTCACTTCCTGTAAGGTCAGGACTTTCTGTGAGTGAGGAAGACGCTGGGAGCCGCCTGCTGAACAAGTGACAGATCTTTGGATCTCTGCCTCTGGAGGACCGTCCAATAAGCTGACAATCGAACCCAGTCAGACCAGGAATAATGAGTCATGCCATCTAAAATAAGATATAATAAGAAATAAGGACTTTAATGTGGTGCACATTTTGGCAAAACCCTTCATTTAAATTACAGGCACTGCATTGACATGGATTTGTTCCTAAAAGTAAATAAAGAAAAAAAGAAGCTAAAAATATACAAAGTCCAAAAATGTTTTCTTACTTGTTACGCAAACATAACAAATGTTCTCTGGTTCATGCCGCTCTGAAAATCTGCAGCTTGTCTTGAGTTATTTAGTCATGTAATTACCAAGATTTAGCAGGTATTTTCATGCATCCAGATTTATGAGTGATGGATTTACATTTTTCACCTTTTCAGCAGTATTTAAGAGGAGTCAATGTTTTTAAAAAATGTTTGGGATGACGGTTAATATTAAAGTAACGATGATAAAATGGTCAAAACCAAAGCAGTACTGGCACTATTTAGCTTTATTTACCCAGATCGAGTGATAGAAAAGGCAGCTAAAGGGTTAAAGAGGAAGTTATACTTTTAATGAGATGATATTTCAAAAGTTTTTAAATATATATGATCAAAAAAGAAAAATACTGTTGAAGTTTGATGTCCATGTGGTTTTTTTTTTCTTAACTGAAGGTAGGTCACGGATCAAACACAAAGGAAACATGATGGCTGAACATTATTACTTAAAGCATCATGCTGTCATACAGATAACATGCTCTAAAACCAATCCGCTCACCTGGAGTAGCTGGCAGAACTGAGCATTTACAAGCATTTGAAGATCGTTTCCATGAATGAAAATGCCATCAGAGATCAGTTCAGATGTTTAAACAATGTCAGAAGGGAAGTTTGTAGTTTGTGAGCAGAGGTTGTGCTGCAGGACCGCCTGGTGTTGTAATTTAATCTGATTAACCATCAGGGTTTTCTTATGCCAGAGTCAAAGGCTTGCACCGTAGCAGGGAAAATAAGCCGTACATGGAAACATTGTGGGATTTTATGGCTCTTTATTGGACCATTCAAATCGAGATGGATTTGATTCAGAAATCTATTTTTTAGGAGCTTTACATTACTGATGTACTGCACAAGCTGTGTCAGTGTCAGAGGTTTATAAACTATACTGTTACTGTTATTTAGAGACCAGTCCCGGTCCAGTAGACAACCAGTGGGAAGTGGAGACTTGCATTTCTCTCGCACAGTCATCATGATGTCATGGTGTCTCAAATAAAACATTTGGATTAAAACAAAAACATCTTCCTTCATCTATTGTGACTCCTTCAGCATAACTTAAAGAAAGCTTGAACTCTAAGTCACACTCTATGCACATCCAGTAAAAGTCAGAAAGTTACTGCACTGTGCGATACATTTCTATGGATATTTACAATTAAAGTATGTTTTTGAAGGATTAAAACACATATAGTGTACTTCTTTGGGTGAATAATCCTGATGCAGAGTGTTTGATAAGTGATAGTGAGAATATTTTCCTTCACCCAGTAATAAGAGGAGCTTATAAATATGTTGCTGCACTTTGCTTGAAACGACATAAGTGTGAGTAAAAGATTACTTTTGGTTAGTGTGTGTGTGTGTGTGTGTGCGTGTTAACGGGAGAAAGGGACAGCTGGACAGTGTGAAAGACTAACTGTGGGGGGTTTAGCCAGGAGGGGGCTATTATGGGGGCATTGCAAGACATCTGCTCCTCCTTTTATCCAGACTGACACTCCCATCACACTTTGGTTTTCTCTGCCTGCCATGGTCCAAATGTTTCATTTTACATCCTTGTTTTAAACACACTGCTGTGTCGTTTTTGCATCAGAAATCATCCCAGGATTTTGTTCCTCCACCAAAAAGGTCAAACCATCAACTTGTTTTGCCTCTGCTGAGTCCTCTGTCTCCCTCCTGTGGTGTGGGATAACTCCTTACTTCCTGCATCAGCACCAGGCGTGTCTGGAAGGAAGAAACCCAACTTTTTTTTATTTCTGTCGCCCACACACGAATTAGTCAGACACACCCATTGCATGCGCGCACACACACACACTGCTGCCACATCTGGAATCAATCTAATTCAACCTCTGCCATGAAACCTCAGCCACCTCTACACAAACACACTTTTCTAGATGCCCGGATGAGACGGCACGTGGCTCGTTTGTAGACATGCTATTGGAGCCACGACATCTTCATCCACTGCTCACGTTTACTTTTTTTACAGTTAAAATACTCTACAGATATGATGAGATATTTAAAATATCACGTCATGTGTTTGTAATGGATCTGGTGGTCTCATCTGTACTCCATTTAAAAGTGATGTGAAAGCACCGTGATGGTTCTGGAGGATTTAAGATGGTGAAGAGGCTTCAAACCACAGCTTTAAAACAGCTTGTCTTGTTACATTAAAACATTTAGGCAGATTTCTAAGTGGAAATATAAAATCATTTTTATATGTTTGTACTTTTAGTGATTAATAACAGTATTTTCTTATTTTCATCAGTTCACCAAACACACTCAATATTCAGGAAATATTTTAAATTCCTTTTAGAATAAATGTCTGGGTGATATTATGTGTTTCTAATAGAAATGGAGATTACGCTGATGGATTTGACCACTTCTATCATACTGATGGCATCCTTCAGAGCAAGTTTGGTCCATTTTTATCATAGTTCTTCTTGTGCTCATGCTTGTTATTCTCTAAGATGCTGGTGCACAGTTGTGATACTTTAAGCTTTTAAACTGGGATACACATAAAACAGTTTGAAATTGTATTTTAATGTTTAAGATTTCCCTTTTTTTTGGCTTGTGCCTTTGAAACATAAGTAGTGTCCTCTTGTTTGTGTTTCTATTCTCAGATGGAGGTCGCTTCAGAGAAAAGCATCTGTGAAATGATTGTAGAATAGAAAAGAATAGAAGCTCTGAACTTTTAGAGGTCTGTGACTGTTCACAGTTACACCTGAGAGACATTCGTTTAACAGCAGTTTTAGCCCTGATGAAGAAAACATATTAAGTAAGAGCAGAATTTCTCATAGTTGTATTTTTGTCTGAAATGAAGCTAAAGTAGAAACCGCCTCATCCTTAGACACAGGCCACTGCATGCACAAACACACAGGAAGCACTCACTGAACTTATTGACAGGCAAGTTAATGAACTTATCTGCTAACCTGGCAGGAGCTGTCTGTACGTGTAGCATTTTTTAAGCTATTGTTTGACTGAACCTTTTGTGGATGTCAAGTTCAAGCATGTCCTTTAAAGGCAAGAAGCTTTAAAACTTTCTGTCTTTTTCTGTGAGCTGCTGCTAATTTCTCTGAGTGCTGGGGATTTATTTTTTTACCCGTCTGAGCTGGGGGAGGGAATACAAGTTGAATGAATGAGTTTCTTTTAGACCTTCGCTTCTTCCATCCCTCCCTTGTTTCCTCCCTCAAATTGCCACCTCTCTTTCTCCCTCTCTCCCCTCGCCTCTCTTGCTGTGAGAATTCCTCCATACCTGCCTGAACAGGGAGAGTCAAAACGCTGTGGGGTAGAGGAAAGAAAACACTGGGCAGAGGCGCAGGGCTTGGAAAACAAAAGAAGAAGAAGAGGGATAGTAGGATCAGATTTATAGAGAGCAAACACGGAAAGAGAGTAACATTTATTGAGGTCTTAAAGCTTCTCATGTGCTTTTCCCATTTCCTGCTGGGCTGGGTTTGATTTTTTTCTGAGACCAGTGGCTATTTTGGTCCATCAGTGTTGGAGTGGTTTTAGGATGGATGCCATCATGCTGCAAGAAAAACTGGTGGAACGGCTTCTTTGCCCACGAGTGAGAACGGCCAGACAGAAGGTAAAGAAGTGGATGAATGACAAAAAGAGCGCAGCCTCACATCTTTCTGCTGTGTTTGCACCTCAGTGAAAGTGTTGTAACTCAGATATATCCACACAGTGTCAGATTTACTGCTGAGACTCATTTATCTCCAGCCTAATCAGCACTTTGTCTTTCACTTTTGGCTCTTTTGCCCTTGATTTTCTTTGTGTGTGTGTTCACAAATGTGATCCTCACCCGAGGAGACTGTCGGAAATGCCTGTGACAAGTTATGACAGCATACGAGGACACTTACTGTGTGTTTTGGCTGGTGTGTGTGGAGAGTAAAAAGGATCTTTTCAGGTCTCTTGAATGTAGCTTCTGTTTGTGTGTGAATGCGCTCTGCAAGCCTCAGCTTTGTGTTTATATCTGCATGTCAGCTTGTGGCACCGTAGAGATGACGTTCTGCCAGATGCAGCAGGAGCGAAAGCTACTGTCCCACAGTGGGAGACTGGTATCTTGTGGTGCTTTGTGATTCTGTCAGAGATTTAGTGGAAAGTCTGAGGCACTGGTTATTCTCAGCTGCTCTGAGACGAATGCTGTGCACGTGTTTTTCCATGCACTTATAGATTTTCTGTCTGTTGTGGTTAATTTTATTCCTTCAGGCTGTTGGACCCATTTAGTCTTCTCATTAAAAACCAGTTCCTGGTTGCATCAAAATGGTATAAATTAAATTAAATTAAATTAAATTAAAATTATAATGGTGCTTAAAGAGCACTATTTTAATGGATTAAAATGTTGCCTTCAACAGTTTGAATGAACAAAAGATACACAAAAGGATGCAGATGTTGCAGAACGGTGCAGCAAAAAGAATTAGGCGTCACAATTCTCTTACAACATGAGACATTCCTCTGAGCTTAGACGTGCATTGTGTGCACGAGTGGCACACATCACTAGACGTCTCGTTTATGAGGTGTCAGTTGAACCTGTCAAAATGTCAAATAATGACGAGAACCAGAAGAAGTTTTGTTTTCTTCTGCTAAAGCTCGTAGGATAATGGAAAGAATGTCTTTATCCATACATGCAAACCTGCTTTTGCACCATGAGTTTCCATTTCTGCTTTATAAAAATAATGTGTGTTAAAGATATAAAACCTGGTAGAATGTTTTACATCATGCTTTAAGGTTTTTCATGATTTGAGTCTGTTTAATGATTAAAAGTTTCAATAATTATTTGTTCGCATTTAAGACAAAATGCAGAACAGCATGTGTGTCTTTAAACCACAAAATAAGCAGTTTAATTAGTTTTATTAAAGAATAATATGATTATTGATCTGTAAATGTGTGAATCAGTAGAGTGGATTTATTATACTGTATTGTTATGATAAGACTTTCCCTCTGACTGCGATGAATACGACACATTTGCTGCTTTTCTTTGAGTCATCAGTCAGAGTCTGTGGCTTTACGTAACTGATCAGCAGTAAATGGTTGTTTGTCTTAAATGAGAAGAAAATGAGTTTTAATCCGCTAAGACCCAACCCATTAAAAAAGTGGTCAGAAAAGTCCACATTTTCTAATTTGAGGTCTTAATTTGTCCCTTTGAGAAAATGAAAATGTGATATAAAATTACATCATTTTTAGGGAAATTTAACATTTTTTACCACATGATGTGTCTAAATTGCACAGTTTTACTTTCTGGTGCTCTTTAGGTAGCGGAAGATCAGCCTGTGTTCAGACTTTGAGCAAAGTTTTTACCATAAAGTGATGCCAAATGTCTCAGAAACTGTTTGTATCTTGTCTGCCATTCTTGGTTTTTATAGATTAAATGAGTTGATTTTCTTTTAAATACACATCTTAATGTTCCTCTGTTGCATTTTTCATGATATATTACACCAGCACTGTGAGGACATCACTGATTCTGACATATTTACCTTTCACTCAACCAACCAAGAAGTTAGGGCTGTAATTATAACCTCTTCATGTGATTCATTAGACTGACAATCTTTTATTTGCTTTTACCAGTACAACTCAGTCAACCTAAACACAAAAAAGCTAATTCAAAACTTTCTGCAGCCAGTATGTTTACTGGAAACACAAACATCCATCCATCCATCCATTTTCTACCGCTTTGTCCCTGAACGGGGTTGCGGGACACAAACATATTCCATTCATATTCTCAAATGCACAGTCATATCACTGTCATGTTGCTCCTTATCTGATAAGAGCTGTCATAAATGTTATTGGATTGTTCATGACAGGGGTGTCTAAAGTTTGTCCTTGATGGCTGCTGTCCTGCAGCACATCTGAATCAGATGTAGGGTCATCATGATTGGATAGGACTTGACAACAAGCTGTTAAGAAGAGTCGTTTGATTGCATCAGGTGTGTTGGATCAAGGAGACATATAAAACCTGCAGGACCGAAGCTGGACACAGTTGGTTTAAGACTACAGTAGTTTTCAGAGAAATGATTGATGGTAATAGTCGTACCTTTTGTGTGTTTCAGGAGAAACAGTATGTGGGCTTCGCAACTCTGCCAAACCAGGTTCACAGGAAGTCGGTGAAGAAGGGTTTTGATTTCACGCTGATGGTTGCAGGTCAGTTTCTTCTTTAAGATGGAAAATCTGAAATAATCTGGGTTATAATCATGTAACTATGTTTTTTAATCCACACTATTCATGAGAGAGCTGCATCAGTTTTGGCTGAGTGTTCCTAAACTATGTTTATGCACTCATGTCTGTCATTTCTGCTTGTCCTGTTGTGTAAAGGGGAGTCTGGCATGGGAAAATCCACTCTGGTTAACAGCTTGTTCCTCACAGACCTCTACAAAGACAGGAAGTTACTGAATGCTGAGGGTGAGTCTTTGTGCTATTTATTATCTTTAACTGGTATTTTTCAGCTTCATGGATGAACTGCAGCTGGTTTTCTTTCTCGATGATTGGAAGAACTTTAATCTATATGACAGAAATATCATGTGGTCAACTAGAAATGTTAATAGTTGATTAAAATGATCATTCTTTTTTTGGACCTATTTCAGCTCCGAATCAGCCTCTGTCCTTCATCCTCTTTATGCTGATGCTTTGCAGAGCGCATAAATCAAACTGTGGAGATAATCAAGCACACTGTAGACATCGAGGAGAAAGGAGTGAAGCTTAAACTGACCATCGTGGACACGCCAGGGTTTGGAGACGCTGTGAATAACAACGAATGGTGAGCGCTGTAGCACTTCATGGTCTGACATAAGCCTCTGCCAGATTTTTTATTGCATTTTTTTTACTTTGAGATGCTGGATGTTTGTGTTTGTTTGTCTTCTAGCTGGAAGCCAATCACAGATTACATAGATCAGCAGTTTGAGCAGTACTTCAGGGATGAGAGTGGGCTGAACAGAAAGAACATCCAGGACAACAGAGTCCACTGCTGCCTCTACTTCATACCTCCCTTTGGCCATGGGTAATGACTCATACAGGCATGCAAACACACAATACATCTGTTTCACGTCTATCACTTGGACGATGAGGCATTGTAACAGTTGTTTTTCAGGTCTTTATATCAACGTCCACCTTCATTATTCTCCGCAGCCTGCGTCCAGTTGATGTTGAATTCATGAAGGCTCTGCATGAAAAAGTGAACATCATTCCTCTCATCGCAAAAGCCGACTGCCTCACGCCCAATGAGATAAAAAAGCTTAAAGACAGAGTGAGTTGAAGCTCTGCTGGCTTTGCTCGATGAGGACTAAACCTGACCGGACTTTGTGCCTGTGTTGCTGCTTCCAGATACGAGAGGAAATAGATAAATTTGGTATCAAGGTGTACCAGTTCCCTGAATGTGACTCTGATGAGGATGAGGAGTTTAAACAACTTGACAAAGAGCTGAAGGTGAGTCGGGGCAATCGGAGCCCATCAGTTTTCTACGCTGCTTAAACCAAACCGAGGTCATGTGAGGGCTGGAGCCTATTCCAGATCATTTCAGCTGAGTGGAGGGATACATCCCAGGAGAGGTCACCAGGCCATCACAGAGCCTAATGAGACCATCAATCAATCACACTCATGTCTGTTTAAAATCAGAGCTGAACTCGCCAGACATGCTTTTCGGACTCAGGAAAGAGACTACGTGTGCACACATAAAACATGCAAACTACACAGAATGCTTCAGAATCAAACTCATGTTTGGATAATGTCCTGATTAGTCATTAAATACACAGGTTTGGCTTATTTTGCCAATCATAATGACGTTAACTGATTAAAATGATTATTTCATCACAGGCTCATCACATGATTTTAGAAAGCATCACCCCTTAAACTGACACAGGCTCCAGAGGAAACAGTTTTTTATGAAAAACAATCAAATAATTGATTCAATCATTCAAGTTTAGACATGCTGAAGGAAGATATTTCTATTTGTAAATGTTATGATTGACCTTTATGCCCTTGCTTGACCTGTACTTATTAAAAATCACTATTTTAGTTTCCTAAACCTTTAATAAGTTAAATCTGGTTTTATTGCTCTTTTATGTGACATCAGTGTGTGTATATTTTACTGTGTGTAAACTGTGTGTGCTTATTGTTCTGCTGTTTCTGCTGACTTGAGCTTCTGGCCAGGATGCTCTTGTGTCTTGAAGAAATAGTTTTAACTGCTAAACTTTTCCAGTGTCCATGTCAGATAAAGGTCGAACAGAATAAATGAAACTGTGCGTACGTTCTGTTTTATGCAGTAAAGCTTTATTTCTGCTACTAAGTCTTGTTCCAGTGCAGATTAATGGAGTGTTTTTTTTTCTTATACAAAGCACCTGTTCTGCAGAAATATGTCTAATCACTAAAGCTGTTCTGCGTAATCCCCGACTTTGCTGAGTCACACAATGGGACTTTTTGTTTGAGTCCTGGTCAAGTTTCACATTTTAATCTCAGAACTTTTTAAACATGTCACATGTTAGAAAAGTAACAATAATGCTTTTATACCATGCTATCAAAACCCAGCAAACTGCGTGTAATAGATTACAGTACGGCCAAAAATCCTCCCTCCCTAATGGTGGCAGTTAGAGCATCTTTGTTCTGAAACAGCTAGATTTGCCTTTTATGCAGATAAATACATAAAGCTGAATTTACCCACTTAGATGGAACTCAAAGCCATTTTATCTCAAAGTAATTTTATGTCATATAAACATTTGTTAAATACTTTGAATGGAGCTCAGTGTTGTTAAATGTTGGGTTGTTGCAGAAACATCCCAAGTTACGTAAACAGTGCAGAGAAATGGACAGAGGACGGTCACACAGTCACTCTCATCTCAGTCATCTTTTCTGCACCAATGGAGGTTAGAATAACAACTTCTGTGTGCAGGAGTGCACCCCGTTTGCCGTGATTGGCAGTAATACAGTGGTGGAGGCACGAGGACAGAGAGTGAGAGGAAGGCTGTACCCCTGGGGGATTGTTGAAGGTACGTCCATATAGCATCTCTTTACTTTCATCCACCTGATCACAAGTTGTGGACAGCATGCATGCAGTGGCTTGATTATTCACTCATTTGTCTCTGCTCAGTGGAAAACCAGTCGCACTGTGACTTTGTGAAACTAAGGAACATGCTGATCCGTTCACACATGCACGACCTCAAAGACGTAACCTGTGACGTTCACTACGAAAACTATAGAGCGCAGTGCATACAAGAGATGACCAGGTTCGTGTGCATGAAAGAGTGTAGTGGAAAATGAAAGCATGAGAACGGGAATGTTTTACAAACATGCTAGATGCGGGTGTTTTACTGATTTCAGGTGTGCATTTCATGCATCGCTCTCCTCACTTTCTTCTCCGTGTCTCAGTAAACTGGCTCAGGACAATCGTATGGAGAGTCCCATCCCCATCCTGCCACTTTCCACTCCAGATGTGGAGACTGAGAAGCTGATCAAAATGAAAGATGAAGAGGTGTGAAGCAACGTTTTATTGTTCTTGTCTCACAGAGTCTGTGGATCTAAAAGTAAAAATGGTCGATAGGAATCAGTCAAAGACGCGTATGGCGGTATCACAACACAATTCAAAATACTTTACAGTGATATTTTCAGTGCATGAAGTTTTAAAATTACATTCATGTTACTTTATGTGTGATGTAATAAGTGCAGTTTAGTCTGTTTCACATTGATAACTTTCTGCAAAATGTCCCTCATTCAGGATGTTTTGACATAAACAGTTTAATTCACCTTTCTTTCTTTCTGTAGCTCAAGAGGATGCAGGAGATGCTGAACAAGATGCAGCAGCAGATGCATGACAAAGACCAGTGACAAAGCCGAGCTGCAGCGCCACCTGCTGTGTTTCCTCCAAACAGCAGCAAGATCTTCAGGCTTGAATTTCAACTGCTGGTGGCAACTCCGGCTCTACGTCTTCAGTTTGATGTCTTGTCTTTCTGCCTGCAGGGTTATCTCCTCTGAAAATATCTGTTTGCCCATGTTGAGCCCCTTGCTGTGGTCCTAACATAAATAATATAAAGGCCTAATTTAAATGATACTCAGTTTGACTAATTTATAATGCATTGCTAAACCTTTTGGATATAACGGGGTGTTTGCTGTGAGATATTTTGTAAGGACATATAGGTTGTTTGTGGTGAAAACATTTTAACATGGCTGTTTTTTATTATGTGGTGGAGTGGGTGTGAGTGTTTCATCATTTGAATAGTTTTCCGTCCATTAAACTCCCTTTTCCCTTAAAAAGGTACCATAAGAGCTTTTCTTTAGTTAAAAAAAAGACTTTTTTTGTTAAACATGTTTCTCATATGATCCATTGAAACAGCCCTACCAGCTTTATTTAACTGAACCAGCTGAGCTGAACATGCACTTACTGTCAGTGGCTTGCAGTGAGCCTCTGACTTAAAGGGTTTGAGCAGTATAGGGTGCATGTGCAAGCATTGCTTATATCCCCTGTGGGCTTGATTTTACTGCTTTAAAGCTGTGTCTCTGTGCTTGTATTAAATGCAACATGGCGTGTAGTTTGCCTTATGGCCACTACAAGATGGTAAATCTATTAAAATTTTAAAACGTATTTTGATCAAATTAAAGTGTCTGTTTTAAATTTTTTCCTCTGATGTGAGTTATGCCATAGAAACTGTAAAACCTACATGTATTAAGATCACTTGAGAGGGTGTTTATCAGTGTGTGTGTGTGTGTGTGTGTGTGTGTGTGTGTGTGTGTGAGTGAGTGAGTGAGTGAGTGAGTGGACGCTGCTGATGCTGATGACCTGTACATATTTTTGCCTAAAGGCTACGAGCTCAGTCCGTGTCCCATTTGCAAAGGTGTGAAAATAAACTCCTGTTTCTTGTCAGTTGACCTCAGTGTCCTTTCTCTGAACATGTCAGTACAGTGAGCACATCAGAGAGCGACATCCACATATCAGAGTCGGAACAGCAGGGCTCGGAGCTGCAGATGCTGCAGGGGCATACTCAGCCGGTTCATCTTTATCTCCTGCAACCATTCTTCCTCTAGGCTGTTTACAGCACGTCCTTCCTTCTGACCAGAGCAGAAATACGAAAGCAGACGTTACTTTAATGTAGAAGATATTTTCTTAAAGCATCGCATATAACACATTCAAAAATTTATGTTACAGTAATGTTATCATTTAAACATAAGTAATTAATTATTTCTTCATTAATAATTAAAGGAATTTTTAAATTGTTATTACATAACCAGAAAAATCGTGTTTAAACCTGAAAACATGTCTAAATATATTGAGATAAAAATGAGATATTGAAATATTGGTTTCTAAAAACAACATAATTGGTAATAAATCTATTTTAGACTCCTTAAATGACATATTTTATGTTTTATGTAAAGCTTCTGCACTGATGAAACGTAATTTCCCAGTTATTCACTGTGATCTGGTGATAATTATACCATCATGTGTTCACTGAAATTCATATTTATGAGGATAAGTCACATTGTGTGCAGTTTATTTGCTTTTCCCCTCAACACTACATAAGACGTTTCTGAGATACTGTCAGTGCTGATGTGCATGTGTGTACATGAGCACAGACATGTGTGAGCTCATAATTTGACAGGGAGACTTTATCAGTGAGCGCCAGCTGGCCACAACGCACACTCTTCTCTGAGAGCAACGGTAAGGAGCTCAGTCATTTCCAGAGGACTCTCACAGCTGAAGGTAAACGTCTCCTCAGACTTTGTGTAGACTTTTCTGCCTTATCATGCTTTAAGTGAAAGAGTAACAATAATTATGACCTCTGACTTAAAATCCTTTCCCCAGAGTAAAACTCTATATTGACTCAACTGTTTTGTTACAATGTTAATAACACGCCTTGCTGCATTTTTAAGAGTTTGTGTGTAATGAATTGATTCAACACAGTTTTTACAAATACTTTGGTCACATCCAAACTAGGTAGTAGTTGTGCATGAGATGTGTTCACAGCTTGTCTTCTCTCCTCTCTGCAGTTTAATAACCATGATGGGGCTTTTGCTCCTCTTTCTGCTCCTGATGTTTGGAGGTCAAAGGTCATCAGCATGCCCTAGCCTTTGCTACTGTCATGGCAATCAGGTGAACTGTAGTAGCAGGTCACTCACCTCCCACTCCCTGCCTACCAGTTTCCCTTTGGGAACAACTGAGCTCCATCTCCATGACAACCTGCTCACCACCCTCCCAAATGGGCTACTGGATGACCTGACCTCCCTCCGTTCTGTTTCTCTTCATGGTAACCCCTGGGTATGCGACTGTGGCATCCTTTACCTACGAGCCTGGTTGCAGCGTCAGGCAGTCAGTCTTACATCACATGCAGGAGTCAACTGCAGCGCTCCTCCCAGCCTAAAGGGGCGGCTGGTTGTGTATTTAACCGAAGAGGAGGTGCTGGAGTCCTGCCACTACTGGTACTGTAACCTGGCCTTGGCCTCGCTGGTGAGTCTGTTTGTGTTTGTGGTGGTGCAGGCAGCTCTGCTGCTGGCTCTCATCATTTTCCTGAAGAGGTTTGAGAGGATGTCCAAGGAAGCAAGACGAACCACAGAGGAAAGCTTCACAGTTGGAGAAGGTCAAAGGGAGAACGAGTACGAGCGCTTAAAGGACAGTAGCATCTGAGATGGAGCTGCTACTTTTACAGAGCTACACAGAGGAAATGTCACTCACTGTGGATGTACCATAACCAACAGATGGAGGAATGAAATATTGATTGAATTAATAATTTTCAGAGCTAAATTAAAATCCAATTCCATATGGGATGTTTTAGACAGTGTATATATATGTTGTTTTTTTCATTCGCAGCATGTAAACTCCACTATATAAAAAGAAAAGATACAACAAGAGTCTGACTAATGTTATTAATAATGTTTAATCCTTCATCGAGCACTCATTAAAGTATCTGGATATTAACATTTTCAGCGTTAGAGTGAAAATGTTATAACAATATTGAATATATTGATAGACTTTGAAACTGCTTTTTGAAATAAAATAACAGAAGTTGTACAGTAGCTAGCGGTCGAGGGGCTAATGGTAATTTCTCATTTTATACTGGAAACAATCTTAAGTGAAGTATCTGGGATGTAGCCTGTGATTGCTATGGAGTATTCAGTCTTCAGAGGCATTTTTATGTCCAGTGAAGTGGTAACATATGGTCATTTGTCCAATAAAGGGTTTATTGTAATGATAGTATTTTTTATAGGATTTCATACGTTTGACTATTAAACAGTGTGACTGAAACATTTACTGAGCATTTTAGTTAGTTTTATGTTTACTGTATTTGATCTATGCTTAAACTACTGCAAAATACTTGGTGACTGTTGTTACTATTTGTTGTTACTATACAATAAAATTTTGTACTTACTGGCAACCGATTTTTGTATTTGTGAAACACAATATATTTTTGGAATTATACCAAGAAGCAACTCCAGATTTCTGTCATGACATGTTGTTAGTATAAAAATGTTTTTTTATTTTGGTTAAAAAACAAACCAGATTTGTGTGCTTTCAAAATTATGAACCTCTATTTCTTGAACACATTGACATAGCCTATTTTATCATATGTCACAAAATGTCACATTTAAAAGTACTTGCACTTTGTGATATTTTTTCTTTATGTATGTATATAAATCCTTGAATAACAAGCTAAATTATCAGATAATTAAAATAAAACCCAAAGCATGTATAGAATAAGAAAATACACTAAAATTATTAATAGAGGATTAAACGGTTAATTAATCATCTTCATTTTTAAATAAAAAAAGGTTTTTAAAATATCCCTAAATGTTTTTTAAATGGTTAGGTTTTTCTTTCTTTCTTTCTTTCTTTCTTTCTTTCTTTCTTTCTTTCTTTCTTTCTTTCTTTCTTTCTTTCTTTCTT
>JBAMHV010000012.1:3334256-3345823 GCA_037177535.1 Pseudomugil gertrudae
CTTTAAAGAGACTCCTTGTGGACCAGTGGGTGGCGGTAATGCACTTTTATTTTGTTGCCAACCGCCGTGAAACTCAACAGAAGAAGAAGAAGTGCTGTGATTGGCTGGAATCGGTTATGTCATCATTTCCGCCCGTCAGCTTGTACACTTCCGGGAAAAGGAAGACAACAGTGGATACGCTCAGAGCAAACAGAAGAAAAAAGAAACATACATTTCAACTCCAGTCTTTTTTTTACAGCCAAAACTTTATCTGGCAATATGGTAAGCAGCGTTCTGCTCTTGTATGCTGTTGACAAAAGTGTATAAATATTAATCGTAGTTTTAGCAGTTATGCTAACCAGCAGCTAATAACAACACGACCGCAGAGCAGAAAGATGCTCTGTCATGATGGAATTAAATAAAACGTAGATCCTACTAATCCGCAAACAAAATCGAACCGGTTTTCAGTCTTTATTATTAACTCTTTTCCTTTTTACTTAATTCACAGTTTTCCTTTCATGTATTTGATCACCCGATGGCCCGGGGCTTTCAGAACCGCTTCTCCACTCAGTACCGCTGCTATTCGGTATCCATGCTGGCGGGACCCAATGACCGGTCTGATGTGGAAAAAGGAGGAAAAAGTGAGATGTGTTGAAAGAAATTAACTCTTACAGTTTGATGCAATCATAAAGCTTATATAGAAAGATATTGTTCAGCAGGCTAGGCTAAATCAGAATAAATCATTATCTGTTTTGTCATAATTACAAAGTGTGTATAACTTTAAAAAAAAAAACCTTTTTTTCTAAGTGCCAGACATTTAAAGTAAAATTAATAATGTGTTGAATTATGGGTATTTTAGTACCCATTGTTGGTCTTCTCAGTTTCTATGTTTATTTAAGTATTTTGGTGCAGCTTCTCAAATAATAATATTGAGCGACACTTTGACCTTGCCACACATGCATGATACACTAACATTATAATATTAGATCTGGAAATGCTGGTTAGACAAATGAGACCTATGTGGGCGATCCTGGGTGGTGGAAACAGTTTTATTGTTTTGTTTTTTATACATATTTTATTGATCAAATCTAAAGAAACACACATTTAAAAATATAATAATTCAAAAACCGTAAACTATAGTTTATTCAAATTTAATTATCTTTTAATTTAATTAGTTTTTTCCTATGATAGATTCAGTTACACTCATAATTGTCACAATTGTTTTACACTATATTTATAGGTTGTTTGTCAGTAATAATGATTTTGGCTTAATGTTCTTTGTTTTTTCTCAGTAATAATGCCACCCTCGGCTCTCGACCAGCTCAGTAAGTGCAAAAATAATTAGCACTTCATTGCATTTTTTTTTTTTTGCTTTTTTTTAACTTATTTGATCATTTCTTCTATGCAGGCAGACTTAATATCACCTATCCAATGCTGTTCAAGCTGACCAACAAGAACTCAGACAGAATGACACACTGTGGTGTTCTGGAGTTTGTAGCTGATGAAGGAATCTGTTACCTGCCACACTGGGTGAGGAACAATTATTAGTTGTTTTTTTTTTATGAATAGATAAACTATCAAAGAACGACATGTTATTGTGATCATTGTGTGAATTTTTCTCTGCTGATTAAATGATATTTAAAGCCATTCTCTGAGCAGTCAGGTCAGAACTTATTTCTGGTTATTTTGGTTTACCGCAGATGATGCAGAATCTCCTGCTGGAGGAAGGTGGTCTGGTCCAGGTGGAAAGTGTCAACCTCATGGTGGCCACCTATTCAAAGTTCCAGCCTCAGAGTCCTGACTTCCTGGACATTACGAATCCCAAGGCAGTGTAAGAAATATTGTCTGAGATAATTTATGATACAATTTTGGTCATTTTGTGTTTAGTTGTTGTTAAGACGTTGATTCGTTACAGACTGGAGAATGCACTGAGAAACTTTGCGTGTCTGACGACCGGTGATGTCATTGCTATCAACTATAATGAAAAAGTAAGATAGTTCATTTCAAAAGCATATGTGTTGTTTTTCATTATTATTTACTACTGCTCATGCAAGCCATGTTTACTTTAGATTTATGAGCTGCGAGTAATGGAGACCAAGCCAGATAAAGCAGTGTCCATCATCGAGTGCGATATGAATGTGAGACCCTCCATATTTTTTTTAAAAAAGGTTAATTAATCTTTTGCATTTATTATTAACTCATGTATTTGTTGTGAATCTGTTGCTCAGGTGGATTTTGATGCTCCTTTGGGTTACAAAGAGCCTGAGCGAAGGCCTCAGCATCAGGAAGAACCAACAGTAAGAACCAAACCCTGAATGTATGCGCTTATTTTGTTTCAAACAAAAATGGGAATAAACTCATTCCTTGGCAGGAGGAAGAGGGAGACCCAACCAGTTATGCTGACATGGACACAGGATTCAGAGTAAGTACTTTTTACTATTAAATTCAAACATGACTGCTGCTATAAAGGAAAATGATGTGCCTTAAAAATGTGCTTCAAATCTGCAGGCTTTTACTGGCTCTGGCAATCGTTTGGATGGTAAAACAAAAGGGATTGAGCCAAGCCCTGCTCCTCTTGATCCAAGTGACATTAAAAGGTGATGCTTGCAGATATTAACAATTTAATATTTTATTATATGAAACATTTGCATTAGCTTTATTTGCGTTATCAGCGTGAAACCAAGATTTTGGAGCCAAACTGGAGAAAATGTGGTTCATACACACAGTGATACTATCTATGCTTACTGTAACTCCTTCTTAAACAGGATTTCTAAACATGAACTTTTCCATAGTTGAGTTATGTCTGATGGGGAGCTGATTTGACACAAGTCTGCTGCTTCAAGTCTCAGTTTGGGGACTGGCCTTTTGTTGGCATGTTCTCCCCGTATTCGCGTGGCTTCTTTCTGGGTACTCCGGCTTCCTCCCACCATCCAAACACAAGCATGTTAGGTTGATCAGTTATTCAAAATAGTCCTTTGGAGTGAATAGTTGTTTGTCTGTCTGTGTTGGCCCAGTGATAGACTGGCAACCAGTCCAGGATGTACCCCACCTTTCCCCCAGTGATTGCTGGGATAGGCTCCAGCTGTCTGCGACCCTTCATTGGACAGGAAATGGATGGATTAATTACATTAAGCTGCTATGCTAAACACTACAGCATCACTGTGGACTCAAATGAGAGTTGCATTCACAGAATGCTGTAAAAGACAATTACATTTATTAATTGTATTTATTTGTTTGACATTTAATTGTTAGCTAATGATTGTTAGCAGTACCAGTCAAAAGTTTGGACACACTTTCTCATTGGATTTAATGGAATGCAGTGTCCAAACTTTTGACTGCACCAGTTCTTTGAAGGATGTAATACTTTCTCATCTTTGATTTGCTATTGGTTAATTTACCATGACAGGAAATCACAAAAAGCCTAAATGTTTGTGAGATTCTTAAAATATTCCTCAGTTACCAGCAAGTTGTCCACCGTGTGGTACGTACTGATGTTGTGACACCTGACATTGTCATCTCGGTTTAAGTAGATGTCATTTAACTGAAATATATAAATGTTGAGCTTCCTGTTTAGTATTCTTTACTGCATACCATTGAACTTTGGACCATTTCATTAGTGTTTATATTCTAATCTCAAATTTGCCACCTCAGAGGCATTCCCAATTATGACTTCAAAATTGGCAAGATCACCTTCATCAGGAACTCCAGGCCTCAGCCCAGGAAAATTATAGAAGATGTAAGTAGTATAAAGGATTCCATCAGATATATATTTTTTATCTGGCATGTTTTAATACTCCTTGCATTCTTAATTTGTTAAGAATTTAACAAACTCTTTGTATCATTTGAAGATTTGTTATATTTTTTAAGGCAAAATTTTAATCCCATTTTTTTCCTCAGGATGATTCCATGAACAAATTCATCGCCTTCTCTGGACAAGGACAATCACTACGCAAGAAGGGCAGAAAACCTTGAATAGTTTCAAGTGGGGAGTTTGGTTTATGTGATGGCTTCAACAGCAAATTAAAAATAAAAAACAAAGCTTGACTGGTCATCAGAAGCAGTTTCACCTCTTTGTGTTAAACGGGAATTTTGCTGTTGACTTTTTATTTAGTTTCTGATGGTATGATGCAGGAATACTGTCAGTTATAATTTCCTATTCAGAGGTTTGTTGTGACTATTTTGAGCCAGGCAGAATATACTATTTGTCACCAACAAGGAATTTCTTGAGAATTATTATTCTTATAATTATATAAAATTAAAATGACCTTTTACTTCCCAGTGTTTCCCTAAATTGTCATCTGGGATTGTCAGTATGCTGCAGAATCTCATTGTTATGGTGGAATGGGAGCAATAATACTTTGTTTTTAATTATAATGATCATTTTGCTGAGTTGTTTTTCTTCTGGGTAATAGAAATAATTGGTTGGGTTTTGTTGTGGGTTTATTTATAGACAAATAAAAGTGTTTTAATAACTTGTTGAAATGCAATTTCATTTCAGTGTTTTACTGAATAAGTCTGGAAGAGTTGTTTTTTTATGGGCTGTAAATGTGTTTTTTAAACACATTTGCAGCCCCGATTCCAACCAAGTTGGAACACTGTGTAAGATGTAAATAAAAACAGAATACAAAGATTTGCTAATATCATAAACCTATGTGTTTATTGCTAACATATTGTAAACAACATCTGATGTTTGAAGTAAAATACTTTAATATTTCATGGAAGCTACTGGCTCATTCTGAATTTAATGGCGGTAACATCACAGTAAGTTAGAAAAGCTCATCATTGTGTAGCATTCATAACTCTTTAAGCAATGTGTGGGAAACAGACCAGTTGAGGTTTTTTAGAGAAATGTCCTGCTTTATATTGTAGCTGCTCGAGTGTTTTGGCCATTTACAACCCTTTTTAAGCATTGATTTGTTCACAAATGTGTAAGCTGCTCACATAATATGCACTAAAGCAACCAATTACCATCAGAAACGTAGGCTTTTAAGGTTTTCACTGATAATTTATATGGTCCTTTTTATCTAGACATGGTTTCCAAAATTAATTTAAAATCTTGATTTATGAATTGTTTAAAAAGATTATAAGCCTTCAGTTTTATCTTTAGCCTTGTCAGAGGCTAAAGATAAAACTCCTGATTGTTTGAATCTGGTGATGATATTATGCACTTTAGATTAAATAATGCACAATTTTTACTCTTGCAGACTGACTTCACACCTGAGACTGCCTCTGTGCCCCGAATTTAAAATGAACTAATATTTTCCAGTAAATGGCAAAGTGACTGTTTCAGCATCAGATTAATTGTTTATATTGCGTTTTAAATAAAATATATTTGCAGATCTTTGCATTATTTGTATTGACATTTTAAGTGTCATATTTACACATTTGCGGAGATTTGGTTCTTTTATTTGCAGTTTTGGAAGCAACATTTATGAACCAGTGGAGAAAAAACGTCCATATTTGTCCAAAACTTGTCAATACATCTTTGTACCCTTCAGTATACAAAAAGAAGACTTAAGTGCGGAAGAATTCTTGCGCTTTTATTGTGAAGGGTTACCGAACCGGAAGCATTGCTGCCAACGTACCTATCACTAGCCTGTCATAGCTAGTAATGGATCAACCTGCAACAGCAGCGTGGAGGGTAATTTACAGAAATTCATTCATGATTACAATATTGAACATTGTAGTTTTTTTAAGTTGTCTTATTTCTTGGATGCGCTAACCAAAAATGAGGAATCATCCGCTTATGTGTAGTTAGCAAAGTGATTAGCTGTCGTCGCTAAAACAACGTAACCTTATGTCAGAAGGACGGAGGACTAACAGTCATTTATTTTAAGCTAAATCTTTTTTAAATACATTTAAAATATTCAATTTGAGACTAAAACCGATCAAAAATAAAATATAAAGACATCATATATTATGTTTCAATCTTCCTTTTTGTCCATATAGCCACCGAGGGCATGTGAGGACTATTGGAGTGAGTTCAAACACTGCAAAAGTTTTAGGAATTTCTTTCACCACTACTATGCATACGGTACCATCCCATCCTGTCAACAGTGGAAAGAGGACTTCTGTAGCTGCAGAGAGTGGGAAGTACACAGAAGCAAGGATGCCAAGGTGCAGCTGGAGAAAATCACATTGTGATTGAGCTTGTGGACTTTTTAAACACCTTCTGGATTGTTTCAATGCTGTAAAACAACTTATTCTGTATTTGTATTACAGGAAACTTTGCAGGAAAGTGAGAGGAATCGAGTGGCAGAGCAAAAGAACTTCATCCCAGTGTGGAAGCTGAGGCAGGAGCCTCCAGGGGACTGGCACATGCCCCTGAATCAGGAACAACCACAGGACTCCTGAACATGACTCTGCATCACGTTGCTGTCACTACTTCATACACCTTCATTTCATGGACATTACTTCCAACACAGCTACAGACACTGTCAACCATGAGTGTGTTGCACAGAAAGATGCTGTATGCAACGTGATGTGTGCCATATGCTAAAAGACAGTTGGGATATACTGGTCAATGAAACCACTTGCCATACTGGAGGAAGATGGTCAGCATGGCAAGTGATTCCACTGTAGTCAATTCTTATGGATATGGTAAATATGATAGAATGCAATGGGTTCAATCTGCAGTAGCCTTCTGACTTTGAGTTATGAGTTGACCCAAAATATCACAAAAACCTAAATAATTCTGTACACATTAAATTAATAAAAATGTACATTTTTATTCGTCTTTTTTCAAAGTGGTGTGAATGACAAAATAAACTGTAATATTTAATTTGTTTTACAGTAGCTGATGTAACTGCGAGCTTGTCTTTTTACCTGAACTCACATCGCAGGCTGTTGGAAAACTGTATCTTTGCTCCCCAAATCAAACTCAAACAATACATTAAAACAATCTGTGGAGACGGCACCCACAGCTAATCTTTGGTCCATCATTGCGTGTAGACTTTAGTGACGTCATTGTATTTCCCATCTGGAGCTTCATAATTTGGGATAGGTGGTGTGTAGGCTGGACCTTCACGAGTGAAGGGAAAGAGAAGTGGGTCTGGCTTTAGTGCTGCCTGGTACAGCTCCTCTGATTCCCGCTTGAGCTCTTCCAGAGCTTCCCTCTGTGCTTCCAAAGCTAGTTCTACAGCCTCCACTTCAGCTAAGTGCTGCTTCTGAAAGAGCAAAGACACATTCATCCCTCTGAGTAACAAACAGGTTACATCAACCACTAATGATGAAGTGAATGATTAGCTGTAACCTGTTTATATCGACTCCATTCCTTCAGAAGCTGAGCTCGACTCTCACTTTCCTCAAATACCACTCTTGGAGGAGCTCGTTCCCTTTGAAAACGTAAGCATAAAGGAAAGAACCAAACAACAGCAAGTTAAAGACAATTTTACGTAAAATGATACATTTATGGCATTCATTCACAGACAACAGTGAAATGAGTCTCACCTTGTTTCATCCAAACATTTGGTTGGAGTGAGGAAGTCCTCTATGGGGATGAGCTCAGGTGGAACCCTCTCCAGTTTCTTCAGCTTCTTCTTTAGTCTTTCTCTCACTATCTGGTCCCTCTTCGGGTCCACTTTCTTCTTCTTTTTTGGCTCCGCTCTTTTGAAAAACAAACCATAGATCTTTTTAATTAATTTGGTTGGATTGTAGTACAAAAGAAGGCAAAATAATGATAAAATACTTCCAAAGTTTAACTGTAATGTGCCTTTAAAATGTGTCTACAAGGAGTAGCAAGTAATTTAATTTTAATTCTGAAATAAAATTTTAATATTTATTCAAAAGACTAGCACCCTGCTGGTTTTTTAATTTATTTTTTAAATTAATAATTGACAAGTCTATACAGGAACAGTGGTTTCAATTAAAAGTTATGACACGACTGGATAAAATCTGAGAAAATTTTAGAAAAGACAACAATTCTCTCTTTATATTAACAGAACCCTATGTAAGGACAATTAAAAGAGTATGCCATAATCAACCCTTCTTCTATTATATCAACATTGTGTTATTATACCTCAGAGGAGCAGATGTCTTCAGTGTCATCACAGGTGCAAACCACGGAGACTGTACACCATGCTTTTGTTCTCGCAGATGCAAACTGCAAAATAAACATTAAACCCAAAGAAATGAGCCAATTCTTTTCTACAGGAGATTTGAGGAGTATTAAACAGTCAATTGCTCAGATTACCTTGCATTAACTACACAACTACAGCTGATTTAGCTGTAAGCAGCATTAATTATACTACACCTACCGCAAAGAAGCAGTCTGTCGGGATAAAACCCCGCAAAGATTACGTGAAAATGCCGAAAACATGTCTGTACTGTGTTGTATTTCACTCTAAATTCATACTTGGATCTAGAATAAAAGAAACATTCACATGTCACTTTATTCGTCCCCTTGCCTAACAGACGGAACAAACACGTCGCGGGAAGATGACGTAAGAAACAAATGTTTTCCTATTTGCTCCGCACTTTCGTGTTTTTTTTTTTTTTTTACAAAGCCAATGAATAAATTAAATACGTAAATTAATGACTCAAGTTAAAATATATTCATTTAGTTAAACAAAAATGCATATAGTTTATTTTACTGCCTAACAATGTCTGATAATTACGCTTTTGTAATTGTGAAAGCGTTTGTCGAATCTGACTGTGCTGATTGAATGTTGCGGCGGCGCTTTATGTAGGGGAAAGGTTGCAGTGTGCTCATCCGTCACCCTGGACTGATAAGACGGCCACCACAGCAAGATTTAGGTCTAAAAGGTGTAACCAGCCAATGAAGGATTGCTGAACAAAAATAATGGCACTTCTCAGAGGTAAAGAAATCCGTTTCTGTCAGGTATACTCAGCTGACATTGTTGTGGTCACATTGTGGGTTTGATGCACTGTGCATAGATTGTGTTTGATTTTTAAAGTCTTTCACTTACATGCAGTTTAAAAAGTTTATCTTTTTATGTATTTAAATGTCATAAATGAAAATCTTTTGCTTATCTACATGTAGGTGCGACTCATGACGCAGAGCTTTTTGTTGCAGTCTTCCTGTTGGAAAAGAGATTTAATGTCAAATGAATTAATGCAAAAATGTTGACTAAACATTTAAACACATTAAGAACAGATATATTCTTTGTTTCTTCAGAGAAATGGAAGAATAAGCGCTCAGTTTGCGCACTTATACGTAACAATCTTGTATGTTTATCGACACGTTGCGTGGAGAAAAAGGTCAACAATTACAAAAAAGTATTGATTGCATTTGGATTGACACAAACAACTAATGACGTTTGCTTTTTTATTTATTATGAAAAGGTGAAACAATAGGTTTATGCAAGGCATTTTTATTTGTTTAGCTTCTTTAAAAAAAAACGAGAAAAGTACACAGAAATGATTAAATGTTTATATCAACAGGATAAAGTCTATTATACAAGGAGAGTGAATTTCTCACAAGTCTGGATGGGTTGACCCCTATACTACAATTTTGATCACAGCAAATATTCTTTCTAAATATTTTATTTCTAAATTTATTGCATTTCTTTGAGTTCAAATATGCACCGTTATCACCAAAGTGCAGGTCAGAGTATCCTGTCCTTCCTGACACATACAATAGATGCACAAGCAGTTTAGTTGATTTTTTTAATATACTAAAAATTGCTTTAATATGGCATTTCAAATAAAGAGGTGATATGTAGTACTTTAAAAAAAAACAAACAAGCACAAAGCTACTCAAAGGAGTTTTCAGCTGATCTAAATGGATATCTGGTGAGTGAATGTTAACTAATATGTAAAGGAGATTTCTATTTATTTAAGGTTTTGCAAATTATTTCACTTTGTGATGTTTTCAGCTCTTCCTGTCTTGCTCCTGATCTCTGGTTTTGGCTCTTTATTGACAGCTGTTACCATGCTGTTGTGCTGAAAATGTGCTTTTTGTTCATAGGCGTATTTATCGTAGCAGCCAAGCGCACTCCATTTGGTACTTACGGAGGCGTGTTGAAAGATCACAGTGCCACAGACTTGGCTGAACATGCAGCCAAGGCTGCCCTCGCTGCAGGGGGCGTGGCCCCAGAGCTTGTTAACAGTGTCATTATGGGAAATGTCATGCAGGTATTTTAACAGACCAATCACAAGAAATATTCAAGTAATAGTACATGTTCTGCTATATTGTTTTAACATATTTGATCTATTAATCCATGTATTTTAGAGCTCCGCTGATGCGCCGTATATTGCTCGTCATGTTGGATTGAGGTGCGGCGTTCCCATCCCTGTTCCTGCCCTTACTGTGAACAGACTCTGTGGATCTGGTTTTCAGTCCATCATCAATGGTGCACATGTAAGCAATCCATCTAGACCAACAAAAAAAAACATGTTGGCAAGAGTAGAGTGCAGCTGTAATATTGTCTGTGTAAATACACTACCACAATCCAGTAGCGTCTATTACACCTGCTATGACTTCTGCTTTATACGTTCTATAAAACCATTTCACCATTTTAGAGTTGATTATTATTCAAACCGTAATTTTAGCTTGAACTCTCATTTCTGAATATGTCTGTATTTGTTGGACACATAAACAAGAATGTGTGGATTTGTGTGGTTTTATAATACCAAGCATGCTCCAGCCATAATAAAAGTATTATAATATTCCACGTAGTTTAGGTTTAATGTACGTTTTTGTTTTTAGGATCTAAATAAAAATGTGTGATTTAAATGTGTATTTGCAGGAGATTTGTCTCAAAGATTCAGAGGTGGTCCTGTGTGGAGGTTCAGAGAGTATGAGCCAGGCTCCGTACGCTGTCCGAAACATCCGCTTTGGTACAAAGTTTGGAGTTGACCTCAAGGTTTGTTACTGCTTTTTTCCTGTAAGATCTGTTCACTGAACAGATCGCTGTATGCAGGACCGGCTCTAGGTTGCCCCAGGCAAGAGTGCTCCTTTAGCGCCCCCTCCCTGGACTTCCTAGCAGCCAAGGCATCTATGGTTTCATTGAATGAAATTTGTTTTGACACTTCCTGATTGATGCTTATTAATGCCAGTCCACTGAGACGTTCCTGAGACATTGTGGATCTCAGATATGTTTTGATTAGCTTCAGCTTGGAGAAGCTTCTCTCAGCAGATGCCACAGTCACTGGAGTGGTGACGGCAATTCTCAGTCCTATCCACAGATTGGGATATGCTTCCTTCAGGTTTTTCTCTTCAAAAACACCAACAGTTTAAGTGCTGTTATTTTTGGTTTCGGCCAAGTTGGAAAAGATTGCATCTCCCCAATCAGCTCTTCCACATCCAAGTCTGATTTAGCTGATGGTGTGTCTCTGGTTGGTTGGAGCACTGAGTAATGAAGTCAACTATTTCAGATCTGTATGTCAGGATGTCTTCTGAATATTTAGAATTGATTGTGCCAAAAGGAGTCTGGTATGGATGTTTTAGAGAGGTGATCGCGTGATAAGCCGTTTAATTTGAAGGTTGAGTGCTAGTAGCCTACTCACCTGGTTCAAGATGCTGAGGTTGTAGCTCAGTAAATGTGCAACTGCTGCTGCTGCTTGATGGCTGAATAGATGCTGAAGTGTAAACACAAACAGATTGGCATAAAACGTCACGCTGTATG
>JBAMHV010000012.1:3345923-3356468 GCA_037177535.1 Pseudomugil gertrudae
TAAATATTGAGGTTTTATTTTCTTATGTCTTTTCTTTGTCTTTCGAATGTACATTTCGAGTATGTATATAGTTTTTTTCACAATACATTTATCCATAAATTAAATTAAATTTCTGTTTTTTTATTCTGCAATTTTGCGCCCTGTCCAGCAGATGGCGCCCCAGGCAACCGGCCCTGGCTGTATGCGATGGCCAGAAAGTCCCCAGTCCATCACAGGGCCAGCACAGAGAGATGAACAACTATTCACACACACATTCATGCCTATGGACAATTTAGAATGACTAATCAACCTGACATGCATGTCTTTAGAGTACCTGGAGAGACCCCACACAAACACGGGGAGAACATGCAAACTCCACACAGAAAGACTACTGTTCAGAACTGCAGGCAGAAAAAACATCACTGGTTCGAGCCTCAGCTGGGGAGAGGTCAGAGCAGTGGCCTTTCTGTGTGGCGATTGCATGTTCTCCCCGAGGATGCATGGCTTCCCTCTACGTACTCCGGATTGATCTCACTGTCCAAAGACAGTTTGGTTAATGAGTCCCTCTAACGTAAAAGTGAGCGTGAGCAGTTTGTCTTTCTGTATTAAACCAGTGATGAACTGTCAACCTGTCCAGGATGTAGCCTGCCTTTCAACTGCTAATTGCTGGGTTAGGCCCCAGCTTCCTTGTGACCCTGAATAGGATTGAGCGATATAGAGAATGGATGGATAAAACCTTTCCTTACCTCTCTTCACAGCTAGAGGACACTTTGTGGGCAGGTCTGACTGACCTGCACGTCAAGATCCCAATGGGCATCACAGCTGAAAATCTGGCAGAGAAATACCAGCTCACACGAGAAGACTGCGACAACTATGCATACCAGACCCAACAAAGGTGGAAGGCAGGTGAGTAGCTTTATGCAATACCTGTACATATTTTATAGGAGTAAAATTATTTGAGGGTTTTCTGCAGCCATAAAGTTGCTGCTTCATACAACTTTATTTTTAATATTTAGACTGTTAACTTTATGTTTTTCCTTCCAGCTCATGAGGGTGGTCGCTTTACAGCTGAAATAGCTCCCATTGATGTGAAAGCGAAGAAAGGCAAAGTGTCCATGGCTCAGGACGAGCACCCTCGACCTCAGACCACATTAGAACAACTGGCCAAACTGCCTCCTGTCTTTAAAAAAGGAGGAACCGTCACTGCGGCCAATGCTTCGGTTCGTTTTTTGCTGCTGTTTTTCAAAATGTGATGTAATATATTAAATCTGCACCCACACCACACCACCCCCTAACACACACACATGCGCGCTTTGGGGAAGTAGACAGCAAAATATAGTTTATTGTAAAAATAAATTAATTTTAAACGTTTAATTCTGTCAGAGGATGAAGATAATTTCTAACTTTTGATCTGCAGGGTGTCTCTGATGGTGCTGCTGCCGTGGTGATCGCAAGCGAGGATGCACTAAATGAACACAAGCTCACTCCACTGGCGAGAATCGTGGCCTACCATGTGTCGGGCTGTGATCCAAGTATCATGGGAATTGGTGAGTGACTGCTATGATAGAGATGTCTTTGAACCCAATTTGAATGAAAAGTTATAAGTGATTTAACAAGCCTGACCATTGTTTAATTTAATAAAAGGTTTGCTTTTATCATCTTAGGCCCAGTCCCAGCAATTACAGAAGCTCTTAAAAAAGCTGGCCTGTCCCTGAAAGACATGGATCTCGTTGAGGTTTGTTACAATAGAAAACAAAAAGCTATAGTGGCTTTCTTCTTATCATATGCAGTGGAGCAAGTAAATAAACAGATACTAATCTAAAAATGACTCCATTACTACTTAAAATGAGAAAAAAGAAACACTTCCATGAAGTTTAATTTAATCGGTGGGTTAACTTGTAGGTAAAGTAATTGGGTGTCTGTTTCTTTGCACAGGTGAATGAGGCCTTTGCTCCTCAGTACCTAGCTGTTGCTAAGGCTCTTGGACTGGACCCAAAGAAAAGCAATGTCAACGGTGGAGCAATTGCTCTTGGACATCCTCTCGGTGCCTCTGGAACACGCATCACAGCTCACCTTGTGCATGAGCTCAGGTAGAGCAGCCATAAGTTCACTGTGTATGTTATGTGACCAGGAGATGTCTGCTTTCACTAATTACGTTTGTTTCCAACAGGCGACAGGGAGGCAAATACGCCATTGGGTCTGCTTGCATTGGTGGAGGTCAAGGCATTGCAATCATCCTTGAAAGCTGCTGATTGATGAAGCTGCCTTTTTGAAAGATGGATTCCTTCAGCAGAATGTCCTACACACACCGTCCACACATGTGAAATCAAATGCAGTTGATGCCCTCTCAGAAGATTTGATGTGTAATGTACTAACTTTCTCATGAGATGTAGCTGAATGGTTTCTTACTGGAAAATAATCCAGCAACATTTGCTGCTTTGTCTGTATGTCAATCGAGTACAATGTCCACTGTTGCCTGGGAGATAAAGGACTAGTGTAGCAGTCTGTTGTGTGTGCCTAAAATACAGTACTGGGTCTTTGGTAACATTAAGGTGTGTGGTATACTATTAAAATGAGCTGTTTGCCTGAAATGCTTTAATCACTCCATTTTCAGCATTTAGTGCAGCAATCTGAACTGATTTTGTACATCTGAATTCAAAATAAAATTTCCATACAAATTGAAATCGATGCAATTTCTGATGTTTTCATGAGCAGCTCTTTTGTAATCTCTTTTTCACTATCTCTCTCGTTTTTTTATTTATGTGTTAAATTGTTAATTAGCTTGTAATAACTGCTGGTTATAGTGTGTGTGTGTGTGTGTGTGTGTGGGGGGGGGTGTCACATTTACTCAGATATTTTATTGTTCCCACACTGATGAACCATTTAGACAATAAAGATTGGATTACTAATTGACAGCTTTATTTTTTAGGATTTTCAAAATTCCTCTTATTTATATATATATTTTGCTTTTATTAAAAACAAGGCATGCTTTACAATTTTAAAAATTCAGTTGTAACAATTATTGTAAGAAACAAGCTTTTCCCTATGAATCCGTCTGACAATTTGGATTGTTTTTCTTACTGAAACATTTTCTAGAAAAATTAATAAGTGGATACATAAAGTCAAATAAGTTGATAACTGCTAGTTAATGATTTGAGTACATAGTCCATCCATACATTGTCCATACTGCCTTGTCCAATTCAGGGTTGTGGATAGCTGGAGTCTATCCCAGCAATCAGGGATTTAGCAATAGGGTGACCCTGGACAGGTCGCCAGTCCATTATAGGGTTCTTAACCACATGTAAAATCAACAATCAACAACTAAAGCTATTCATGTCCAGTTTTAGTGGGGAATATTTTTCTTGTCTTTGCATAATACACAAACTGGACAAGAGATAAACACTAGTTTTGTTTATTTTATAAAAAAAAAAAACACACAGCAGATAATATTTGGTCTTCAAATCTAATTCAAATGACAAGTACCCGCTATAAATAAAAAAACAGAACATTAGTAAAGTACGACGGAAAACAATCCTCCAAGAACTACAAGGACCACTATATCCTTGAAACATGACGTAAAGACGTCATTATTTACGTCCTTATATGCGTAACGTGCCCGGATGTCGGTCTTTTTTTCATAGCAAAGGTAAGATGGCTTTCCCTCCGTGTCACTGTGTGAATAAAAATCTGTTTTCATCTGTTATAAAGAATAAAAACGAGGAAGTTTAAGTAACATGAATTGAAAGAGCGCATTTAGACAACACGAAATACATGATTATTAGCTTGGTTTATCGGTCATATATCTAAGAATGAGCAGTTTAGCATGTCGCCACTTGTAGGCCGCCGGCTATTCTCTCCGTTTAGTTCATCACGTTGGCTAAGTTTTTCGCAGAAACGGGCCTTCTTTTGTTAGTTTTCCATGTGTATTGTAGCCAACTTGGTTAACATTTTTCCAGTTTAAAATTATGACGTCCTCCTAAAGTTACGAGCATTTTGCTAGCCTGCTAAGCCACTCTTGCTAGCAGCTTCCTAGCTGCCATACTTGTCATGCTTCTTGTGCGGTGGCTATGGCTCCTGTGCCAGCAACCAAGTAGAATAATTTAAATGATTATTTCTAGAGTGAATATATTGCTCAAAGTATTAGTGCAATTATATAGTTGGCTTACTAGTTCCATTAGCGGCCATGTTTGAGGTTGTTATGATTAAATATTGTGCTGCAGGACAGTTGTAACAGCTTGTAGCCAAGACTCTAAGATAAATGTTACACTATTATTATCAGTCTATTTGGTTACATTTTAATTGCTAGAATTTTAAAGCATACTATTACAACACTTTAAATGAAGCAGTCATTAAAAACCAGTGTTTTTCATTGTTTCTTTCAGATGGCAGAAGGAGACCAGAAGAAGTCTGCCAAGAAGAAGCACGGGAGCCGTAACCCGGCTCTGGCCCGGGGTATTGGCCGCTACTCCCGTTCAGCTATGTTCTCCCGCCGCGCCATGTACAAGAGGAAGACCAAGTCCACTGTGACCAAGGTAAGGCTGGATGCATGAAGCACACCCCTGAAATAAGCATGAAATATTCCAAACGCATAATACACTTGCTCATTATTCTTTTATTTTTTTTTCCAGATTGAGAAAAAGTTGAAGGCGAGACCCCAGTTCACAGTTGTGAAGACTGTTGGAGGAGACAAGAATGGGGGTACACGTGTTGTCAAGCTGCGGAAGATGGTGAGTGATATGTGCAACTTTATCTGTCCCATTTAATTTTTCTAATATCATTTTGAATTGTATCAATAAGCAAAATTCAGCAAGTTGTACTCTCCCTTGGAGTGTCCAAATATATAGAGCGAAAAAAGTAGTGTACTCAAATTACCCACAAACTGAACAGTAGTATCGATGGCCACTTGCGTGTCAATATAGACCACAATGCATTGCAGGCCAGAGTTTACAAAGGTGGATATAACATGAACATCAAAGAAGGTTAACCAAAAAACTATAGACAATCATTTTTATTCTATTTTTCCCTGAGTAGATGTAAAGAAAAGTTAAATATAACATAAGGAAATAATATATTTTCACACATCTTTGGATCTGGTTTGGAACGACAACTTCGAGTTCACAATGATTGCTTTAACAATAGTTAAAGCTGGTCATCATGTGATGTCCGATGGCGAAAATGGTGAGCTTTGTGTCCACATTGCCAGTAGAATGAGGGTGCCATATAGTGCAGTGAATGAGGGGTTAAAGCAGGGGTAGGGAAGTCTGGTCCTAGAGAGCCACGCTTCTGCAAGTGTTGTAAGTTTCTGTACTGCGTCGCACCTGACTCAGATCTTAGACTCAGGTAATTAGCAGACTTTTCCAGTTTGATGTCAAGCTATGCAAAAGTCTGCTAACTGGGAAACTCTCAACACTTAGGACCGGAGTTGTTTCCCTGGGTTAGGCCATAGGGTGCACATTTGGACACAGCCAAAACCTTAGAAGCAGTTAAGCTACATCTAGCTTTAATTGACCTTTTGTCAAATTACAAAAATGATAGCAACAAACAGAAAAATGTAATGGTGCAGATCTCTCGAGTGTCACTAGTGATTAGCTGTACTGTTAATTTATTAGTGGTAAACTTTCTTTGCACAGGGTTGCACCCTAATGTTAAAGGCAGAGGTTAGAAAGGAGAGAAACTGCAGTACACCTTGTGTCTTTCCAGCTTTAAAGTTAAATGCATCTTTAGCTAAAATGTCTTTGTCTTTTCAGCCCCGCTATTACCCCACAGAGGATGTTCCTCGTAAACTGAAGAGCCATGGGAAAAAGCCCTTCAGTCAGCACAAGAGGAAGCTGCGTGCCTCCATCACACCGGGAACGGTCCTGATTCTGCTCACTGGTCGCCACCGTGGAAAGGTAAAAACAGTTGGCACCAATGACTATGGGATGGCGAAGAAATGGTCAGAAATGGACAGATGAGGCCTTGGGAAGCTTTTAGGACAGCTTCAATTGTTTTAAATAAAAATGTAAAGCTTCATCTCCTCAAAAACTACTATTGAGATACATTGCTCATCTGCTGTTATAGCAGCCACACATTCCCAAGAGGTTCACATATTTTAATTTATTTTACTTTCAACACAAAACTCAGTTTTAACAGTTTTCATGTTGAGATTCATTAAGCTATGGAAATGTTACATTTTTAAATGTCAGTTTAATAATGAAATATGTAAATGTGTCCTGTCACTACTATTAAATACATAAAATATTTAAAATAAGGCATGTACTGTAAAAGGGATGATGGGTATTTCAACATTAGTGTTTTAGAGGTATGACCTTCATATTACAGGCTATGATCTTAATAATCTGGACTAAATAGCTATGTTTATCTAAACTACTTAATAATTTTAACTATTTTATATTTAAACATTTATCCATTTTCTTTAACCATTTAATCCTTGGTCTCATAAAACAATTTGTAAAACCACATATTATAAAACATACCTTTTTGTGGGACACACAAAGTCTAAATATTCCCATGTTTAAATTAATGAAACTGCACCAAAGACTTCATCAAGTAATCTTACCTGTGCGTTTGTTTGGGATAAAAAGTATCTAATGTCTTTGGTCAGGATCACAGTGATGTGAAGTATCGGACAGTTATTTAAACTAATCTGCTTCAGTAGACTGAAACAGGCTTCAGAGTCTCTGAATGAAATGTTTGATTTTGTGTTTGCCCAATGTTTATTCAGAAAGGTCTCATTGAATTACTAGATCTTTTCTCCCAGTGACCTGGTCAAGTTCATTTCTAAATGGCGTAACACAATAGTTATACTACAGTAATTGTTTAAAACCAGACCCAGGTGAACATGCAGATTTTAAACCCATCATAATAGTGAAAATATTTTTTTCTTTTAAAAAATATATTTTTTGTGTGGTGATCATGCAAAATGTATAACTGTGAAATGGAGATCATCTCTGACCGATGCCAACTTTCATCTTAATTTATAAAACCACAGTGATCTTTGGGTGTTCGTAATATTACCACTGAAATGCTCATTGACAAATTACTGTTAATGTTTATGGTGTTTTTTCACCCCTTGGCATGTGTCTGTTACATTAGCTTAATTTAAAATCAGTTTGTATAAAAGTTTGTGGTCTTTTTAAATTGAGACCTATATGATTTAAAAATGTTGTATTTAATAATTGTGCAATAACATTCACATCAGCGTCACCATCTTAGTGGAATTCCTGCTGTTTACAACTTAAAAAAAGCACTGTGGGTATGCACACAGCCCCCGCCTCTGAACAGCTGAATGTGGGAAGAAATCGGGCTGTTGCAGCATAAAACTGACTTGTTTCTGCCATTCTAAGAGTTGGACTTTCTCCCTGTATCATACATTTTATGAAACACCATGAGGGAAGAAGGATCTGTGTGTATGTGCAGTGTTAAAGACCAGAATGAACTCTAATTAGAAAGGTGTTGTTGGAACCAGTTAAATCTATGCAAGTCTACTACCTGTGTCTACTGAAGCTTACAGCACTGTGGCTCAACATTAGAGGAGAACAGTAGTTTGCGAACTTGGCCACAAACTAAACGTACAACCCTGGGAGTCTGTAGATGAGTAGAGCTGGCATCAAAGAATCAAAAAGTGGCATTACTACGACTGCTGGACATCAGAAGATCCCAGCAGTCTCCTAAAGCTTGTGCCTGAAACACCACAGGTCTCAGTGGGCTCCTGTGGCTTAGCTTTTCTCACTGTAAATGTCTCAATCTAAAAGACAAAAATTAGAATAAAATTAAATACATCCAGGCTAAAATAATGGTAGAGGAAAAACTTAGCTTTGGAAAGAAAATATTAAAATAAAGTTAAGCTCATTACATCTAATATTTTTACTACATATTTTCAGCATAAGAAGAACATTAAAGACCCATCTACAATCCTAAACCCTTCATATCACAGACAATGTCCCTTTCTCCCACTCACATGCTGCATGGGCAAGTGTGCCTACACACACTTTGAGCTGCAGTTGACCTAAATAATGTTTGAGCTGAAACTGATAGGCAGAGTCATCTCTGTAAAATTAAACTGTCCACGCCAAAAAGATTTTCTAAATAAGCTGGCATGAAATAAGGATTGAAAGTCTCCAAATGGCAGCGTTTTCTTTCTATCTTTTGCACGCATCTGTTCAGGTAAATGGTCTTTAGGTCTTGTGTATGTGGATTGACCCTTTAAAGCAGATTCATGTTTTTGTTTTCCAGCGTGTGGTGTTTCTGAAGCAGCTCTCAAGCGGTCTCCTGCTTGTTACTGGTGAGGATGCACATAACAGAAGAATTTTTTATGAACTAGTTCATGTGTTTTTGTTTTCTTATGATTAATTGTTCTCTTTCCTTAGGTCCTCTTGCCGTGAACAGAGTCCCCCTGCGCAGGGCTCACCAGAAGTTTGTCATTGCTACAAATACTAAAATTGACATCTCTGGCATGAAGGTCCCCAAAACTCTCAGCGATGCGTACTTCAAGAAGAAGAAGCTGAGGCGGCCCCGTCACCAAGAGGGAGAGATCTTTGATACAGAAAAAGAGGTTATTTGGATTTTTACCTTAAAATGCATCAACCTGAATATTACCAGTGAAAAGTGGTCTTGAATTGTATTGTTTTTTTTGTAGAAGTACCAGCTGACAGAGCAGAGGAAAGAGGATCAGAAGGCTGTGGACTCTCAGCTCCTGCCTCTCATCAAGAAAGTACCTCAGCTGAAAGGATACTTGCGTTCTTCCTTCTTCCTGTCTAATGGTGTCTACCCACACAAGCTGGTTTTCTAATTGAGTTATAATAAAGAGTACCACCGTCTTATGCCATCTGTGGGCTTTTGTTTACCTTGTGTTCATGTTGAACTTTCTCATTTTCTGTATTTGCAAATCTGTATAGTGCATACAGCTTTAGATTTAATTAATTAGGACTATGGCAGGGTCCCTGAAGAGTGTAAAAAAAGATTACCCACACAGATGAGTTGAGGTGGAGCCATTGAATTTCTTAAATATTTTGGCATTTGTGTCACATAGAATTGACCCAAAGCAAATGAAACGGGGGTTGATCAAAATCTGTCATACTATATTTGAGAAGATAACTTTATGTATCATCAATCCATAATTTGAACATCCAATCCACATTTGTTCACACTGTTTAAGCCAGTGAGCTGATGGTTAAGAACGATAAGCATTTATACCCTGGACACTGATTTCTCCTTGCTGATATTTATCAGTGATGGATCTAGGAAAAAAACACATTTTCTGCCCCCCCCCAATAGGAAAATGGCCATATGTGGTTACTTTAGCCTTTTATCAAAAGATCAGTGAAAGAATCAGCCAGAATGCATCTTATGTGGTGAGCAACAGCCACTCAATGCATCTCAATGCTACTTCAGCTTGCATGAGAAATATTTATTAAGGTTATATTCCAATTTAAAATAGCAAAGTACATTAAAAACACCAAGTCCAAGCAAAACTAAAAAACTAAAAGATGTATACTTCAGTAATGTAAGTAGTTTCACTAGTGCTATCCCCCAGTCAACATCTGTGTTATTTTGCATCCCCTTCATTGCAAACATCCTTCAGATATTTTTAATTAAAGCTTAAGAAAAAAGTTGAGGGGAAACTTCCTGTTAAAATGTACTAAAGGAGCAGCTTCAATTACTGTAATTGAGTTAGCAAGCACAATTTGATCAATGTAATATTATTGATGGTACTGAACATCTGTGCTTTCAACATTGGCAAGTCATCCTGGTTTGACTAAAAATGAAATGATCACAGAAGACATTGGACCCAGAGAGCTTAACAGCTACGCTTTAATTAAAAAAAAGAACATGTCTAATGTAACAAGACAAAAATAAATACAAGTGTTTTATCTCTTTAACATGGCCACGTTTTTTTATCTTCAAAAACAAAGTAGAAAGCAGCACAGAAAAAGGCAGCGGCCCCTTGCCAAGGAATGATAAGTGCCTTTTGTGGAGTCAGTCAGTACTGTTATGTATGGTCAGCTGGGATTGAGAAAATGCCTTGCCTCAGCCAGACTTGAACAGCAGAATGGCCACCTGACCCAAGTAGAAGTAAATGAAATGCTTGGTCTCATGAGTCACGTAACTGCCGAAGTTCCTCCCAACGATGCAGTGCCAAGTGGGGTTATATTTCTTGTCAAACTCCTGTGTGGGGCAAAAAAAAAACCAAAGAAAAACATTCATTATTGAGAAAACAGCTAAAGAAGCTTTAGACAACAAACAATCCAAAAGCTGTTCAAAACATGTTTGTTGACATTATATAAAAACTTAAACAGTTGCTCATTAGATAGTAGGTGGAAGTAAATGATCAACTGAATGCTTTCAATTACACAACTTTACGCATCTCCTTCCAATAATGGACAGCATATGACATGATATCCACAAAATATGCCACTCGTTCTCAATAACAAGCTTGAAGCAGAAAAACCTTGTGGCAACATATGTCATCCATGTTGTCCAGCTTTAACAGCTCAACCTGCTCAATCTTATGATGGCATATCAGACTTGAGCTGAATAATACAGAGACTAACTGATTTGGTATAT
>JBAMHV010000012.1:3377922-3390047 GCA_037177535.1 Pseudomugil gertrudae
AAACGGCATACCCGGGTTTGTTGGGGGGGGGTGGGTGGAAGGTGTGTTTTTTTCAGGTGGGGGGATCACAGACACCCCCCCCCCCCCCCCCCCCCCCCCGCTGCCTCAGAGTGATATGTGATGATTCTTTTCAACTATAAATATTTTGTAGGAGACTATCTGAAATGCTTCTATACACTCCTTATTGTTCTTTTGTTTCCACTGATGTCTGGTTTTAGGTAAATTTTTTTTGTGTTTTGGATGCGTGTCACATTTTTTTAATTTAAATGCTCACATAGCTGATGTAATGTGTCCTGATATGACATTGTTATTATAATGCTGTCATATGTCAACCCTATTTTTTTATTTCTTACTGATAAGGAGCGAGACATTTCTTGTAGCCTTTAACTTAATTTTGATAAATAGTAAAGGTAAATAAAGATATATTGCATAAAAACACTTGATTCAATGGATGAATTACTGTGCAGTCTCTATTGTTAATTAATAGGGAATTTAAATAGGCAACACATTTCGGTCAACATAAAATAGTTTTTGCTCCAACAAGGTGATTCTGAAACGGCAATTAGCCAAAACATGTGTGAGGTTGATGAGCAGTGTTGGAAAACTATGTCCTTAAGAAATATGAATAAAAAAATCAAAGATCTGACCCAGACGCAGAGAGATGCACCTGCCTCTTCCGTTGATCCATAGCGTTTACACAAGCTTCATCAGAAATGATCCCAAGAAAGTATAGATGTCCAGAAAAAAGACAAAGGATCAGGCTCTGGTGTGACACAAGAACTGGCCCAAAATCAATGCCAGATGCTGAAGCTCAACATGACTGCAGGAGTGTGGGATCATCTTGACGGGGAATGGATCAATGGAGCTAAACCGTATTTCCATTTGAACATGTTTCAATAGATCTTTTTTGTCTGGAGGGTTTAGAAGAAATAAGTGCTGTTGTTTTGTATAATCCTGTAAATGTTTTAAAACCCAGAAAATGAAAGAAGATGTTGCTTCAGGAAAAATGAGTCATCCAGCTGTTTTCAGGTTTAACCGCTGCTGGAAACCAAAGAAAACAGGCTATCCCAGGCTACGCAGGCATGCTACTTGCAAATTGTGGAATCGGATTACTAATCTGCTGGAGTACTCCATTACAGTTACCACACACCACTCAATGAAATGCATGTTCTGGCATATAGGTCGTGTTGTTGAAGAAACAATTCATTTGACTAGTGTCTGTTTCGCCAGGCATAATGGCTGTTCCTCCTGCATACTCAGACTTGGGTAAATCTGCTAAAGACATCTTCAACAAGGGCTTTGGTGAGTCTACTAGTTGTCTGCATGTATGTACTTATGCATTTGGATGTCGCTGTAATGTCGCTTCATCTGTTTGAACAGAGGTTATGCAGATGCAGGACTCGCATATAGTTTCATGTCATAAATGTTTTCTTTCCTGCAGCAATATGATGCAGCACTTGGATGTTTTTTTTTTAAAATATTCTTATTCCCTTCCTCTCCAGGATATGGAGTTCTTAAGCTGGATGTTAAAACCAAATCTCAGAGTGGTGTTGTAAGTACTACTGTTGCCTCTGACCGTCTTAAGCAGGTCAAATGAACGAGTCTTATGATTGTAGCGTATCTGCTACATACAAAGTCTTCCTGAATATTGTCCAACACAATGCTGTTTTTCTTCTATACGTAAAATTGTCTGTGTCGCTATGAACTTGTTAACAGAGCAAAAACAAAATCCCGCTTTCAGCATGGCTCTTTTCCCATCATCAGATAAATACCTGCATGCGATCTCTGGTTCTCCCTAACTTCCGTCATTTCTTTTCCTCTTTTCTCTGCTTCTTCTTGGGACTCTCCTGTCAGATGGTAAGAGAGAGCCAACGTGTGTGTATGTGTGTAAGCATCTGTAATGATTAGACGCAGGTGCACGTGCTTTCTGCCAGCAGCTTCCTTGCTGTACAGTAGCTTGTCTAAAAGACACCTTTACCCCAGCAGCAGCGGTAACACCACTCATCCTTTATCTCACTCACAGTTGGCCTCCTCCCCACAGTCCTACCTAATATCAGACTTGGCCTTCCTGTCTCATTTCTCCATGTTAAATGTGATGTTCGTTCACACAATGAGCCATACAAACCTGAGAGGGTTGTGTGGTAGAGGAAAACCTTCTTCCCCTCATTGCTTGTTTTTCTCCATGCATTCCCAGCCCCTCTGCCTCTGGTTTCTGTATCTGTACTCCTAACGTGTCTCTCTGCTGTCCTCCCCATGTCATTCTTTTTATCATCTCCCCCCTTCATCGCTCCATTCATGTAGGAGTTTGCCACCTCCGGTTCTAACAACACAGACACGGGGAAGTCAGGAGGTCACCTGGAGACTAAGTACAAAATGAGCGAGCTGGGCCTCAGCTTCAACCAGAAATGGAACACAGACAACACCCTCACCACTGAAATTACCATGGAGGACCAGGTGGGGTCAGACCTTCAAAGTATTTTAAAATATTATTCTACAGTATAAGAGTATTTTTTCTGCTCATCATCTGGTATTTATAGCTGGCTAAAGGCTTGAAGCTTGGTCTGGACACATCCTTTGTGCCTAACACTGGGTAAGAGGAGTTCTTTTCTGTGTCTTTGGTACACTAATAAATACCTCCAATAGATCTGTTGACCTATACAGATATATAGTAACATCATATTTGTAACACAGTACTGCATTTTAATTCCTTAGAAAGAAGAGTGCCAAACTGAAGACAGGCTACAAGCGGGACTACATGAATGTAGGCTGTGACCTGGACTTCGACATGGCCGGTCCCACCGTCTATGGGGCGGCTGTGCTGGGCTACGAGGGCTGGCTGGCTGGCTATCAGCTGGCTTTTGACACTGCAAAATCCAAATTGACTCAGAACAACTTTGCTCTTGGATACAAAACTGGCGACTTCCAGCTTCACACCAGTGTGTGAGTCTCTGCATCCCAACGCAGTGAGACAAAAATGAAAGCCACAGTTTATTCTGTCTCATACTTTTCTGCTTTTTGATGTTGTATTTCAGCAATGATGGAACAGAGTTTGCCGGCTCCATTTACCAAAAGGTGAACAGCAGCTTGGAGACAGCGGTCCACTTGGCGTGGACAGCAGGCAGCAACAACACCCGCTTTGGAATTGGAGCTAAATACCAGCTGGATAAGGATGCCACTCTGTCTGTAAGGGTTTACCCTAAGCATGGTGGTCTCATTTACAACATAATAACATATATGCTGTTTACTATGTTTACCATTTCTTTACTGGTATACATTTGTAAGAATTAAACTCATATTTACATCTACGTCCGTCATTGATGATTCTAACCAAATGCATCTATAAATAATAAAAACAATGTGAACCAGCTTCCATCTAATAGCTGAATAGTGCTTAACATGTGGTTTGTTTCGCCTTGCAGACAAAGGTTAACAACGCCTGCCTAGTTGGAGTTGGATACACACAAACTCTGAGGCCAGGTTAGCTTACTGACCTTTTAAAACCATTTTTTCTTTTAATAATAACAATCTAAAGATCATTACTGGAGCTACTTGATTCACTGTCTGATGCCACCCTGCAGGAGTGAAGCTCACCCTCTCAGCCCTGATCGATGGGAAGAACGTGAACGGCGGCGGACACAAAGTTGGCATGGGTTTTGAGCTGGAGGCGTAGAGATTCAGTAGGACAGACGGACAAGAAGAGAGGAACGCAACACAAGAGAAAAAAAGAATGAGCCCAAATGTGAACACACAAGAAAGTCTACTTGGTGACACGTAAATGCATCTTTTCCCTTGAGTCTGCACACATATGCACACTTTCTTTGGCCTTAACCCTGAAACCCCAGCAGCCTGCAGGATTTCCTCCAGACCTTCAGTACTGTAATGTTCATCAAATCAAGACCTATTTTTGAATTTACTAATCTTTCCAGTTTCACAGCCAGTCAGATTAATTCTATAATGACAGTAATGTGCTGTTTTGGGCTAAATAAAGTGCATTTTAATGTATCTCAGATAGAGCTTTGTTCTGTTGGAATATGTTTGAAGCTTTTCTTTTGACTGTGGTCATGCAAACTTTGTGCAGTTGAATTCTGGATTTTGGAAAATCGTATAATTAGAGGATTCTTGTTTGCTATGTTGTGGTTTTGTTGCATGTTTTAAAAGCTTGGAGGACAATTTTTTGCTTGTCATTGAGAGTTACTGCGAACGAATGCAACAGATGCAGGAGAAAGTAGATACAACAGGTCGTGTTCAGGAGTCAGAGTGGGCTGATTCTACCACTTGACCACAGTAACAAACCAAAGTCTCAGATGCCTAAATGTTAATTTGAGGTCCTGTTTGCTTAAAAAATGGACCTATTGCAACTGAAATATCTGTGTCACCTTTTTATCTTTATGTTTATGTGCTTCTCCTGTTCAGCCTTTATCACTACATGATGTATAGCAGTAAGTCAACATATAGGACCTCAAAATAAATTAATTGAATAAAAAATGTTAAACACAATATTCTGAATGTTTGTTTATTTGGATAAACTTGACACGATGGAGGAGCAGACCCAGCACTTTTCCACAAAACAAATGGATATAAACCTACAGAAACACCCTTCACATTACCAATAAAACTTTATAATGTACAAAACAAAATGCTATTTTTCCCAAAAATGATGGTAAGATTTAAATGATCTTAATGAGGGTAAATGATGCAGTGAGATACTACATATTATACAATATGAATTAATATCACTTTAAAATCTTTACAGTTTCACCTGAGGGAGCAAGATGGGAAGTGGACAAAATTATGACCATTTTACACAAATTACACATCTTAAAATCCCCCTTTTTACAGCTCTCCTTGCTGTTTTCTAAAATTAATACATTTTTATTAATTTTTTCACTGTGCAATGAAATATTTCAAAGTCAAGTCATGATTTTTTATATACACTACCAGTCAAAAGTTTGGACACAGTTTCCTATTATATTCAAAGGTAAAGTGTGCCCAGTGTGTGATTGGTACTCTATCTATCTATACGGATATGTACAGAGCAAGAACCCACGTTAACACAGAGAGAACATGCAAACTACACAGAAAGACTACTGTCCAAGCCAAGACTCGAACCAGCAACCTTTTCAGTGTGAGGTTGCGGTGCAAACCACCATACAGCCCACAATTGCTTCAGTCTTATTTTATTTTCACCCCTTAATATAAGAACAGATGCTGATAAGTAAATATATATGGTTATTTATTTAAATGTTAAAATGCATTTAAGTGGAACCTAAATTTTAAAACAAGTTTATTAATTGAAATGAGCAAGATTAAATCAATTATTGCTTCTGAGTGTTTGTGTTGATTAATCTGGATTAACAGATTTTAACTAAAAGGAAAATGGCCAAAAAATCTTGTGAAGTAGCACAAACCAAATAACAAATATGGGTGTTATTTTGGATTATGGCCAAGATTTTAGGTCACTTTACATCCCATCCAAAAACTGCGTATGTCACCTACTGAATGTTTCCAGGATTGAAGGACTGATCGCCAAAGCGACTTGGAAAAACTGGTTCATGCATTTATGATCAGCAGACGTAGCTCTGCTTATTAAAACATTTTTACTTTTGAATTGAACTACTTTTTATGATTGTATTTTACAATATTCTTTTAACTTGAAACTGTCTTTCATGCTTGGAAAAAAGCCCAGTTATGGTCTCAGCTTTCTCTAAATTGCTTGTGTGTAAACAACGTCTGGTTGCTTACTTTGAGTTTCTGTGGTCTGAAAAATGCTAGGTGACTAAAATTTGATTTATCATAACCATTTTACACAAAATGTTTAACTTAATTTGAAATTATTTAGCCTAAAACCAAACTTGCATAAAAACAGTCCAAATCCCATATCTAGAACACAGATCAGGGTAAATGTCTTATTTTAATTACTGTATACAAGTCTTAAAAGTCTTTAATTCCCTAAACTAAAATATAATTCCAATGTTTCTTATTACATTTTATAATTAAATGATTTACTTTCATGTATTTACAAGAACACAAAACTGGATTTTTATGGATTTGAACAGCTTCAAGGCTTCCAGTACTGTGTAAATTTTTCCCATAAATTCTTAAATGAATGAAAATATGAAGATTTCATAGCAATTCAACACCAACTGTGGAACTGCGGATCTTCCTATAATAATGTGGAATTCTACCCTCAATTCTAGCTTCAAGTACCCTTGAACAATTATCAATAACCTCTTATAAAAAGTAAAAAAATAACCCTGAAAGCTCATCAAGCAAATATGTGCCAGCTGCTATTACTCCATTCACATTCACACAACATTCACATCTAACAGTAGGTCTCTGTGCACTTCACCATCCCATCCACACAGAGGTAGTAGAGTATCAAAGTTGAAATCCAGTTTATGAAAGGTCACTGGAGAAATTCTGGTCTTCATGCAGCCATGACCACTCCCTCAACATCTGGGACAAAGTACAGAGAGCAGTTTTAAAAAATCAGCTTGTGGGATTAAGAAGAAATCAGCATGATGATTGTGTGCATGCATACCTCTATGCTGCTCTCTGATTCCTGGATGGTGTTGTGCAACAAACTCTGGAGGCGACTCTCAAACGTCCTGCTTTCCTCCACGAGAGACTCATCCCTGCAGACACATCCAGAGTGAAACATGCAGTGGTTACTCATCCTTTCGACAACGCTATCACAACAAGCGTCTGGATTCTCAGGGATTCTGTGATGTTAAACTGGACAACTTGGACTAGACATGGAATTCAGGAGGGTCATTTGTGGGAAGTTGTGAATGTACGTGAATAAAATCTAAAGTTTTAGTTCAACTTATTTGTTTTCTTGTTGAAGTTCACTCACATTTGCTGCAAGCTGTGCCTCGGAGTCAAGAGAGACGGTACTGATGAAGGTGTTTGTAACCCATCGGGACTCCCACTTACCGGGCTGCGGACTTTACTCTGCATAAAACAAGACAGTGTGCTTTATGGTGTGTTGGCTCGTAACATCTGCAGCAGCAAAAACAAATCATGAGTGCTAAATCCTCAGTGGGGCATTAAATTTTTTTGGAACTGATATTAAGATGTTGGCTCAGATCTGTGTTGAAATGTGACTTTATGCTTCACAGGCCCTCCAACGTGGATTGGAAGTGGGAGTTGGATGTCAGAGCAGTGTCTAATCCTCACACAGGCAACTCTGAGCAGGTTCCACAGCTCCCTCTGCCTCCTCTCTTGCAGACCCATCAGAACTTGTTCACTTTCAGCCATCTTCTGGACCACGCCCTCCACCTTCGGCAGCAGCTCCATCACACGCTGACGACACACAGCTGTCTTACTGCAGGACACAAAAACAGAATTTGTGAGTTTCTGGCTGCAAACAGGAAGCTCTGCTGCTGTGCATTCCCGAGGATCGGGGCCAGTGGCCGTTATAAATGATACAATTAAACTTTAATGAGTTGTCTTTTTATTCTGAGTGATTTTTTTTCTCCAGGGCTGTTATTTACTGAGTTTTTCTGAGTTAAGTGATCCTTCCAAGTTATACATAGTAACGATGATCAATCGTGACAATTCCAATGAATTTTATAAAAAAAAAAATGGTTTCATTTCGTGTTAGACGACCTGAGGTGTGTGTAGAAATCCCTGAGCTTCTTCTCGTAGAACTGCACAGCCTGAACCACCAGACGCACCACTTCCTGACTGTCTCCTGGAGACCTCTGGTCTGAACGCGATGAGAAAAAAAAGGAAGGAAAATGTCAACAGAGGTTTATTTTTACATGCAGACACCGCAGACACAAGCTGATGCGTGAAAAAAGTCCAAACCTCTGGGCTTCTCTCTGAGTTTGCGGAACAGCTCCATGGCCTTCCCTTCACTGAGGTTTAAATAGAGGAAGAGATGTTCAAGCAGCTGTCACTTCTGTTATTCTTATAATGAAGTTTGATTCAGACTCACAGCGTCTCCAGAGCCTCTCCGCTCCTCCACGGCTGCCTCTGCACATCGACGATGTCCGGCTGCAGCCGCATCATCTCCTCCTCCAGTTCACTCACCTTGGCCTGGACACCAACACGTGCATTTTAGTCTTTTGGTGTGAATACTCTACACACACCAACAACATGCTGAAGCACACTCCAACCTACTTGACCACAGCTGATAGCAGTTTGCTCCATCTCCCTCCACACACCCATAAGTTTCTCTGAAGCTACAAAATATAAAAAGTACATGTTGTTCTAGACTGACATGTCCAGATTAATCAGTTTCTCCTATAAAAAAAATGTGTTACATTTCCTTTTGGTGGTTCTGAATATCCTGGTTGACAGATTAAATGCATTTCTTGTAGCTGTAGTATAAACACTCTATACACTAGCATTTGCACATGTACCGATCCCTGTGGCTGTCTGCTCCTGGTATTTGTCCATGTCAATATGAAGACTGGTGGTGAAGAAGTCCAGCTTGGCTATGAGTCTCTGGTACATGGACACCATCTCATTCTTTTGTTTGGACAGTGAAGAGTTGTGCCTCAGCAGGCTCATACTGAAAGAGGAAAAAAGCTTTGTTCTATTAAATAAACACATGCACGTCTGAGTACAATGTGAGAACTGGTGCACTGTTTGTCCTACATGGCAGCTTTCTGCCCCTGTTGTAGTCGTTGCCAGTCTTCCTTCAGGGAGCGGATGGTGTGCCACGCCTGGCCAGAAGTCCTCCTCAGGGGACTATAAGCCAGAACATGTTTAGGGTCATTTTCTGTAGGAGAGAAAGACAGAGAGACATAGTGAGACACAAGCAAAAGGTTTTAAAGAGTAATTAAAGAGTAAAAAATAGTCCATGTCCCTAAAAACTAACAGAAACAGGACAGGAAACACAAACTTTATACATACGGACAAAGCGGATATTATCAGGGAGTGTTCGAGGAGCAAACTGGGGCTCATAAGTACAAGAGGAGCGGTCAAACAGGAAGACCAGAGGCAAATCTGTTCGTCGCCCATCTACCTCCTAAAAATCACAAATAATACAAATGTTACAATTCCCTTTCAGGGGAGGAATAATAGGTTATGGTATTGTGTATAGAGTGTGTAAGTTAGACATTTTTACAGTGTAATCGACAGCACACTGTGTGACCAGTGCATGAGGCTCCAGGGCTAACCCTGCTTCAAGCAGCAGCTCCTGGTTGGCTGCAGGAATGCTGGTATCTTTTTCTATTCTCAGCTGCAAGTTGGCCACAGTCTCATCATCTGCGACTGAGTATGTCAGGATTTTAGCGGACATCATGTTCAGGACGTGAACCAGCTGAGGGGACAAAACAGGTAAGAAATATGATTAACAATGATGTGCGAACCCTTTAAACACCATCAAACTTTGAAGGAATGCAAATTTGTTAAAGAGTAAATGAGTTTCTTAGCAAACCTTGAGTTGTAGAATAAGCTCCAGCCTTGAGAAGCAGTCACTGGGTGTAGCCGTGCTGTCTTTGCCCCGTTCCTTAGCAGACCACTTTAACATCAGCTGCAACCACTTCTCCAACCTCTCTAATAACAAACTAACAGGAAACAGTCACCACATTAAGAGTGACATGGTGAGCATTTTTACCTCTGAATTATGTTTGTCTGCACGTAAAGTCACCTGTTGAGGTTGTTGGGTTGGGGCAGATGTTTAGAGTAGCGGATTTCTGTTGACAGGTCTTCATAGACAACAATATCCTCATCCTGCTTCAGTTTGACTTTATGATGCCTTAAAGGACAGAGATAAGTCTTAAATAAACTACTTGATTTTGAGTGGCCGGTATAATTTGCAACAAGTAAACACACAATAATCCTCATTTTGTTAGCAGTAAATTTCAACCTCAGAGTGAATACTTTTCCTCTGCATCATTAGACACTACTTTAGCTTCATATTATTCTTGGTGTTAAGAAAAACAAGGCTCATTGACATTGGCAAAACCCAGATATCCTGCAATTCATTGGTACCTTTTTATTTCTATATATTTAGTGTGTTCAAGTCATAATATTTACCTGCAATTTAGCTTATCATTGCTTGACATAAGAAAACTTCATTGTTCAGCTTTTTAACTCATAACTTAAGTCAAAATAAAACAAAAACAGTTTGAGTTCATGGAAATTTGGAAAGACCATGCTTCAGCTAGTCTTGGGAAAATAAACTTTTTTTTGGGTCACTTTTCAAGTCAGTTCTTGGCACTGAGCCCCAAAACTGCAGCTAAGTATCACGATTGTAAAAAAAGCTTTGTGCATGTAAAATAAATGTGCACATGGATGTAAATGTAGGCGAAAGCAGGGATGAGACAATATGTATCTATTTTACCAGGGAACAGGTTGCCAGGTTGGTAAGAAAGGGCGAAATCCTGTGATACACTCAAACACCAAAGTGCCAAAGCTCCAGTAGTCCACACTCACTGTGTACATCTGCTTCTCAATAAGCTCTGGAGCCTAAACGTAGAAAAAGAAAATAAGCTATTAGAGTCCAGAGAATGAAGAAGAAGTTGAGTGTAAATGCACTTACCAAGTACTGCAATGTTCCCACAAAAGATGCACAAAGGCTGCTCTGGTCCAACTCTTTAGCGTAGCCCAGGTCTATGATCTTGTGGATCAGCTGAGATTATAAAAAATATAGAAAACAGAAAAAAAGAAAATATTTTTTGGCTAATTTATCTCTATAAATAGGAATAGAAAGGTTAATGGAAATAGTGATATTTAAGGCACTAAATAAATAAATAAAAATTAACTTACCAATTAGGTGAGTGGTTCCTATGATTATGTTTGGCAGAAAAAACAATTTTTTTTCTCTTGTTTTCAGTCTAATGTTTTGTTTTTTTTTTTTACATCTGTTTTAAACTGTTTAACAGTAAATTTAATGCATCGTGCATAGAAGGGTTTGTATGTATTTTTTCTTGTAAATCTATAAAACCTTTGCACGGTTTGTTTGCCCAAGTTTCTACAAATTTAGCAGTGTAGGCATAAACATGAATATAACCTCTTTACTTTTATGTGTCCATTGGCAAGCTGAAGTGCACCATGTGGAAACTTGTTACATAATGGACAACGTAACAAACAGGTCATTCCAAGTGCAACTTTATATTCAGATTTTTCCATATAAAATGTATTACTTCCTTATAAAATCTTCTACTTATTTCTCATATACCACAAACAACATAAAAAATATTTGTTTTTGTTGTGGTTTGGGTGTATGTGTTTTATTGGATCTTTAACTTACTCTTTTCTCTCCCTGCTGAAGCACAATGTTTTCTGGTTTCAGGTCTCTATGGATGATCCTCTTTTTATGGAGGTACGTTAGAGCTGAAGCTGTATGACACAAGTGGAAAAAATGAAAAAAAAAAAAAAAAATTAAAGGAAGAGTTGGATTTGCATGCTCTGGAAATTGTTTAAGAGAGTGTACTGCATGAATAGTTTGATATTTGAAAATGCTGTTTGAAATTATAAGCCTGACATGTACTGTTACAATGCTGACAATCTGTTAGGATGGGGTGCAGGAGTAATGTGTTTACTATTACTAACTTGTTAATCCTGATAGTTGGAAGTAGAATTATGCCTAATGAATTCCTCCTGTTTTTAATCATTCATATACTGTCAATGAAATACCCAGGCATAGAATGAAACAATAGGTGCAGCAAATTAATAAAGCATTAGATCTGGAATGTCAGGTTTTTCCTTGTTTTTCTTACGTCAACTCTTTTGGTTGTTTTGGTTTATTTACTAACTCTCCTGTTTTCCAGGGGCCTGTTCCAGAAAGCGGGATATGTGATATATCCGGGTAAGTTTAGGAGTAAGTCTGTTGATAACCTCACCTTTCGGTTCCAAAAACGGAGGTAACCTTCAGGGTATGTAAGTAACCATAGCAACTGACCTTCTCACCATAAACCTGCTCTGGAGCAGGTTATGCTGCGGGTTAGTTCGGTCCAGAGACGTCACTGAGCATGCGCGACATTCAGATTACGATCCCGTGAACTTTGAAGCGCAAATCATACGAGGCTTTTTTTCACCGTGAGGATTATAAAGCCGTGTATTGATGTGTTTATTCCAGAGCATTTGAAAGAGTGCTTCTGTTTTCCAGAAGAGTTTTTCATTTATTTGGCAAAGATTTCGAAACCTCACAAACGGGTCAGCTCTCA
>JBAMHV010000012.1:3390147-3402176 GCA_037177535.1 Pseudomugil gertrudae
TTAAGCATTACAGTTCTACGAATTCCGCATACAGGCATTCACACAGCTGTTCTGCAAGAACAGCCAGTTCTAGTTCTATGTGTCCTGTGTCTCAAATAAGAAATGAATTATTAAAGAATCTAATTGTCTGAAAAATGTTGAAATGAAAGTAAAAGAAAATGCAGGTATTGTCAACATACAACTATAATATCACTTTAGTCTTGTTGACAACATGATCTTACATCTTTTTGAGATTGTTACAAGTATGGCATTTGTCTGTATTTGAGAATTATTCTTATTATCTTTTGTTGCTTCCTTCTTTTACTTGTGTAATCATGTTTCATTTAGGACTGCACGCATTGGAGCAGGTAACGGAAATTGTCGACAAATGATGATGTTAAGATCATTTGCCTCCTACATTGCAGGACCTGTGATAACTGCACACACAAAGGTTGTAATGACAATGCTTAAGCGATATTTTATGCTGTTCTGGTTAGCCTGAATCATGAAAACAATTATATGATTTTGTAAACATCGCTTACAAGATAAGTACATTTATCTGGAGAAATCTTAAATGGGAACCCATCAATGTTTACCAAATCATTACTATAAACTAGCTAAAGCACACTTTTAATCTAACTTATCCGATAACCAGAAAAGGTAGGTACCAAATATATTCATTTGGGTTAGAACAGTGTTTCTTAAACTTTTTCAGTCCAAGGACCATTTAACCTTTACAACAAAACCTCATGGACCACCTAACTTTAAACAACCCAAGAACAATATGCCAATATAAACACTTCACAAGTTTACAACACAGAATGCAGTGTTAACAATATTTTTTATTGTAAAATATCTGTTATTTCAGTTTTTCATCTTTTAGGTGACACTGTCCTAAGTCACTGCTCCATAGTTATTTGGATATAAGACGGGTTTGCTGTCATGAAACTGAGTGGGACAACATTTCCAGTTAATTCAAATAAATTTAGGATTGTCATGTTGTTCACCCTGTGGACCACCAGGGGGCGCTCGTGGACCACTAGTGGTCCGGGGAGTGGGGACCACACTTTGAGAAAGGCTGTGTTAGAACGATTGACATGGAGAGTTCTGGTTTTGAAATATATAGCAAAATGTCATCTGCATATAGGAACATTTTACTCATCATTCTTCTCATCATATAGCAAAAAGTCTCACTATTCATACTCATGTTTTTTTCCCGCTGGGATAGGCCTTCTTGCTCCTCTGCACAATTTAAGAATGAGGAGATTCCCTGTTTTGTAAGAACTATAGCAGCAGGATGTTTGTAGAGTTGTCATGGTTGACTCTGTTAGGAATTGATCTGAAAGTTCTGATGATGTCTGCCTCTTCGTATAAGTAATATTATAAAGTCTCCAAAGATGAAAAGACAGGGGCCTATAAGGTATAAGACTTGTGTGATCTGGGTGAACTAACCATTGCATAAATGATTATACAAGTAATTGTCTTGTACATGAATGGTGCTATACAAATAAACTTGCGTTGCCTTGATTGATTGTTTAGCAAGTATTTTACTATCAATAATAACAAGATAAATTGGGCAATAAGCACATACTTTTTCATAGTTTTTCCATTTTTTATGAACAGTTAGCACTGCTTCAGACAGAGTTGGAAGATTAAGAAGAGGCGCGCTTCACATCTGTGGAGGTCTCCTGGGTGACTATCAGCACCTGGTGCTTTATTTTTTTCAGTGAAGAAAACAATATTTTTCTTTGTTTAGACCTGGTGGAATCATGGATACATGTAGTCTTTTATTTACTGGAGCTAAATGTTCCCTCTAACACATATTCAGTTTGCAATCAAAACTGTGAGGTCACCTTACTTGTGCATCTAACAATAACCTAAAAGTATGCAGGCACAGACCATTTGTACCAATGTACAAATTGTGATGTATAAGTACCTGATGCGTAAGAGTGGATGTGGGTGTGGATGCCCTCACCCACGCAGCAGCTTAAAGGGGATCAGACAGGAAATGTCCACTAACTCACAAAAGGAAAAGGACTTTATGTGAACTTGTCTGTGCTTGTTCGTGTGTATATGCACAGATTTAATACTTCTTTCCACTCTAGGTATGTTATAAACCATATTCTATGTTGCTTGTCTTAAATACGTACATGCTGCAACACCCCTATGGTGTGTGTTGATGTTTGAGTTAGTTCACAGGGTTTTGGAAACAACAACTGAGTGAACTGCTGACGTCAGCCTCGGTATGAGTGGGAGCGTCACCGTGCGTGAGTAAGAGGTGAGTCGTTTCAGGTCACTGATGACATTATAATAGTTCATTGAACTAAAACCTTTTCCTCCTAGCTACAGGAAACTAATATCGCTGCCAGCTCACTCGATTACAACATGAATCTGCTATTCTTTGAAACATGATTTAAAAATGTTAGAAATGAAGTGTGGAACAAATACTCACAAATATCACGTAGCAGTATCAAAATGGAGCCCTCCCTCATTCCACAGCAGTTCTCCAAGAGGTTCAGACACTGCAGAGAAAATAAACACACTCAAGATCTGAGTGGAATAAAACACGGGATGAAAGCAAGAGTTCATTAATCTGTCGTTTTTAACTTAAACACGATCACTTTTCTACTCTTTGGCTTCTCTATCAAAACCACTTTCAGTTCATTAGGTTGATATCTTTACTGTGGATCAGGAAAACTTTAAGGATCAAAGTGTAATGCTTTTTTTTACACTACTGGATATGAGTAGCAGAGCAAAATAGGATGTGCACTCTTCTGCAGATGGTCACCATTACCTTCTCCAATGGTTACAACAAATAACTGCACTATATTTACCCTCCAGAATAACTGCCTGGCTGCTAAAAATCTAATTTAACTTAATTTTAGATGTATTTAGTTATTTTTATGTTCTCAGCCTTTACAGTTTTATGCTTTTATACTAAATCATTACTGAGGGCTGCCTGCACTGGGTGCTGCATTTGGTTCAGGCCAGGATGTCTCGGTCTCATGGTGGGCATCGACTTGGCCTGGTGGGGTGCCTGTAGCAGTGTTTCTCTGCTGTGAGCCCCTTCTAACCTGTAGCAAGGTGGCCACCCAGGTCTTTTGTACCAATATCTGTATGTGTGTATGTGTTTGGGTTGGGAAAGTGATAGGATGGAAAAGGTGTCAGTCTGCTTTTAATTGCGTAAACCTTTTGCTCATCGTTTCTTTGTGTGCATCGCTACAACAAAAAGCTCTACGAGTTACAACTAAACAGCATTGTATGTCCATACACATGGTCAAATATTTACCTTTCTCAGATCTCCACCCTGGCAGTACTCCATAGCCAGCAGCGGCAGATCGTTGGTAGCCACGAGTGCCTGCATCCCCTCCGGCACTTCTCGGGCTGCGACCACATTAACATGATCCAGTCTGAGTAAAGACCAGAAGACATCAGCTGAAAGCAGATGAGGTTGTATCTTTTGTTCTCAATGCAAAACTCCTCCTGTGAAGGGCTTCAGCTGAATTGTTGACCAAATCTAGATGAGTAGCAGCGATTTTTGGTCCGGGAATTATAAAATCCAACAATGGCTCCTTGTTATCCTGTCATACAAGTCAGCAGATTATGTTATTAAGCTCACATTTGAGATATTTTATTTGTCTTAAGTAAATACAGTATGTCACATTGGCCTGGAGAACTACATTAATCAAGAAATAGCAGGAATAGCAAATGAGCAAATGAAGAACAATCCAGAATTCTGGGGTCTAAGTGTCTTTCTACATTTCCAATTTGTTGATATAATTTTTTATTTATCTTGTGATTCTAAAAGTTCCCAAAGACAAATCTAAATTATTATTTTCTAAAACCAATTATCTAAAATATGAACCTGAATTTCTTCTTCATAGTCATCTCAAGAAATGTGCCTATTTTCCACAATTCTTTAGAAAAAGAAACACAGGAATTACAGAGACCACCAGCTGTGGAGATCGCTTTGATTTGAATCAGGTGTGTTTCAGTCGGGAACATTTCATACCTGCAGGACATCGGCCCCCGAGGACCAGACCCAAGACCTTCTCTGTTTTTTATTGTTTTCTGTTTCATAACTTTGACAGTGTTTCTGAAGTTAAAAAAAGGAAAAGTTTTAAAAATGTTGCTATAACAACAAAACTAGCACTCTGATCTTTTTTATTGGAGTCCAATGGAGCTGAAGTGAATTTACTGAACAAAACGAAGAAAACACTGTTATAAATGCTGTTTATGAAAGATCTTACAGATAATGGTGCGGCCATGAGGTCTGTTTGTAGACCAGTGAAGGCACCATATCTGAGATGGCAAAAGAGTGTCTGAGGTAGTTAAGTGGCTCAAACCATCATTATGAAATGGAAGATATGTGAAACCATCAACAAACATGCATCAGCTAGCTCCTCGGTCTAACTAGGTCAACAGGCAAGGTGATTGGTGAGAAGAAAAGGAACAAGTTAATGAACATTATTTAAACTTATGGAGAGCGAACCATCAATGCAGCAGTGAAGTTAAATAAATTCATGTAGTAAGACTTTAAAAAGGAATCAGTGACTTCTTACTTACAGATATTAGTTTAACTTTTCTGACTAAAGTAAAAAAATACTGAAAAAAAATTCAGTCATTGTTTTTAACAAAGTACAAACTGATGATAAGAACAAATCAATACCTTCTTTTATAAGCCTGTGACCTCGAATGGATTAAGAGGTGTAGAGAATAATGACAGAATGAATTTATTTAATAATAACCCATAACAAAATATGTCTGAAAATGGCTTCAGAATGAATTAGAAATCTATTTTTATAGAGGCTGTTTTAAAACACGGACATTAAACCAGTCCCAGCATGTGTTTGTGGATAAGCTTTGTGGTTTTTCAGTAATGACTGCAAAAGAAAACAAATGAAAAAGAAAAAAACTCAATGTAATTCCAATAAAACATTTCATAACTACAAAACAAGTGTAAAAAAAAAAGCCATGTGTTTTCTTGTGTGTTAAGTAGCTGTAATAATATAATGGTAGGTTGACTTGTCCCCCTGCTCTGTGGCTTTTACCCCAGTTGAGCGTGGGTGCATGGTAGGGTTGTGGTTGTAACCATGTCTGTCTAAGAACAACGCGCTTGTTAAAGTGGTATTAAGAAAAAATGTTTTTTTGCTCATGTTTGCACCATCAAATAAAAAAAAAAAGAATACACACCCTTCGCAGGTCACAAACAATCACAACCCACGTTAACTGGCACAGATCTGCAGGGACTTGAAGCCTAAACGGAAACTGTTGACAGGCGTGTGTGAAAGGAAAATCCCTGCCTATGCAATGGCAAAATGTGGAGGCACAACATGGAGCTGCTAGAAATATCCAGAGACACTAAAAAAACCCCAAAGTAAGGTCACCAAGCAAAACAACCACTTTGCTTCAATTATCTAATGTGCCATTTTTGCTATTTGGGGATGCAAATATGTCTGTTTAAGAAAATGTGTGAAACAGATGGCACATAAAAGACAAAGCACTAAATTTGTCATGGAATGCACCATCCTGAGTCACCAAAATGAGTGTTAAAAGCCAAAAACAGCTTAAAAGATCAAAGAGTTTTGAGTTAAAAAAAGAGAGAACCGGAAAGTTGCCGATTTTTGCAGCAGATTTAAAACATATGCATCTCATCCAGAGCGGCGTCAGAGCAGAAAAAAAGACTACTGAACCTTTGTGAACATGGAGACAAACTTAAGCAACAAACCGTGGTTAGACAAAACAAACTGTTAGGAAATCTGTTTTTTTTACTCCAATGCTTTCAAAGTTATTTATAAGAAACAGCTCACGTCCGTTTACTTGCAGAGAGATCATCATCTCTAATCCTCTGAAGAGTAAAATAATGAATAACAAAGACATCAAGTCAAAACATCACAATCACGGACAGGTAGGTGTAAACATGGATTATTTAGTTACTAAGATACCTGGCATTTAATGGGGTCTATTAGACAGGAAGTAAACATTCTGATCTTGATGTTGTTGTGTAGGAAGTAGAAAAATGTAGCAAGTGTATTGATTCGAGCATTTGACAGGAGCCTAATTGTGATGCCTTAACAGCTGGCTCATGGCATCTTCACAGCTGTAACTCTTCATGTTCCCGGCCAGGGCTCTAAAGGAGCACCAGCCAACATGCTAAATGTGGGTTAAAATTCATTTTGACATATGATAAGTGAAGCAAATCATTTTCTGTTATTGTTATTTATTCTGTTTCTTCAGTGTGTGTGGTGTTGTTTACATTCTGCTGCCTAAACTCAATGCAGCTTAATGAGGAGTGAAATGTAAATGATGTAACTCAAAGATGTATATATTACTGGTCCAGAAAGAAATCTTGTCCAGCAGCTGCTTCAACCAGTCACCAAACCAGTTAAATTTAATGAGCACAGTTAATCTGGCAGGTAAATGAGCCTGTTAGTGAAACCACCTGTTCTAAATGTACAAATAGATCCAAAAACATGGCAGGACTTTTAGTTTCTGGCACCTGGATTATACACCTCTGATATGACCTTTAACTAAATATATTGGTGGGTGGACAACGTAAACTGTAAACGTAATCTAACTTAACATTTGCCTAATGGTGTTCCTCATTAGCAGTACCCTAATTCAGCCAGATCAGAGATGCACAAGTTCGCTCCTTGAAAGCAACCCTTGTCCAACACACCTGAATGAAATGAATGTCTCGTTTCCAGACCTCTGCAGAGCTGGATGACGTGTAGAAGAGAGAATTCAGGTGTGTTGGAGAAGGGTTGCATCTAAAAGTTGCAGGATGTTAGCTCTCGAGGACTGGATCTTGGAACCTGAGCTGAATAAAGTACCAAAAAATGGTACAAGAGAGATTTGAGGAACATAATGTTGAGGTGTTGATTTGGTATCTCAGTCCAACTGAGAATATGTGGGACATTCTGAACCACCATGTCTGATCTAAGGAGGTCCCAGCTAGAACTTACAGGACTTAAAGTGATCTGGTGGCCTAATGCCAGGCACCACAGCATACATGTAGAGGTCAGGTAGAGTCCGTACTCCAACAGATCAGAGGGTTGTGGAGGAGAAAGAGGAACCTTTTCAGTATTAGCTAAGTATTAATAATAGTATGCCTGGTTGTATGCAACTTTATAAAAGCTTGACTGTATAACACTGTATGATCTAGAAGTCATAGTATGTATGTGTTGACCTATTGCTGCCATTTAAATACCTATAATCCCATTTTAGTTTTGTGGTTGGAAACACTGTAGGAATGGGGTTCCTGTTAAAAAGATGGGAGTTTTTCCTCCATTACAATAATACATACGACAGTATAAACTGACCTCCTCATGATCTGGATCTCAAGACACCATCTCTCCTTGCTTCTTTCACTCAGTTCCTGGCAGCACTGCTTTATTGCAATCTGCTCCTCTGTGTCCTGAAAGCACACGCACAGAGACTCAGGTTTCCCTCAGCTCAGTGATTCACACTCATCACTTGCAGACTTTATCAATCCTACCGTTACCCAGTGGTGAAGTGCAATTTTCAAGTGCTTTGACTGGAGGAGCATCATAAGCAGGTGACTGTAATAATCGCACAAAAACATCTGAACTGTGTTTGTGCTGGAAGCCCAAAGGTCAAAATAAGAGATCCCACAAAATGTGGTGGACAATAATAGAGCTAAAATCATCTGGGACCTCTAGAGCCAGTCTGAAAAACTCATAAAGCATTATGTCAGACATATTTCATCATATACAAAGTTTTGTGAGACAAGACTACATATGAAATTAAATAAATAGCTGTTCACGAGTTCATTTTGGTTACCAGCACTGTGGAGGTATGAATAGGATGTAGCTCAGGGTGTTTATGACATTCTCACATTTTCTCAGTTTTCAAAAGCTGAAGAATCAATAAATTAAGTGGCAATAAGTCTATTGAGCTACAAACAAGCATTAATATGCTCCAAAATACTAAGAAAGCAGCTCAACCAGCTTATCTCTGGTAACCTCCCACCCTGTAAAATGCATCTGATCAATATACAAAGAAAAATCTTGCTACTTTTTAATCCCACACAGTCATTATCAGTATATTGATATTATCAGCATTAAAATGTGATATCAGAAAGTATCTGTATTGGTCTCAGTTGCGTCTCCTCTAACTCAAAATTACAAAATATAAGAGATTTCATGTCTAGTTTTCCAGATATGTTTGTTTGTTTGTTTGTAATAACTTGCAATAAATCCTGTGACATCATGAAACCATGTCGTCAGTTGCAGGATAAGGAGCATGGAGGTGGCCAAATGTTTTGGAACTATTTTAGTGTCTACAGAGATCAAATTTACTGCAAAGCAGATTATTTATATCTATTTACCTAAAATGGTTTTGCTTTTGTTTTGTTTTTTTCTTTATCAAAATATATCGGTATTGGAAATTAAGAGTTGGACAAAATTGTGTATCGGATATCGATTAAAAAAAAAAGTCAATATCAAACATCTCCATACACAGCTTTAACTGGAATTTTATCCAATTTTCCAAAACAGTTGACGGATACAGATCCACCTTACTGGCTGTTTGTCATCAAGGAAAAGGGCCCAGCCTGCTTCGCATCATGAAGCCAATAATAACCTATAGTATTATCATCAATGCAAGAAGACAGGAAATGCTCTGTAGAGGAACTTTTTTAATCACAAGGGCAGCGATGCCACCAGCTCTCTGCTCAGAGACGTATTTTTCCACAGTGGTACTACGGATCTGTACTTTTTTCTGTCTTATTCACACACTATTTCAGTGTCAATATCTCTGAAATTTAATTGATGACAGATTCAGAAGTTATTTTGTTCATGTATTTTGAAACAAGACACAATATCTCACACAAGACAAGTGATGTTATACAGAGCCAGATTACTAATGGTATTATTTTCTTTTCTTTCTTTATTGTCATTCAGCGAGACATCACAGATGTAGTGCAGAACGAAAAAATGTGATCATGGAAGTGATGCACTAACAGCAAAGCAATTATTATTCTCAGCCATGCACAGCCATTAACGTGGTAATGATGGAGCTGCATGGTTCACAGCCAGGCAGCTCTCCTTAAACATGAGGGTGAGTAATTAAAATTAAATTCTCAGGAAAGGGAGAGGAAGGACAGAATGGGAGTATTCATTTCCCCATTCGCTGGTTCCTTTCTTTAATTTGCTCTACAATGCTTGTCATCCGGTGACTTAGAGTGATATCATTGCAATAAAACCATGTTTTAGTGCTGATGATTTCCTGTACTGACATCATTCTAACACTGCAGGTAAAAACCCCAAAGCTCTTGTTAAACAAGCTATTTTTTGACCGAAAAGTGTGATTTCCAGAGTCATGAATCAGTTTTGAGTTGTTTTGTGTTTTACTTTAAATGTGTACATGTTATTTCCTGCTTTAGGAATAAAGACTGGCTTTGAAAACAAATGAAATTCATTATCTTTAAAACACTAGAACTTAGCAGGACTGTGCATAATGTACTGCAGAGGGTCTGACTATGTATCGTAAGGGGATTCATACTATGTGTCCACTGGCAGACTCCAGCTACAACCTGCTGGTAGCACATTAGCCACACATCATCAATACACATTAGAACAGGTGTAAACATATATAAACCACTTCACCAACTCCACACCAATGTAATCCCATTATTATTATTATTATTATTATTATTATTATTATTATTATTATTATGTGAAGTGAGGTGTTTATGAAGAAGGTTAAACAAGTCATACAAGTCTAACATTTTATTCAACATAAAGGCATAACATGAAGCAACTTCTTTTACAGGCATTTTAAAGCACTTTTCATTTGTTTTAACACTGTTTAACCTGCAAACTTTAGATGCAACCATTTCTAACACACCTGAATCAAATAGTTAAATTTCCTCTGCTGCATCTCATCCAGCTAACAGAGGCCTGCTTGGAAAATGGATGCATCTAAAAGCTGCAGGATGGTAGATCTGGAGGACCGGCACCTCTGGCTTAGAATAATGTGAATTGCACTGTAACCAAAGCTTCACTTGTCTTTTATCCAAGGTCTTCTTAAATGTTCCTAAACCTCTTCCTGAGACATTTCCAGCATTTAGGATTACTATCACACCTTGTAAAAACCACAACACATTATGTTATTGTTTTATAGCTTTGAAACTTGCAGATTGTTTTACCTTATTTTGCCATCTTGTGACGTTCCCAAAGCCTCCGGTGCCAAGCCGCTCCTTCAGTTCCCAGGGCCCGCATTTTTGCGGTTGCTGCAGGGGGACTCGTTTCATTTCCTCCTTACCTAAATGCACCACAACAAACAACATTAAGTGTAAAGTCACATTATTGTCTTTGCAAGGTTCATCACATATAAAGAAAAAATGATAAGTAAAGCAGAAAAAGGGCATTTTGTAATTTCCATAAATCTGTTAATCAATATTGTCTCTACTTATTCTATCCATTAATCAATCATCTATTAATAGATTTTATTATAAAAGTAAACTGATATTAATCTAGATTGTGGATGATTTGAAAAATGATTAAGAAGACAGCAACGTGACCAGAAGCCTAAAAAACTATAAGCAATGAATTAAGAGATTTGTTTGGTGGAAAGGCAGAAAAATACCTAAAACATCTTAACAAGTGTCAATAATGATGTTTATAAAGAAAAACTTTGCAAAGAACTTTAAAAAAGGTTGAACAGCCCCTATGAAATAGTCAGAAATGTGTTTCACCACAGAGCTACTTGTACTTTATTTTATAACAGCTTATAAACTATTAATATCGCATGTGTGTTTCTCTCTTTAAAACTCTCCATGACGCTAAAACATCAACATGATTTTGTGTTGTTATGCTGTTATACTAACCTAATTCCTCAAACTGAAAGCACGCGAGCTTATAAAACATGCACATGTATCCATGTAGATTATTAACGAGGCCTTTACAGCTCCTACATGACTCATTATGCTTCCGTTTTACTTTGTTTCTACGTTACTGGGAGTACTGGTCAGACTTTGTATAGTTTAGATTATGCATTGTCACACACCCACACACCCACACAAACACACACACATACAAACGCGTGCGCGATAGCTTTTGTATAAGTTTTTAACGCTTTCTAACGTTTCTAAGTTTATTAGAAGCGCTCGTGCTCTCCAGGTAAATCCTACCTTAGACTTCGTGAGCAGCCTAATTTTCTCTGAATAGCGCTGCGTGATTTTAATTAAACTTGGACGTTTCTGTATTTATTTTGGCGACACAATAAAGCTCAGAATCTGTCGACTTCCTGATACTCTTATTTCCTGTAAACCTGATGAGAATGTCCCGCCCAGAGGAGGAAGAGGAGGAGGAGGAGGAGGAGGAGGAGGAGGAGGAGGAGGCAGAGTCCTCGCTTCGGTTTAAAAAATTCATGATTATTTAATTCTTTTTAAACAAAAGCCTTGCCTTATATAAAATGGATTAGTTTATTATTATTATAATTATTATTTGTTTTTCCACACAATATATTTGTATGAAACAACTATGCTGTTATGAAACACTTCAAACTGCAACCAGGAAGTTATTTTATTTCAGCCTGTGTGAGGATCAGTCTATGGTGAGGATATCCACTGAAATAAATACAATTTAAAACATCACATATTAAAAATGAATAATGTAACATGTGTAATTTATATTCATTCATTTTAAGTAGTTTGGCAAACCATATATGGAACAATATCTGCTTCCAGTAATAAGTGATCAATGAGTTTAAAAATGAACATTGCGGATTAGTTATAATAAAATATTATTAGATAAATAAATATAATAAAAATTAAAAAAACAAATAACAAGTTCTTTTTAATTGTTTAGCAGCTGAAAACTTATATTTGTGCTTTTGTGTAAATGTGTGTTTTCAAACTGAGCCACTACATTTCCATCCCTCCATCCATCCATCCATCCATCCATCCATCCATCCATCCATCCATCCATCCATCCATCCATCCCTCCCTCCCTCCATCCATCCATCCATCCATCCATCCATCCATCCATCCATCCATCCATCCATCCATCCATCCATCCATCCAT
>JBAMHV010000012.1:3402223-3415409 GCA_037177535.1 Pseudomugil gertrudae
CATCCATCCATCCATCCATCCATCCATCCATCCATCCATCCATCCATCCATCCATCCATCCATCCATCCATCCCTCCATTATCTGCACACTTGTTCTAATGAAGGGTCACGGGTAGCTGGGCAGCAATCATTATGAGAGGTGTTGTGGATAATTATTTCTCTTAAGACAGACTTCACTAAAACGGCTCAGTGGCAGCAGGTGAAAAGGTTCATTTAGATCCACATTAGAATTTGTAACCAACAGAGCTCTGATAGAGGAAGGTTAATATACAGATCTCCTCAGTGTTCATCCCACTTGCAAGTCATTCCCTGCAAATCAAAAGTTTAATATGTAAAAGTAGAAAATGTGGACACAAAGCTTTTCTGGCTGGAACAAAAAGAAACGACAGATATTCTCATCGAGGTAAGAACTGACATAATATACATATCAATCCTCTGAAATGAGTTTATAAAGGGATGTAGATATCATTATGGTGTTACACAGTCTTATAGGAGCAAACATTAAACATATGCAGGACAACAGAACATTTATTATTTAGATGTTATTAAACATTTGCCAGCACTAATTTTTAAAGCTAATTATTCTATTCACAGATTCTGATTAAAATGTTGTTGCATCTTATTGACAGCTATACTTACCTGGTACTCAAATCGAATGCAATTAGGAGAAACTTTGCTCAAATTATTTATTGATACAAGAAAAGAGGGATTCATTTTAACATAGAATTGTCTATTAGTTTTCTGCACCACTGTCAGGCCAACGGATGTTTTTATTTAGAGAAGATGCTCTTTGGACTTTCCAGCATAAATAAATGACGCTTTTCTGTGTCATCACCTGCAATTTAGAAGCAAGAAAAATATTTTAAAAAATTTGCCTAAAACAACAAACTGATACAGAAAAATAACCGACGTTTCTTTGACGTAAAAATGAAGTGTGTGTAAGACTTCAGGACTCATGCTTGCAAATTCAGTTATTTTTCCCGTTTACATAAACAAAATAAGATGCCTTCCTGCTAAAGATAGTGCTCAAGATGAGTACCTCATAAAGGCAAAAGCAGATGGGATAATGAATGACCATTATTTAGTTTATTTTTTAGTCATGTAAACCAAAGTTGTAGAAATGGTTTAAATGTTGTCTTAAATGACATATGATCACACTTGTGTTTATCTTCAATGACTCAGAACATTTTAAACTCAGCCGTGAGTTTCAGCAGATGTTACGTAGAAGGTTTGTTGTTGTTGCTAAATACATCTTATCAAAGATCCCAGAAACCCAACTTTTAAGTTTGCTGTTGTAGGATATTGCATCTCCAAATAAATCTTCTCTATGACTCTTAAAATAACTCAGGGCCTTGTTTAATATAATTTCAAAGATGATTCTGTGTCCCCAATTTTCCCAAAACACCCACAATCCTTGTGTGATTCTGTCATAACAGGACAAACTATACAGATTCAAATGATAAAAAGCACATAGCTCATTGAATTGAAACCTTTGGGGATATCATGGACCTTTTTAATTAAACATGGACGTAGCAGGTCTGCAGTGTCCATTAAAGTGTGATACTGCTGATCACTACAGGTTATAGTTGCTCCTACAGCTGCTCTGCACTAACATTGACATCGCTTATTGCCTCTACCAAGAAGGTTTTGTTTTTGCCAGCATTGGTTTGTTTGTCTGTTTGTCTGTCAACATAACTCAAAAGTTATAGACGGATTTCAATTAAAATTCAGGAAATGTTCGATTGGAGACAAGGAACAAGAGCTGATCCGGATCATCATCTGGACTCAAGCTTATGTGCTTAAAACTCCATGAAAAATGCTCAGAAGCTTACCAAACAAATACAGGGCATGGTCAAAGTTTCTATGAAGTGTAACAGTGTGATCTGGATCATGTGAGAGCAAATAGTCTATGATTTCTGCTAAAATAACACAAGACGGGTTCTTGTGACTGCAGATGCTTCACCAACTTCTCAAACATCTGGTTCCTGAATGCATGGAGGGTTTAATCCTGGAACCTGTGTTCATCCAATGAAACAAGGCATTATTTTATCCATTCATTCATTTTCTTAACCACTTGTCCATTTCAGGGTCCCGGGTAGCTGGAGCCAATCCCAGCAGCCATTCGGGCGAGAGGCATGGTACACCATTGACAGGTCGCCAGTCCATCACAGGACCAACACAGAGAGATGGATTTGGAAGCTCGGAGTTCTAGACATTGTTGAAACACTCATGTACACATTAATCAAGACATTTAAAAACATTATAGTTTCTATATTCATCAACTGAGTTGAGGAATCACTGGGCCTTATACTCTAATGAGCATAATACACAAATGAACCAAAAGAAAAGCAACCCTAAGAACAAAACCTAATGAAGCTAGGACTGACGCCTCACTTACATCCTAAAGTAATACAAACAAGGATTTAAGAGCCTTCATATCCAGTAAACATGATTTACTATATCCACTACCACTAAGGAAAGATGGAGCTGTTTTTGAGTGAGATATTTCCTGAAGGAGTAAGTTTAATGAGAAGGGCTTGCGGTTAGAGCAAATAAGTCCTGGAGCCGGTAACGGTAACCACAGCTGGAAGAGTTTATTAGACCAAAATGTAAGATGGAAAGCTTTTAACACAACTTGTTGAACACCATAATTTTACATTTTAGCACTAGGTAACACAAAATGCAATAGGATTTGCATTCTTTCTAATAATAATATTTTTCATATTTAGGTTGTGTTGACAACAAACATTGACCCATTTATGTGTTGATATGCTGTATTGAAGCATATCAGGTTTTCCCTAAACTGTTACATTTGAATGAAAAATGAATAGATGTGGATATAACTATCTAATTCAGGAAGAAGAGCAGTTGTCTTTTATCCAGAGATAATTTCCAGACTTCCCCCTACATGCCAAAGTATCCTTGTGCAAGACACTGAACCTATCCGAGTGCGTGTGACTGGGTGAATGAGCTGTTTATAAGCACTTTGAATGGTCAACATGACGATATATTGGTGCAAGTCCATTTACCATGTATTTGAATCCTCCCATGTCACCACAAAATGCCCAAAAATACGCAGCTGATTTTCTGCAGAAGTCATTTTCACTTTAGTTCATTGGAAAAACACATTTTTACTTGATCACAAAATGTTCAGAGCTAAACGTAAGTTGAGATGCATTAAAAAAAAGTTAACACAGATCAAATTTTAAGTGTTTGTTTTATTAAAGGAAGAAATCTCAGAAAATCTCTTATTGTTGGTTTTTAATTAACAAGACTTACTCATCACTAACTACATGTGACGCATGAAAAACTGAGATTATTCTAAGGTTAAAGCTCTCTGTGGAGCTGCACTGACACTGTCCACTCCCCCATGTGAAGCTGCAATCCAACTCAACGCATATGCATCAATTCTCCTTTAAACCCCTGATTTGTTTTATTCCAGGGACATCAGCAAGCTCAATATTTTAAACTCTCATTAGTCTGGAATGAAAGAGATGAGCCGGACCCTGCGAATAAAATAGAGATAATAAATTCAACAATAAAAATGAATCAAAATACAAGTGTTACAAAAGAAATTCTCCGGGATTAAGAAAGTTCCGCCCATCCCCGGCCTCGGTAAACCACGCTCCCACGCGCTAATGTCACGTCATCAGCGCCTCCCCCCGCAGTCTCCGGTGGGATCGGGAGAGATGCGATAAAAGCTGGAAGTCCTGAGACTGGGCAGCAAGATTGAAAGACGCTGAGAGCATCATTGCTTCTGAAGGAGCCTGGTAAAAGAAGACGCAGCTGTTTGGTAAGAGCGCTTTTTTCTGCCTCTCGGGTCGGATGCGCGAGCCTGTTTTTCACTGCATTGGTCTTTATGTGAAACGATAACAGCTTTAGCCTTAGAAAGGACATGATACTTATGTTTGTATTACATTATGCATGAATGATGGGTAAGGATGGGTTACATGTAATCAGATATTTATTTTGCTCATGTTTAGTTAAAGTATTGAAGTTAGAAAGTAATGAAGTAGAGAAATACAGTTTTAATGTGTCTGCTTATTAATGAACAAAACAGTGCAACAATTAAATCATGACTTTGCTTAAAGTTTGACTTTGGATACACTTTATGGATTATTATAGCAGTTTTACCATCATCTTCCAGCCATAAATTCACATTTTGCTATGTGAAGTGGAGAAACTGTTGAAATAGTGAACTACCTTGTGCTTGCTCATTCATTTGGCATCTCAGCACTTTTACACTCTAAGCGGCTAAACTTTTAGGTCACCTGCTAAATCTGCTTGGAGTAAAGTTAATAGTTTCTGTGTTTTTTTTGTCTAAATGTATTAAATCAATTAAATTTAAATGTATTAAATTAGTCTTTTTACTTCGAGCCAGGCTGCATTTGATTCCCTGACATGGAGACTCATACATGAGATGGAATTGCACTTGAGTTGGTGCTTTGGGATCTTGCTCATCACTTGTGTCTATCAAGCACTGAGAATCATTAACATTGATATTATTGCCTGTTGCAAGAAAGCATCTTGTATGTCTTATCGGCATTCCTTGGCATTTGGTCAGCTGGGTTTGTGCTTCACAGGGATGCTTGTGACTCACAGGATCAGCAGGTCGGTCTTAAAGCTCTACGTTAAAAGAAAGAAGAGCTGAATCAGAACAAGGCGACAGTGTTAAATTCCTTGTCATCCTCTTGCCATGCTGCCCTACTTTTGCTGAACAAAAACCCTCTTTCACATCTTTCATTCTTCTTCTCTAACTTCACATTTGCATGTCATCTTCATTAGTGGCTTTGATGCTGTCTATAAATCTCCCTGCATCTGTCTATACAGTCCTGGAAGCCAGGATGACTCGGGACTAGTCATTCTTATTGTGTTGACCTCTGGGATTTTATTTATTTTCCTCTCTCCAGTGTAATGCCTTATTCTGTCTGATCTCTCCATTCTTCTCTTCTAAGTTGCCTCAAACTCCATACCTGCACTTTTTAGCTGCCTTAGGTTTGTGAGTTTGTGTTTCTTTCTGATAAGGAGTTCACAGTATCACGTTGCACACAGACACACAGGCTGTAACACGACAAAGCAGCTCTCTGTTCTGTTGGACTTTACAGAAACCAGATCACAGCTGCTTTTTGAAAGGAAATAATACTTAATACCTACTTTGTATCTTCTTTTACCAGCATGACATCATGCATCATAGTCCATTATTAGAACACATTTATGCACAAACTTGAATTTAACAACACTTTTAGATATTGTAAAGCTTCTGAATCACTCAAAAGGTCTTCTTGGCAGTCCAGGCATTTTTCTTTCTTTTTCAAAATGTAGCCTATATTTTGTTATTTGTCATCTGCACTGTTTAATATATTTGCATCTACAGATTGAGCCACCTTGGAGTCTCAGATCTCCCTATGTTGATACAAAAAGTGGTTTATTTTTTCTGTTGGTGGCTGCAGGAAGAAACTAAATCATGCTTTCTGCATGTAAATGTCTGTCCTCATGGGTAATCACAATGTGATCAGCTCATGGATGGAGAGAACAACAAACTAGCAATTTAGAAAGGTGAAAAAAAGACATGAAATGAGCAGAAAGAGAGAAATCTTAAATATGTTTTAGGTTTATTGCCTATTCTAGTTGTAGCTTTGCAGCCAGGTGCAGCTTCTGCACCACAGGAGTCAAAGCACTTTGGCACTTTGGCATTTTGGTTTTGTCACATGATGACAAGAATGTTTCACATCCACTTTTTAGAGGCTCAGCACATCATCTTCACTAACACTTCTGTGTTAATGGTTTAGTAAAATCTGCTAAGATGTTCAAGATTGTGGGGATGATGGAAGATCAGTTCCTTCATCTCAAGCCCAGTATGATGACTCACTGTTGGGGTTTTATTAATTTAGATCAAATATGACCTCTATAACAAGGGGAATCACACTCTCCTCAGGCAACATACTTGGTTGAACATGTTTCAGCTGTTAACATACTGGGTGTAACAGGCAAAGCCCTTAACCCTATAAATGCTGCTCGCTCTCTGAGTGCAACTTGTTGGTGAACTCATTTTTTGTCTGCAGCTTTATGAGCAAAATGAACCTTGTTGTTGGAATCTAATAAAAGTTCATCATAGTCCTTCACCTGTGTGCAGCACCTTTAAAACGGATGTGGTCTTAGGGTTATATCTTTTTAGCTCATGCTTGCAAAATGCTCCCAGTTTTAGGAAAAAATGACATCACAAGGTGCATAAAACAATGATTGTGGCCTTCAGTTGTGACATTTTATCTACATTTAAATGAAAATAGTAAAATGAACAATAATAGCTTAAACTCAGACCAGTTCTCAGAGGCTTGTAACGATGAGATCCAAAATGGGTCCTTGCAGGCCAGATAGACCATAAAGGTTGCACATGTGTTTTCATTTGATGTGTGTTTACTGGCATGTGTTTTTGTGCGTGCATGTATTGATATGCATACACATTTCCGAAATGCTTGGGGCACTGAGGGCATTTAGCAGGAAACATATGTTTTTAGCTGACAGTGTTGGTGAGAGGGTTGTCTGAACGGAGCTGAACAACTGCACAAAGCGAACAAAAAGGAAACTGGTGTGTTGCACCCTGCCAGTGAGGCACCATTGGGGGCGGGGGGCAGAAAAACACAGGACAGCTGGTTGTGTTTATTTGTCGGGTTCGAAGGGATGTCTCCCCGTTATGGTAAGTAAAGTTTGGAGTAGAATTAAGGGTAATTCTTTGTGAGACTGTTGATAAGCTCCACATTCCTGAGCACTTTGTATGTGCATAAGTGTGCAGCAAAGCCTTATTTTACATCACTCATATGTGAAGACACAATGCTGTGTGTGAATAACTCAGTCAACACATAAAGGTGAGTCAGTGTAGAACCGGCAACACAAAGGATACAGAGCTGGCATGTGTAACCGACGGTTCTTCCCATGTGTGGAGAAGTTCCCCTTTGTTTCTGTTATAACTCGGATGTTTTTTATTCTGCAGTAGTTTTCTTCTTAACTCAAATTGTGTGTAGTTCCTGTTTTCCTTCGTCTTCCTCCTCTACTCATGCTCCCCTTCTTTTTATGACTCGTATTTACTTGCACTTGAAAGAGGAGGAACCATCTGCCTCTTTCCTACAACGAAAATGTTTAGCAGACTTGAAAGTAAAATTACTTTTCCTTCCTCTTACTTTCCTTACAAGTCGTTGCCCACTTTATGTTGCAATGATAAAAACTTTCTTCTATACATGCCGCCTTGCCATTGCTCCAGGGATGTCCAGATTGTCCTGTCTGATGTGGTGATTACTGCCTATTTAGTGAAATTTACAGAAGATAATCTAGTTCCTGTTTATTTCCTGTGAAAAACACATGGATGAGATCTGAATGTAAACAAAGTGAAGGAAGGGGCTCATTGCAGAAAAGTAAACAAATGGGACAAGGGAATTAATTCAAGATAGGAAAACAACTATAGTCAAATCATCCTCCACAGGCTATGTGGAGACTATTAAAACATCCTGTCAGTCAGAAATTCAGCCCAGCTTTATGAAAGCTCCAGGTTCCCACAAGAAGCCCACCGCTCCCAGCCTTTCCTCTGTAATGTTGTCCCTCTGCAGCAGTTACACTGTCAGGATGAAGGAAGGAAGTTAAACAGAGACACAATGCAGCTCAGCTGGGATGGGTGACCAGTTTTGATCGTTTTCCTGTAATTGTTTAATATTGATGACTTATATACAGCATGACTAAAGATTTACGAACATACATAGCCTACTTACTCCCTGCTTGGCTGAGTCACAGCAAGTTTGTGATGTGATGGTTTTGCATATAAAGATGCAATGTTTTCATTATACCCTGCCTCTCGCCCGTTGACAGCTGGGATTGGCTCCAGCCCCCCCGCGACCCCGTTCAGGGACAAAGCGGTAGAAAATGGATGGATGGATGAAATGTTTCATTATGTGTTTTATCATGTTTTATAAAATTGCATTGTCCCCTTCAAATAAAATAATCTAATCTTATCTAATTAAGGATGAGTGCGCTCTGTCAGCATATATGTTGGATTAGATTTAAAGAAAATATCATTTTTTAATATTGCATATGTTAAAAAATATATGCAAACTGCTAACTATATCACTATTTTATTTCATTAAAAGTAATTTAGTCTTTGAACAGCTGTTTAAGGTGTCACTGCTCAGAAAACAGAAACAAAATTTCCTGAATCTTCTTGTAAAATCTTCAGTCAGCTACTTCTAACACGCCTTTCTCTCCTGCCTCCAGCAAACTGACACCATTTGGTCTGAACTGGAAGAGCCATGACAAGTTCACTGGAACGCTTTCTTCTCCTTTCTGCTCTCTGCTGCTGTCTAGCGGACACTGTAAGTATTACAGGACATTTCCTGCATCTCCAATAAAACCCGATTACCTGTCTGTTTAAATATTTTAATTTAATATGCATTGGCGTTTTGTTGCAGTACATTTTAACAGGCTGCTGAACTGTATGTTTATTTAAAAGAAGACCTTTAAACATGCTTTAGTTTAATTGTAGAAGAAGTTTATCTAATAAGATCCTCAAAGTTATAGGCAGCAAACTCTCTGACCTGTATGTGAAGCCTGCTTGTATTTCCATCATCCTGAAGGTGATGGCTACCTGTACCAGCAGAGGACATGCATTGCTACTCTTTTGCTCAACTGGTCCTCTGTGTTGTAGGTGGAGCTGCTCCGCCCTAAGCGAGGGACGCGTTTTTACAGAGGTGAGCCTGACAGGCAGCCATCTAGACGGACGCTTTTGATTATTCATGTCAAGAAGTCTTCACCTTCACTTGACACCTCCTGTGAGCTTCTGCACGCTTCTGTTTAATTTTCCTAACAGCACCATCATCATCATCTTCTAAAGCTCTGCTGTCAGTCATGTGTTTGTGCTCCTGTTTGCATCTGCCTGCTATGTTTGGGTTTCTGTGTCGTCTTGTGTGATTGACCTGTTTACTCACTGTTTGTGTTTATATGTGTGTTTGTTTCAGTACTTTGTGTCGATAGTGAGACGTCAGCATTGCGTAGTATGGGGGACACTTGGCTGCGATGGAAGGGACGGCGTGTGGAGTATTGCCATTGTGCACTAAATGGACGAGAGCTTTGTCATGTTGTTCCCGTCCTCAGTGAGTGTGACATAGTTCCATAAACACCAACACATGTAGATCACCTGACCTACTTACCTTCCTCTCATTTTTCATTGCAACGAGTGCAACCTCATAGTGGTCCTGATAATTTGTGTGTCATTCTGCCTGCCTTCCCTCTCACCTCTCTGTACCTCTAATTTCACGGTACAACCTCGGATGATTATTTTTTGGTGGCTTGCTTCTGTCATGTGGCCAGATCCTTGTTATTTCAAAGCATCCAAATGAAGAGCTGTGGGGGTTTTCTTCTTTTTGAGGGGTTATAATTTAGTCTGAGATTATTTGAAATACTCTGGCCAAACCAGCCCGCGTGCGCAATTTCACCCCAACCGACGAATGCTGTGAAGCATAATTGTCCCTCCCTCAGACAAATTGTAACCACATTTTCAGTCTGCGAAGCTGCTGTGAAGTCATACAGCTTGGAGTGAGGGGGTTGCTGGTATTTTGAGCACCAGGCTTTGGGAAATGTTGCTATGACTGATTAAAATCTTGACTAATGAATGCATAAAACCAAGTTTGGCTCCAAGAGGAAATCTTTAGCATAATATCTAAAAAGATGACAAACATAACTTAAGTGTTATGATGATGTTTGACAAGCGAAACCGCGCACACGTAAATGTTTAGTTGCTCTGATGCACATTTTAAATCACAACCTGTCATGACCAATACGTCATATTTTGGTATTCTTGTCAAAGTGCTTCTGGTCCAAATAAGTGGATGATGGATGATGTGTGACTGACTAAACGGCTCTCTGTCTGCCCTTTCCAGACTGTTATGTGTCTCAGTGCTACAACGGAGGAACCTGTAAGGAGGCAGTGTACACGTCAGACTACATTTGCCAGTGTCCTAAAGGCTTCAGCGGGCCCCGGTGTGAGATCAGTAAGTAATCAAGAGCAATTGTACGACTCCCCTCACTCCAAAGCAACTATAAATTCTGCCACTTGTGGCCTGTGATACACCGCTGATTAAAACTTGTTAGTGACACTTGATAAGGTCACAGTCTGACTGTGTGACTCCACAGTTGGTGTCATGGGGCTGTGGTTTTGGAGAGAGGACAAAAAGAATCATAAACGATGGAAAACATTGTGGGACATGAATGTTTTTGTTTCTGTGGCTTTAGGGACACCCCACCCTGGGATAATTATCCAAAACTCAGCCGTCACAGCCAAGTGATTTCTAGCTAAAGGGTTGTGAGTTAATATGACCGTAAATTATGTCGCTATTTTAAACCACTAATTAGAAAACTACAATATAGGACAGAAGATGTTAGTTTAAATGTTATATAAGAAATAAATGTTTTCATAATTTGTCCGAGAATGTTTTTCCAAATCTAATAACCGACGTTTTTACGGTGTCAATATAAATGTATTTAATCTTTTAATATGATGATATCAGTCTCATATGTAAACCAGTGACTACATCCAAGTTTTCTGTCTTTTTCCAACAGATACCACAGAGAAGTGTTTTGTGGGAGAGGGTACGAGCTATCGTGGGACATGGAGTGTCAGTAAGTCGGGAGCAGAGTGCATTAACTGGAACTCCACGTCTCTGAGAGGAAAACTGTTCACAGCCCGAAAAGCAGATGCCAGCAGTTTTGGACTGGGCAATCATAATTTCTGCAGGTATGTGTGCGAGAACCACAGTAAGGAAAAAGACAACTGTCATTTTAATGTTAGTCCAGCAGTTAAATGAACTCTGGGCTCAGGTTGTGAATGGGTAAGGAAAAGCAAATATCCAAAAAAGCACATCCTCAAATATTAAAGCAGTAAGCTTTTTGTAGGGTCTAACTCTGATTAGTTTGTGCTATTTTTTAATATCTTATGTGTGGCACTTGGAAGTAGGAAACTAAGCTTGTAAGCTGCTTAATATTCTTTGAACTTGTGTGTAGAGTCACCAGATGCTAGCACGGATGAGGAAATTTGACTTCAATGTGTGGTTTAAGTCCCTTTTTAAAATAACAACTTCAATTAAGTATTTTCTTTGAGTTCACAGGAAGATGTCTTATTTTTTTTACCTTCAGAATTTGCTAGCTTATATAAAAAATCACGTGCTAGCAAATAAGGCTAGCCATTCTGGCTCAACCCAAACTATAATACTCCCACCACCATGTTTCACAGCTATACAGGCTTTAAGTTAATAGAAAAGATACATATTGTTTTCATTTAAGCCATGCAGCTGTGTATTTATCAGTTTTACTTCTAATTTTGCTCCTTAGGAACCCTGATAAGGATAACGCTCCCTGGTGTTACGTTTACAAAGGCACGCAGATTAACTGGGAATTCTGTTCTTTGCCAAAATGTCCTGAAGGTAAATATTTCCTCTAATAGACTAGCAAAGCAAAAGCTGAAAGACTGTGTGACTTACATGCCTTTGCTTGTATGTGTGCCACAGAGAGCAACAGAGAATGCGTGCTGGGCTCTGGTAAGTCATACAGAGGCACAGCATCTGTCACTGAGAGCGGCTCTCATTGTCTCGCCTGGGATTCTCCTGCTGTCAAGCGCAAGCTCAACAACGCTTGGAGGTCAGATGCATTAGAGCTGGGTCTGAGCAATCACAATTTCTGCAGGTAAATACATCAGTGCAACCTGCATTCTGCTAAAACTTTGCATGCAGAAGGATCACGACCATGTTATTATTTCTGTATCAAACAGGAATCCAGATAATGATTCGGGTCCATGGTGCCACACCTACAAAAACATGGTGCTGACATGGGAGTTATGTGACATACCTAAATGCTGTAAGGTTTCTCATTGTTACATGAAGTTAAATGATCCGTCTGATGATGCAGATTGATATCATAGATGCATTAATGTATAGTTAAACAGAACTTTTCCTTTTTTTTTAGCAAGACATCCATCTTTCATCACCACTCTTGGCCCTCGTGCTCCCACTACTAACAACAACAGAGGTAGGACAAATGAAAATTACCATTATTATACAGTACAAAATGTGCAGTATTTTTTCTAACCATCGTCTTCTGTGTAGAAACATGTGGCCAGCGCGTAGACAACTCCCTCAATCGCCCGTCGTTCCGCATATTTGGAGGCAAACAAAGCGACATCGCTGATCAGCCGTGGCAGGTTGCCATTAACGCTTATCAGGCTCGTTACAGAAAACACTTTCACCGCTGTGGAGGAGTCCTCATTTACTCCTGTTGGATCCTGTCGGCTGCTCACTGCTTTGAAATCAAGTATGAATGACGTCCATACGCAACACATGCAAAATGTATTGCTCCACGGCTTTGTATGAAAATATTCCCCTTTATTTCCAGCGATAAACCAGAAAGATTACAAGTGATTTTGGGGAGAACGTTTAGAAAGAAGAACTCCAGCAGCGAGCAGATTTTCCAGGTTGAAAAGTTCTGGATCCATGAGAAGTTTGACAATGAAACCTTTGACAATGACATTGGTAAGAAGACATTTTAATGATTTTGCAACTTTTTTGTTGTTGCATATTTCATATACATTTAGTGAGAATTTAAGAATGAAATGAACCCGAGTTTTATCATGGTTGAATCTCAAACATAAAAAGAGAATGAAAGACTTTAGCTGCCAAGCTGCCATCAAAGCAGTGATCATATGGAAAGTCTAAGTGGGCAGCAAAGGCTGTTAAATCTACAAAACATTCCTCAGTCTTTAACCCACATCTTACCAGTGCATTACCCTAACTTTCCTGTGGTCACTTTCCACTTGCAGCTATTTTAAAGCTGAAGACGGACATTGGCCTGTGTGCTGTAAACTCTCCAGAAGTTCTTCCAGCCTGTCTGCCTGAACATGGGCAAGAGCTGCCCGACTGGACAGAGTGTGAAATCTCAGGCTACGGAAAAGAGACTGAATGTAAGCAAACGTTGCACCTGATTTAGAATTTTGCATGGTTATGTTTAGGCTGACAAACAATGGTGGCACTTTACCAGAGAGGACAGGAGAGGGCAGTGTAAGCAAGTCACATACACATTATAGATTTCCATCCATCCATCCATCCATCCATCCATCCATCCATCCATCCATCCATCCATCCATCCATCCATCCATCCATCC
>JBAMHV010000012.1:3415509-3428985 GCA_037177535.1 Pseudomugil gertrudae
CCATCCATCCATCCATCCATCCATCCATCCAACCATCCATCTATCCATCCATCCATCCATCCATCCATCCATCCATCCACTTATCCATCTATCCATCTATCCATCCATCCATCCATCCATCCATCCATCAACCATACAGTCATGTCTTTGGACGGTAAAATGGGAAGAACGTGCTAACTCTGCACAGAAAGGCCGCTGTCCAAGCCAAGAGTCAAACCAGCAACATTCTCGCTGTTAGGCTGCAGTGCTAACCACCACATTCATAATAGATTTGATAAACTAACTCTAAGACCCTCTGTAGTTTCTGCAGAGTACTCTGACCGTGTTAAAAGAGGCTACGTCCGCCTGTGGCCCAAAGAGCGCTGCGTTCCAGATGTTCTGTCTGATCGCACGGTTACCTCCAACATGCTGTGTGCAGGGGACACTCGAGGCCTTGATGATGCCTGTAAGGTGAGAATGCCTGATTTTTTTTTATCTTAGCAGCTTTGTAAATTAAAATCGTAAAGTAAAGTTCTTGCCTGAGAAGTGTTTCATTTGGTTTCTTGGATTTGACCTGCAGGGAGACTCTGGTGGCCCGCTCGTATGCAACAACTCCGGCAGAATGATTCTGATGGGCGTGATCAGCTGGGGTGACGGGTGTGGGCAGAAGGACAAGCCTGGAGTCTACACGCGTGTCAGCCATTACATCGACTGGATCAATAGCAAGATTAAAGCCAACCCGGTTTAAAATCATAAATATGTGAGCATTGTTGTTGAATGAGTCATTAACATAATGTAAAACAGCAAGAATGGGTCTGCTTTCTCTGCGGATCTAAACCCAAAGTGAGGTTTGAAGTCAGCAGGACAGAGAAGCACAGAAAGGTTTTGCTAGTCAGAACTTTGTTATCGCTGCAGGTCCATGCTCAGAAGGGTTTAGTTTTCCTATGTGGATTATAAAAGTATAAAAAGACAGAACGAGAAAAGTGCTTATCCTCCTCCTGTGCCATCTGCTAAAGCAGATTAAAGTTTTAGTTTTTTTTACTTAATACTACATTTGTTTTCATCAAACCATTGATAATAATACTCAGTTTTTAGGATGGATAAGAAAATGTGTATGTTTGCTCTATCTTGGTGTTTTATGATGTCAGTTTTAGATCAAAAGCACTTTTACTGCAGGACTCCTTCAACTGGAGGGCTTTATTGCACAGTTAAATAACATAGAGATTTTTATGCAAAGGGCATTTTCTTTATTTGTTTTTTGTATTTTCAGGTCTAAATAAAATCTCAGCATAGGATTCTGCGCATATAGCATAGGCTATTTGCCTTTGAGGGTTACTAGGCAGCATCCATGATCTATCTGCTGGTTCAGATTCTGCTGGTTGTTGCAGATTTTTCTCCTTCAGCCTGCTGCCTCCTAGTGGATTAAACTAAGGGACTACACGGGAAACTAAATATCCCCGTTCAGTTAAATAAACCTGCCAAACTTTGAGTCAGAGAAGTAAACTCTCTCCTACTCTCAGTTTACTTTGTATCAGAATGCGTCTGGGTTGATCCCAGCATGTATATTCCTTGTATATTTTCCATTAATAATATTTTTGTAGATTGTTTATATAATAAAAAGCTAACTGACTGCAAAGTTAAATTAAATGAGCTTTGTTCTGTGATTAACTCCTAAAGGAAATGAGTTTCTGATCTTTTGTGCTTAATTATGTACATTTTACAATGTTTTGCAGAAATTTTATTTACATCTGTTTAATAAGGTTTAATAATTTATTTTCATTTTATAACCAAATTTGATAATATTCATTTTAACAATAAACACTGACGAAAAAAATAAAGTATTTGACTCATTTTTTACTGGCTCCTCGTTCTCGGTTTCTTACCAGAAACCTGTGTTCTAAACAAAGTCCTTATAGATCTGCTACCTTCTTAGAATAGATTATTGTTGTTTAAGTCAGTCTGAGTTGAACTTGTAGCCTGCTGGCTCATAGCAATTTTCCTCTCTTACTACTTTTGGTGACCTGTAGCAGGTCTTACCCAACCAACAAAGAAGTTCCTCTACTCCAGGTGTCACTACCCATAGCAAAGCAAAATGAGATCTCATTTATGTCACATTTACAACTCCTAGATATAAATGAGCATTAAATGAGACCAAAGCAGTTTTCTCATTCTTCTCAAATATCTCTCCTGAGAAATATGTCTCACAGCGAGAACAATGTAAGCTCTCCAAATTCTCTCATGTCTCTTTGTCTGATCTCAGCTATGAGAAGTATTGTGGCGCTCTCATTTATGTCTCAATTTGATATCCTTACTTCAAACCATTGTCTCAGTAACGTCTCTGTGAGAAATATCATTGCTCACTTGTCTCTTTTTTAGCTTATGTCTTGCTCCTAAAGTAACCTTAGGAGAAGTAATTCAGAAAGCAATGATCACAGAAAATATAAGAAGCTCAAACTGATCTCATGAGACGAGATTGAACAACAGATGAGCAACACATTTTTCCTATGGGTAACACCAGGCATCTTGGATCCTGAAGCTTTTACATATTTCCTTGCTGCAACATATGCTTCAAATGAAGTAGTGTTTCAATAGTTTTTTGTCAAACTCTGCCCAAGCCTCTTATTGACTCAAGGGAACATCTAAAACTTGCAGGACATATGTCGTAGAGGTCCACAGTTGGCAATTCCAGTAAGTACTGAATATTCTACAAGTGTGTGCAGATGGAGAACCATGTTTGCACAGCTGAAACTTTTGGTGCTATCTGGCATTGTAAACCCTTACACCATGACTCTGCAGGTTAGTGTGTGCTGTGTGCAGTTCTTCTAAATCCTTGTGGATTATTTGCCCTGCAGATTTGAGTTCAGATCAATCTCACCTAATTCAGATTAAGTGAACTGCTTGTCAAAGTTGCAAACCTGTTAAAGAGCCAAACAAGAGTGTTAAACAATGGAAATGCCTACAACATTCAGCCATATGGATGTTTCTTGATGGGTTCCAACATTTGCTAATCTTCAGCACCCTCGTTGGGCTGGACTGTGGGTGGAACACACTGATTTCTGGTGGTGCCTTGATATGTGCTGCATTTATGTATAATAAAAATAATATATTAAGAAGAGCTAACACTTTGAATATTATTCATATGAATAAGTGTATTTGTCTGTAATTGACCATGAAATAGCAGATAACAGCTCTGTATTCTTAATGTCAGGACATGTGGTTAGTGGCTGTGTTGTATACTTCTATAGTATAGTATAATTATGCACAATATGATAATTTGGCCAACATAATATATAAAATATTACATTGAGTAGCAATTTTTTTAGAACAAAACATTTCTTTAGCAAAGTAACTCAATTCTGACTGAAAACGAATTCACAAAGGGTAAATTTGTTTATGTTTAGCATTAATTAACTATATCTAACTAATTTAAATCAACACAAAAACAGTCTGACCAGTCTGAAGAGTTGATGTGGCACTTTAGAAGCCGTGGTTTATTTCTGATTGTCATTAAGTGTAGTAAACAGGTAACTGAGTGACATAGTGGGTATGTCACTCAGTCTGTATAAGTAATTACTACTGATGGCAAACCTGTTATTAGATGCAGCTAGTTAGAGCTAACACATTTCTTTATATGGCCATTAGAGGGCTGAAGCTGTGGTTCTGCTGTGTAACAGCTCATTTAGAGGAAGGCTGTTTAACAGCAGGTGAGTCAGCTTGCCTGCCAACCACAGGTAGGAAATGCAAAACAAGCCTGTGAGAGCCGTGTCACTTTCTCACTGTATCGCCGGCTTTCAATCTTTAAAACCATTTGCATCTGAGGGCTGAAACAAACACATTTCCTCATGACCTGAGCTGAGAGACACTACTCCAAATCATGACAATGGTAAAGTAAACATTTATCTTCTATTTTTTGTCTCATTTTGATTTTGCACTTTGATAGAAGTGAGCAGTGAATCTTCTATTAAGCTTCCATGTTGTTACCTTCACTTCTTTTTGTTTTGGAGTTCTGAATGAGGCAAAGCAAGAAATGTTTATTTGTACAGCACATTTCACATGTAAGAGCAGTCAAAGTGATTTGCATCAAACGTTAACATTATTACAGCAAAGCAAACGTGGGAACTACATGATGGTGACTATACGCTGTCAAAAATGTGATTGTGTGGGAGAGTGAATACACACAAAAACATCCAGTATATACGAGACTGACGTCAAGTCAAATATTTATCTTCAGCTGTTAGTCTTGTACAAAGATGAACTTTTACCATTTAGATAAATGATATGTTGTTGAATAGTTTGGGATTTGGTATATAATCTCATAAGTTTTATTTTAAGTTGAATTTTTTTTGTGGTAGATTTGAATATTTTTAAGGATGTGCTGGATTCAAATTCACATGAAGTCTAGAATAAAAAAAGCACAAATAATTATCTGAGGTTGACTGAATAAGGATTTTTTTTCTCATCTCAATATTCATTACTGTCAGCTGTTATTTTTACACTCAAAAATGTGGCTTTCACTTCCCTGTGGTTTCAGTGTCTATTACAGTAATCATGACCATGTGTTATGGTGAAGGAGAACTTCATAATTCAGACAGAGAACATTGTGTCAAACCTGTAAAGACATTTCTATTTAACCCAACAAAATGTTATAACTCACTGTCTACCACATTATGAACGTGGTGACACTCCCTTATGTCACCGTTTTCAGATACGATTCCAGTTTGTTCTCGTCTGTTGGAAAACAAGCAGATGAAATGATCTTTGGTTGCACAATGCTACTCCATCTTTAGTCAGTATACTTTCTTACCAACCACCTGAGCTGATGGCAGTTTATCACAATTGTGCGGGATCATCAGAAACACTATTTCTATTGTATGAATAGCAAAACATTTGAATACCACGTGTCTGATCCTTTGCATCAGATTTAATTTTAGATCACCTTTTTCCTGCTGCTCAGCATCTACACTTTCTGATACTTCACACGTTTATATTCCTGCCAGAGAAGTTAAAACAGGCAGCACTCAACAATATTGCTGTAACTCAGGGCTGCCCATGTCTGGTACTCGAGAACTACCATCCTGCAACTTTTCATCTCTTCTGCAACACAAATAGCTGAATTTCCACTGCTGTTTGCCATCCAACTCTGCAGAGCTCCAGGCATTCATTTGGTTCAGGTGTGCCAGACAAGGATTGCATCTAAGAGTTGGAGATGTGGCTTTGGGGGGGAAGTCTGAGGAAAAAGGGGTCTGGACTTTTGAATTGTGTATTTTAAAAAGGTAGCTTGCTCTAACGTTTTTTTCCTGGATCTCCTACCCTTCCTTCAAACTGAACAAAGTTAGGACAGTTGTTCAGGTCTACTCGTGTCTTTAACCTGAAACAACTGGTGTTGGTAATTTAAAAATATGTCTAAAAAAGTTGAAGTAACTTATGTCCACAAGCTACTTCACTCATGCAATTAACTTGCTAAACAACTGCTGTGTGTCGTATTTATTACCTGCTACTCAGGTAACAACAATAAGGCAACTGTTCCCATCATGCTATGTGGCAGAATGACTCACAAAAAACAATCCCTTCCTCTCTACCATTCCAGCTGTCTGTAACCATTTATTTTATACAAATACTTCCTCTACCACAGTGTGGTACTGTGGGAAAATGGCCACTTCCTGATTTCACTAGGTGTGTGTTTAACAACCAATACACGCCTCCTTTAGCTCATGCTGATTAACTCTCAAGTGATTCTACAGGCAAAGCTAAAGAAGACTTTATTTGTGGGGGTAAAGGAAAATAGTTACAGAATCAACAAGAATTCATTAACATAATTTAACATTCACTCTCGGTAAGTGAATAAATATTAAAGAATATTCATTCTAATCAAACACACAAGGTCCTAATATTAAAAACAGTGGTAATATTTACTCAACAACAGAATATATGTGAAATATATTCACATATATATTCGGGAGCCTCACCTGACAGCTACAACTATATCAGCATGTGGCTAGTAGAACAAATTAGTCAAACTAATGAGAAAATATTAGAAATGAAAGTAAAATACAAACTACACTTTGATACTGAAATAGTATTATTGACATGGATCATTTAAATACATTTATAAAAATATTTATTTTTATTTAATGAGAAAAATATAGACCCAATAAATAATAAAAATTAGCACCAAAAAGGAAACCTGTATTTGGTTTAATATTTATTTGTTAAAACAATGCTTCTTGGTGATAAAGTTTATGAATTAAATGAAAAATACTTTATTGATCCTAGAGGGAAATTCAGATACCGACATAGATTTTTCTTCCCTTTAAATGAAGCCACATTGGTAAAAATCTGTGATGTGAGGAGTTGAATATGTTGGCTTGCACCCACAAATTATTTATCAAATCTTTCCTGCCAATGCCAAACAGCTTATTCTGATATCATCTCTTGTTTGATGAAGATTAAAGTCTGAAGAAAGAAGACACAGTAGCAGTTAAAGAATGTATGCATTAAACAATCAGTGGCATCATTGTCATTTGGCATATCATATGCAGCCTGGCACCTCCCCCTCATGCAGCTCATCACAACGCTGTGGGATGACATCTTAGTTTTCAACCAGCTCATCTCGAAAGAGAGACGATGTGGTTGTGTTGGTCACCTCGGCTGAAACAGCCAGCTGAAGCTGGTCCTACATCGATGGGGTTAATGGGTCTTAAGTCTGGAAGCAGTTGCTTTCTTTCTATTTTTTGTAATTCAAATGTTTTTTTTCTTTATTTTATCTGATGCATAAATACAAAGTAACATACCTTTCTTATTCTTCAAATGCATGAAAACTTGTGTACATGTTGACACTGAGGATGCAAAATAGATGTAGGGAGTAAGTGAGTGTGTGGGGGGAGACATGGTACAGATTTACTCCCATAGATTAATGACAAAAAAAAAACTTAATCTAAATAATAAAATAAGGTGGGAGGAAAACGTGTCCATGATTTTCCACTTTGCGTAAGGATACCATAGTCATAACATCGGCTTCAGAACATGTGATACGAGTCCAAAACAAATCCCATGATGATGACTTCCTCCTCTCTGTAATTAATGTTGTGATTGGTTCCTTTTGTGTGATATTTGTTTTGATTTCCTGTTTTATTTTGTAGCTTTTTCTTGTGTTTTCCTTCCTCCTAATTAGTTTACCTGTCTAGTTGATTCATTTCACCTGTTTCCAGTTTAGCTTCACGTGCATTTATACCTCCTGCTTTTCTTTTTCTGGTTACTGGTGCATCAAGTTTGTTACTTTTGGGATCTGGATTAAAGACATTTTCCTGCATTCTGCTGCCTCCTGCTTCTGGTCTGCCTGTGTTTGGGTCCACACATCTATGGAGGACGTGCAGCTGACGTCACTGAGTCACCTGACTTGTTTTCCATCCAGTCCATCCAGCAAGTAGTCCAGACCAGTTAAAGTAAGACAGATTATAGTGTGTGGAGTATTCTTTTTGGTCAAAATAGTGATTTTATGCTCCACATTTGGGTGTAGCAGCTTAATAGGCAGGGCCAAAAGAACGGCCAGTCGTTCAACAGATTCCTGGATTGCAGCTGTGAGATGAGAGGACTGGGAACCAGTGCTACCAGCAGATTATGCAGTCAACACTATATCAAACTACTTATGTAAGGAATAATGCCCGAGATAAGCATGATCAGGAATTTATGGACAACGTGGAGGTGCGGTTGCTTCTGTTAAGTCTATTATTTACTTCAAATGGACACATTGAAGGACATTATACCACTTCTACCACGGTCACTTACAAAATAAATAAATATTAAATATGTATTCATACGTTAATGTTTTTTAAAACTGTTTTTTAAACAGCGGCTGAGTGGATTAATTATCTATCTATTATTGTGACGTGCTGTCATGGTAACTGGCTGTGGCCACGGAGCTGCATGCAGCAGCTGTTAACGTATGTTCTAAGTTTCTGTTTCTTTTGTGTTGTGGTTTCACAAATACTATGAAATAAAATATAATGTATAATGTGTAATGATATAATGTTATAACTGGGCACTGTTGGTTTATTTCCAGTCATAGATTTCACATAAATACGGCTCATTCTGGTTGATACTAGAGACAGATATTGAGCGCTTATTTTCCTAGAGACACAATGAGATAGAGGTTTCTGTTGGGTACCATCCATCCATCCATTTTCTACCGCTTTGTCCCTGAACGGGGTCGTGGGGGGGCTGGAGTCAATCCCAGCTATCAACGGGCGAGAGGCGGGGTACACCCTGGACAGGTCGCCAGTCCATCACAGGGCCAACACATAGAGACAAACAACCATACACACTCACACTCACTCCTACGGGCAATTTTAGAGTCACCAATCAGCCTATCCCCAAGGTGCATGTCTTTGGACTGTGGGAGGAACCCGGAGAGAACCCACGCTAACACGGGAAAAACATGCAAACTCCTCACAGAAAGATTCCCGGTTGTACCTTCCCACCCTAACCGAGGCTCAAACCGGCAACCTTCTTGTTGTGAGGCCACAGTGCTAACCAACTGCCCCACTGTGCAGCCCCCTGTTGGATACCATCCACAGATAATTACTTTGTGGGTGTGTTTAGGCTTAATCCATGCTTTATCCTGCGTGTATATGCTAGGCACTCAAAGGTTATCACTGGACGCATGCCGTCCAAATTGGCGACGTCAACAACCAGAAACACGTGACTGCACGTCCTCCATACCACTCCTCAAACATTATAACAATTCTACTGTGCATGTGTTCAAATGAATCGTATTTGCCCACTCTTTGGTAGATCCACTCCTGTGTTTGACTAATGTCCCCAGTAAACATTATTTCTCTTCCAAACCAGCAACTCAAATACTTCAAAATTTCCCCCTAAAATGGTTTATTAACTGGGCATTCCCAATTACTGTGGGTTAGAGTATCAATGTGAAAGCTGATTTGGACTGGAGTCCTCACAATCATTATTGTCATAATTTTTACATGCAATGTAAATTTAAATTGTATGTCTTTGTCTATGACTAAAATTAATATAAGCTCTGCATTAGCTTATTACATATAGGTATAGTTTTTGTGTGAATTGCAACTTGTTAGAAAAAGTTGTTTGGTCTCATGCATAAACAGATGTTGTTTAATACTGCACAAACAAACCTGGGAAATGTTTATTTCATTACTGTATGTTAAACCACATTGAAACAAACAGTGTGCTGTGCTGAAATATCAAGTAGCAGAAGTTCTTTAACAAAGGTTTAACTCTGATGCAACTTTATCCTGTAATTTAGCTGCTTGTTATCGTCGTATGCATGTGCCACAAACAAAGCTCTGTTGTATTTATTTTATTAGCTTCCTCAGAGAGCAGCTTCTGACTCATTCTAATAAAAAAAGCTGGTAGATAACTTAAAGGAAATTATTATTAACCAGATATGCAGCATGAGTAACTATGAGACTCAGAGTCCTTGTGTTTTGTCTCTCAGTCTCTATAATGCTGCACTAAATCAAGTCCCTGCTTTTTTTCAGAGCTTCTTTGGAAAACTGAAGAACCTGTAAGTATAAAGACCTACACATAACCCCATTTTTTCTACTTCTCAAATGTGCATTGCTGCAGCTTAAACCTGAGGAGCCTTGTTTGATATCTCCTCTGCTTTACAGACACGGTGGACCTCCAGCGCCCCCCAGAAGGACTGGTGAGATTTAGCTTCAAATAAGATTAATGTTGTTTCATTCCCCTTGTTGTGTGTACTCATGCATGTGTTGTTTGTGCACCTTTTGTTCCAGATAACAATGCAGGGTTTGAATGGCCACAGGATGAGTTTGTAAGTCAAAGGAATGGAAACTATTTCAGTGCATTCCTTACAACCCAGGCCTGCTCACTGAACTGTCCTTTGTTTTGAGTGGCTGGAGGCTGAAAGTGGGAGATGGAGAAAAAGTTGACAAATAATTTCATGACAACATAAATGTGCTTATGAAGTTTGAAAAAATGCCATATTTAGTTATTTGTATGGTCTGGCAACAGGATGATGAAGAGAGTGACATGTATGAAGTGCCTCCATGTGAGCGTGGACCTGTGAAAGTTCCACAGAGACAAGTGCAGGAGAACATTTATCTGGGTAAGAGAACACTGTGTCGAGCCTGAAGACAGAGTAGGTAACATATAAAACTCGTCTGTTTCTCTCTAAAATGTTATGTATTTCAGAGAGGACACCCAGTCCTGCTGTTCCACAGAGGCAGGCTGCTCCTCCACCACCCCGACCAGGCAAACCTTCGGTAACAACACCTGGAAGTCTGTCTTTATGCATCTCCAACAGCTTTAAGATGTTTTAAGATATTTGATTATATTGTTATAATCATGTTATATCACTTTTGTCATTCAGAATCTTCAACAGGAGTTCCACAATGAGAACAACACCAAAAAACGTAAAACACAATCATCTGCTGGTTTTTTCCCCTATTATTAACTTATTACCCCCCTTTTTACTCTTTCTACCCTCTTGTTTTGATGTGACATAATCCTTTCCTCTCCAGCACCTGAGATTGACAGAACTGATAAGCCTGGCAAGAAGAAGATGCCTCCTCCTCCAGTTCGCCCCGCTCCAGTCCCTGCACCCATGGAAGAAGGTGCAAAAATCCCTTTCATCATCACAATTAGGACTATCAATATGTGTTTACAAAGAGAGCTGTAAAAAGTGCCAGAAAAAAAATCACACATTCCCAGATTTATGTGGTTTAAGTGCCAACCATGTGATAAATCCTCTGGGTTACTGAACACAACAACTTGCAAAAATCCTCCTCAAGACAAGTGTTAAAGCAGCACTGTCATAATATGTTGTGCTGTTTCAGGAGTAACAGAGGTAATTTATTAAACAAGAATAAATATTTAGAAGAACTGACAAGATGCAGCTTGTTGTCATCACTGTGAACGAAAAAAAGAAGAGAGTGCCACCTACTGGGACACCTCTGAGCTTCCATGATTTAACATGAGTACACTAAATTACTCCTTTATGCACCACAGTACTAAATAAGGAGCTTAATTCCAGATTAAATGTGTACTGAAATAATCTAAGTATTATATTTAATGGCTGCAATATTTGATTTAAATGCATCATTTAATTCTTCTGTTGATTCTTTTGTTTTTATGAGAATAACAAGTGCATTTGGTCTGATAATGATTATGGTGAAGAAGCACATTCGTACAACACATATAACAAATAAAGTCTCCTTTCTGTATTTCAGATGTATATTTGGACCCAAATGAAGAGCAGGTGAGATAACCTATTAATTTTCATTTAACAGAGACGTTGATAGCTATGAAATGTAAGACGAGTAGTTCTAAAAATAAAACTAATGTAAAACGCCTAATTAAACAAAGTTTTGGATTTCAGACCAGAAGGGACAATTGTCTAACATGTGTCCAAGGAGTTCAAATATGTAACTGAAGTTACATAGAGTATTTATTTTTAGAAAGTTACAACATGCATTCATTTAAAGAGGAATATTAGGACAGTTGTCTTATTATTTTGTGTTTTAAGACTTCAACAAAAACACTAAATGAAACTGTAAGCAGTGCAGAATTTTCTGTGAGACTCTTATTCCTGTGTAGGAGGTGTAAGAAGGCACATGAAACCATGCACTAAATCAGGGCCACTGTTGAAGGGCCAAGCAAAGCCACCATTATGTGCTGCTATATAGAAGATAGTATATAAATGCAATTATACACACACCCACACAAGCTTGAATAAAAAGTGCAGACAATATAACATTAGCTTGTTTGAACACCTGCAACAATCCCACGTTAAAAGGTTTAAAACTGTGTCTGCCTAAAGAAATGAATGCCAATGTTGCACGTGTTACTGTCATTTTTTATTACAGGAAGATGATGATGATCTGTACTTAGAGCCAGAAGCAGGTAGGCTGCACCACACTTAACAGATTTTAAACCTGTAGTTTTGATGGCAAGTTTGCAAAGCAGTGTTATATGTTCTCCCCAAAAACTGAATTCAAACTGTTTTGTGAAAAATGTATGCAAAGTGTGAATAAAAAAGAAGAATTAATTTCCTTTCTTCCTGTTTCAGCTTGTTCAGTCCCACGTAGGTCAATGATGCCTCCATCTCCAATGAAAACACCTGCTTCCCCAAGCATGTAAATGCATCTCATATTGAATCGTAACGGATGACAACATTTACCAACATGCTATAACTGTTTAATCTGCCCCTCTAATCCACACAAACATTTAGCAGTTATGTTTTCTATAATATAATGATGTTGACTCTGTCTGCAGGATGAAGCCTCCAGTCCCCAGAGCTACATCTGTGAGTGTATATTGTTTTTTCCAAGTTTCTTCCTGGTTTGAAATAAAAGAAGCTGCTTTAGAAAATGCACTTTTCACTCATTTTAAACACATTGTAACAACAGCTCTTTCCTCTTTTCAGAATTCATCGTTTCCTCCCATGAATGAGTTAAAAACAGGTGCATGCTTTATCTTTACTATCAGTAAAAAATAACATCCAATCTCATCCAAAAGAAGTTATTAAGCTCATTAATATGTAATGAACATGCATCGCTTCTGTAGCTCTTCCAGGTGAAGAGAGACGTACTAGTTTTCCCAACAAACTTCCCCCACCAACTGGTTTGAAGCCTCCTCTACCAATTAACCAAAAAGACACGAAACCCAGGTAAGAGCAGAGGCTTTAAAAATACTTGTTTTAGAGATAAAAAACGTTAAAAGTGACGAAACTCATCGTAATTTAAGCGTTCCAAGCTTGTTTTTAGTGTAGTTTTTTAATCAGTTTTATTTAGAGAACCATATCACGGACTAACACAGAACACAGTAGTTATAGTAACATTAGTGGTTATGAAACAAAGTATTAAAAATACATATGTATACATCTATGGATGGATGGATGGATGGATGGATGGATGGTGTGCCACTTGATAGAGAGACAACAAGGTGTTTAAGTTAGTCTCCAAGTTTGTAAAAGATGGGAGATAATGGAGCCAAAACACAGCTGATTTAGTTTTTTGGACATATTTTGGACATATTGGTAAAGAAGATATATTTAAGTGTCCTTGGGTTCACTGTATTGCCTTCTAATGCAAGCCAAGTGAAAGAAGAGCATGGACCAAACCAGGAGAGGAGGGGTATAAGCACAAATGGTCAGGAATAAAGTTCAAATAAAGGAAAGGCTTTTCCTCTCCTTCTCTATAACATAAACTGTTCCATTTAGTTGAATTTGGAAGTTGCAGATTGGAGTTTAATCCAGTACTCAGGGGGAAATATGAACCATAGCACTGACAAAATTATTCCTCAGCAAGGCGTTCACGGAGACACGGGTAGAGTTAGGAAGGGAAGTCAACTGGTCCTCAGGACCTTATTCAAAGAATGAGAGTAACTACATTTAACTATTTGATTCAAAGAGGAGGCTGCACGGTGTGAGCGGGGCTCCAACTGGGATCCTTTCTGTGTGGAGTTTGCATGTTCTCCCCGTGTTAGCGTGGGTTCTCT
>JBAMHV010000012.1:3443005-3469634 GCA_037177535.1 Pseudomugil gertrudae
TATATTTGTTTTTTTCTCTGAATTATAAAATCTTGATGGTTTTTCTGTAATCACGTGTAAAACTCTTAAGCCTCTGATGCAGTGCATTCACTCAGTATATGACTCACCATATTCTGCCTATGCTGTGTCATCAGTGAATCTGCACACTGCCAGTGTGATATGTATCTTGTTTTTTAATTGCTAATCTTCTCAGTTGTTAAGGGAAGATGACTTGCAGGCATCTGTGATGCGTTACTAGACATAGTTTATGGGTCTGTGGAGACGGTAGGCTGTAGCTAAAGTGTGATTTCTGTTTGCAGTCTTCTACAGCAGAAATGTAGAGAGGATTGTGTTCTTGTGAGTCAGTCACCCCACCCTCAGCTGTAAAATGCCAAAGGCCTGTGTTACTGGAAGTACTCTGAATAGACCTACCTACAGCTCTTAGCCATGGTTTTTAATGAGAGATACTTAAGTCATTTTTACCTTTTTTTTTTTTTTATACTTGTTCTCATTCTCCTTTTTGTAATTTGTATTCAGCAATATTCTAGGTAGTATCTTCATCTTTAACCTCCCATCCTTATCTTATTCCTCATCATCTTTTTGTAGCTCCCTTCCACCCTCAGATAATTTTGGCAGTCTCGAGGAGATGCAGCATATGGCTCCAGTTGTCCCTCCACTCTTCTCTGTGGCCTTTTTAACATCCCTTTATCTTTTGCATCCTTACAATGTCCCAGAAATCTGCAGTACACACACATTTGTGCCTGAAATAACATAATTAGTAGTTTTGCTTCCTATTATTACTCATATTGATATGGTTATTGGTAAAGTCATTTTGATTACTAGTTATTTTATGTGTACAGTTTGGAAGACTGACATTGGTATTTTACAGTGTAAAGCAGATAGGAACCACAACCATTCCTGCTTTTCCAGCCTAGATGTTAACCACCTTAACTACATCATAGTTATGTTTTCTTCTCTCTTTATATTTCACAAGTTTTGTTTCTTAGTGGTGCTGGAGGACACGTCATTTTTGTAGACGGTTGTGTCACATCAGACTCCATCAAGGTCCCTGACTTGTGCAAATGCAAAGTGAAATGGTCCTGGGGAAGGACAGCTTTTAATTAAATTCATGTTTTTATTTGTATTCGTAAAACTGCATTTTTCAGAACGTCTGTCTGAATGCGACTAATGTTGTAGGTGAGGCAACATATAAATCCATGAAAAAACAAACAGAAATAAAGCTTTTTAGTCACTATTAGCCGATATGCTAGGAGCAATCATAAAACCAAAATGGGCTAAAAAGCTGTGCGCAGTTTGAGTTAAAGGTTGGATTTATGTGTTTTACCATACTAAACTCTGTCACTTGATGCATTTTTGGCTACGCTGTGGCCTTCTTGATCTGAACCTACTAATAAAAAATTATATTTATTGGTTATAATTAAAAAGAAAATGTGCGTAAAGGCTCGTTTTTACCGGATACCCTTCTGTTTCAATCTTTAACTGTCCACACATCCTGTTTTGGAGCGGACTTGATGCAAAAAGCTGAGCAGTCATGATTTGTTGTTCTCATCCAGCAGCTAACTGGGAGATAGTACAGTCCTTGTGATGAGTGCAAAGATTCCTTTCTGCTTGCCTCAGACTGCATAATGCAGTCTGTTCAGTCATCGGATAGAGTGCATGTTTTGGTCTGTCCTCAGCTCATTTGGCTTGACAGTGTGCACAATAACTTCTCTATTCACCAAGCAGGTGCTTTATGTTACTTTTTAACATGTTTATTTCTAAGCAAATGAAAGTAACAGTAGCAGCATTTTATGCCATTTTCTTCAATAAATTATAAGTAGTTTTGATAAGTGTGTGACAGTTTAGTTAACATCCTGTTGTCTGCTTAGTGCCCACATTCCTTTACATTTAGCCCTTTTAAGTACCATTTATGTAAACAACTGGTATTTTTTGTTACCAGTGACAGACAGACTGAAAGGGTTAACATGTTTTGATGTGACTTCTGTTCAATTTGTTGGATGCAAAAGAATCCAATTCATATGTTATCCTATTTATTTACAGATTATTTTTAGTAATAAAACCTCATTGATATAAGAAATCAGGAAGGCAGCACAATCATTCAGATCAAACTGCTTGGAGGAAGATTGTAAATGAGACTTCTGCAGGGAAATCAAAAACCAGTCCTGTACCCCAACTGGGTATCTTCAGTCTAGAAAGATGTCTTATGAGAAAGTTTTTACTTGTTTCGTGTGTGTACTGGCTCACTGTACCCATAAGATCAAAAGAAGTGTCCTTATGTTTAATATTTTATTGTTGTCATTAGATTACTGGTGAAGACTCTGGTTAGTGTTATTTTCTATTAATCTACAATATGAAATTGGTATGACTCAGTTCTGTTCAGCCTGCAAAGCAAAATCTTGTCCCTGATGTTTTATTCCTGCCCTGCAAGCTGTCTAGCATCCTGCCTTTGCTACCTTTTGGCCCGCGTCAGCTGGCATAGACGGCTACCACCTACAGGATGGAGAACGTAGCAGCTGATGAATTCTAATAGTTTTTTTTGTCTTATTTCCAGTTGCAGAATCTGGGTGTGAACCCAGCAAACATTGGCTTCAGTTATTTGACGATGGAGTCGGACAAGTTCATCTGCATCAGAGAGAAGGTGGGGGAGCAGAACCAGGTGGTGATTGTGGACATGTCCGACCCCACCAACCCAATAAGGAGACCAATTTCTGCTGACAGCGCCATCATGAACCCTGCCAGCAAGGTCATTGCCTTAAAAGGTAATACGGGGACTCGTACAGTCACACATGCATTCAGACATTCAGCTGATAAATAAAAAATTTGGTGTTACTGAGAAAAAAAAATAGTTTGGCTTTGTTAATAGTGGCTTTAAGCCAATACTTGGGTTATTATGGCTGTTTAAATTCCCAGAATGCAGTCTGCATGACAGCCTGTTTATTTGTCTTTAGTTTGAACCGATTTAGCAAACCACTGAAAGTTTAGTGGGAATGCCACGTGGTACCTAATGGACCATCGGTGTTCTTAAAATGTATAGTGCACACACATTTATTGCATCAACGTACTAAATTGGTTGTGCAGATTGATTGTCTGTCATGGTGTCTTGCCCTTAAAGCACTAATTGAATTGCTTATTTAGATTATTTGTCTGTAATGCTTTCTCTCTCCCTCCTTTCCCTCCCTCTGAAAAAAGCAACCCCACATTTGCGTCTTCCTTGTGGTCTATCTTTGTCTTCTCTTTCTTACCTGATTGACACTTTGCTTTTTCTCCCCTGCATTCTGTCAATTCTCAGACGGTGAGTTGCTTCTGGCTGTCTGCCTGCCTGTCTGGCACTCTGTTGTGATGATACAGTAGCCATGTCTCTCTCATAAAAGCCTTCCCCACATCCCTCATAACTATGCACAGATATTTTGACCACTAAATAATCTTAATATAGCCAACATTTTGTAACTTTTGCCACCTTAAGCAAATCTGCTGGCATACACAATTCCTTTGAGGGAATTCCACATGTGTTAGCATAACTTACTATATGTTGGTAGAATGTCTGGTGGTATGCATCATCTGATTTTACACAGTGGAAAAGCTGGGGGACTGTGTGGGTCTTTGCAGGCCAGTGTGAGTGTGTGCTAGCAGCCATATTGATGTTCAGATCTTTCCTTTGCTGCACCTAAAGAAAGCCATCATAAAGTTTGCGTGTGCTGTTGACAGTTTGTACAACAGCTCCAGTATTCACTGGACTCATTCATCACCTCACCTGTTTGTTTTGTTGTGGGTTTATTGGTAAGTGGAGGTTATTAGTTGTCACTTAGAGGACTAGTATTCCAGAGTATATAAACATGACAATGACCAAGCAGAAGCCAGCTGTTACGACCTTTCTCAAAACTGCCATCTGCTCTCTGTAGCTGGTGGTCTGTTTAATGCCAGTACAAGTGTCAGCTTGGTTACTGTGCAGAGTGGTGCTCTTGTATTTATAATCCTTCATGGTATTCAGGCAGTTTTATTTACATTTTTGATCATCAGAAACATGCATTTACTTTTGCTACTTCCAGCATAGGTGTTAATTACTGGTACAAAAAATAAATCATCCTACTGGTTCCCCTCACCTCCCCTCTCCCTTTCTTTACCTCTACACAGCTGCCAAGACGCTGCAGATCTTCAACATTGAGATGAAGAGTAAGATGAAGGCTCACACTATGACCGAGGAGGTCATGTTCTGGAAGTGGATATCTGTAAACACTGTTGCGTTGGTAACGGATACTGCCGTCTACCACTGGAGCATGGAGGGGGATTCCCAGCCAAGCAAAGTGTTTGACCGGCATGCCAGTTTGGCGGGATGTCAGATTATTAACTACCGAACAGACGAGCAGCAGAAGTGGTTGCTGCTGATCGGGATTTCTGCGCAGGTATGAACTCTCACATGAGCATGTATACTCATGCCTCACACACGTGGCAGAAAGATGTCTCTGAAAGGAATTTCTGTGTGATCTCAGAGCTGCAGGTCACTGAGCTAAATCCTTTCCAACATTACTTTTCTGTCTTTTTCTTCCTCTTGTATCCACAATCACTATGCATGTTGTACAATGATAGTTTCCCAGAACCCAAAGACACAGACATTTTGATATCAAGAATGATCATATTTGTTTATGGTTTACATAAATGTTTCAGCTGTTTTAGTAAGGACGCTAAAAATGATAGAATAAAAAAAACTACATCAGAAAATGATAAGAGATGTGCATCACCTCCAAAATTCAGAAAAACCAGACTGGGATGGTCCTTCCTATTCCTTAATGTGAGCTTTGCATTAGACCTTTGTTCAGAAATGGGTCATAGTCACAGACTGCACATAAAAGATGGATGTACCAGTCCTTTTTGACATAAATGCTTCCAGTGCTTTCTCAGGGCTGAGCCTAGAGCTAGTTCTAGTTCCAAAGCCAGAGAACCAGTACCAAAACATGTAGTTATGCCATTTTAAATGTCTTTCCCAGTACATGTTCTACCATTCCTACAGTGTGTCTGACTTTCCTAACCAGGATGTAGAGAGGCAGTTTATTATCATGAATAGTTACAAAAGCTCGCAGTGTTTGCAGTGTTAATGATCTGAGCTGCAAACGATGACTGGGAATGCTGCTCTGTATGACGCATTGAGCAGCATTTACAGATGCAGCAGGATGGGAACGGATAGAAAACAGCTGGAAATGAGAGGAACCCCGAGTTATTTTTCCTCTGCTGCTTTCTATTCACAGCCTTGTTCCATCTCGGTTTGTTTTCTTGTTAAACCTTACATTGAATTTTTTAAAAAAAATGTATGTATGGTCTTGTTATTTCCATACCATGGCCTCCAAACACAAACATAAGCATTGCTCTACAAAGAGTTGGTTCTGGTGTTCTGAGGCTATGGCCTTAAACCAGTGCAGGAACAGTTTTTTTCTAAGAAGGAAGAAACCATATGAATTTACCCCAATGAAAAAAATGAACATCATGAAGCTTTGAGTTTGTAATGTTGTTGGCAGCTTGAATTTTTACTGTAAAATTGGTATACAAGGGGATGGATCTGAATGAGCTTTGCACATGCGGAGTCCGGGCTTAGTGAGCTGCCACCCTGCAACTTTTTGACGCATCTCTTCTCCAACACATGTGATTCAAACAGCAAAGTCCCTTCTTCTGCATGTCATCCAGCTCTGCAGAGACTTGTTAACAGGGCATTCATTTGATTCAGGGGTGTTGGACGAGAGTTGCATCTAACAGATACAAGTTGATGGATCTTGTGGACTGAACTTGGGCACCTCCAGCCTAGAACAGGTGTTTCCACCTCTGATCTTTGAGTGCAGCAATCCTGCAGGTTTTCTATGTCTACCTCTTCCAACACATCTGCCTCAAATGAATTAAATATTGTGCAAAACTTCATAAGCTGTTTGGTCCATTTAGAGCAGGTTACATTAAAAATCTGCAGGTTTGTGGCTGCAGGACTGACTTCGGACACCCCTGGTGTAGGAAGTGAAATGGCATATTTGCACAAAGCTATCTGCTCCTCTACGTGTATACATATAAACATTCAAACTTAACTGTCATTTTTACTGAATAACTTTATGTATATACACTGTATATAAGTTATTGCTACGATAATGTGATTAATAAGCTTATTGTGAAATATCTGGATTTCTAACAGACCTGAAACTGTTATTTTGTCCTGCAGCAGAACCGTGTTGTTGGCGCGATGCAGCTGTATTCTGTTGATAGAAAAGTGTCCCAACCCATTGAGGGTCACGCTGCTGCCTTTGGGGAGTTCAAAGTGGAGGGAAATGCCCAAACATCCACCCTCTTCTGCTTCGCTGTTCGCTCACAGGCTGGAGGAAAGGTGAGAGTCATTAGTTTGTACTTCTGTCACTTTGTATTTAACCACATGATCAAATGGCTGCAAATTGCATAAGGAAGTTATAAAGCTGAAATCTTTGACACATGAGTTACGCTTCATCGGACCGCATATTGCTCAAATAGGTTGACATGAATTGTGTAGTCATGCTTTTCTGTTTAGTTAGAATTGCCTTACTTGGATAGTTTATTTGTAAATTCTTGTTTTTTAGTTGCACATTATTGAAGTTGGTCAACCAGCAACAGGAAACCAGCCATTCACTAAGAAAGCTGTGGATGTGTTCTTCCCACCGGAGGCACAGACAGACTTTCCTGTAGCTATGCAGGTAAAGACTGACGCTCATTCGTGTGTGTTGGCTTATTTATGGCTTCTAAATGTTTAAATGGATCTCTCTGCTCTTTTCCCTCTAGATTGGCAGTAAGCACGGTGTGATATATTTGATCACAAAGTACGGCTACATTCACCTGTATGACCTGGAGTCTGGAGTGTGTATCTACATGAACCGAATCAGTTCAGAGACCATTTTTGTTACTGCCCCTCATGAGACCATCTCTGGGATCATTGGTGTCAACAAGAAAGGACAGGTGAGACAAAGCAGGGAGTCATATTTAATTAATACTTTTGTTTTCTTTACCACCATGAGAACAGAGGAAAAGTCATATTTTGTCTCATTTTGCACAAATTGGAACAGACAATGTTCTGAATGGGCACATTTCCTTTTTTATGGATGCTTTACCTTGGTAACTTACATATAGCTGTGTTTTATATGGTATTTTATCTTTACAGGTACTGTCAGTGTGTGTTGAAGAGGAAAACATCGTCAACTATGTCACAAATGTCCTGCAAAACCCCGATCTAGCCTTGAAGATGGCTGTTAGGTCAAATCTTGCAGGAGCTGAGGAGCTTTTTGCCAGGAAATTCAACACACTGTTTGCCCAGGGAAGCTATTCAGAAGCTGCAAAAGTGGCTGCATCAGCACCGAAGGTGTGCCAGTCTCTGTTTACTATAGTTTTACATGTTCTGATGCATGCCTCTGCACAGACCAAACGTTTTTGCTTTTTTAAAAATCTGAATGAGTTTCAGTGTTGGATAAAATAAACAAATAAAAAAAAAGGCTAATAAATAAATTTAATATGAATTAAATATAACAACCATGAAATTCTTCAAATTGAATCTGCTCCCTTGTATTTTCCTCAACTAATAATTCCTCCATTGTGCAATCTTTTCCCTCCCCTCAGGGTATCCTGCGAACAGCAGAAACCATCCGCAAGTTTCAGAGCGTCCCAGCCCAGCCGGCTCAGGCCTCTCCGCTTTTGCAGTATTTTGGTATTCTTCTGGACCAGGGCCAGCTCAACAAGTTTGAGTCTCTGGAACTGTGCAGGCCTGTCCTGCAGCAGGGCCGCAAACAGCTACTGGAGAAATGGCTGAAGGAGGACAAGGTAGGATGAAGCATTGCAGCAAATGTACCGTTTTTTTTTTTTATGTGAATTGCTAAAGTGCTTCATGTGATTATATCTCAAGTGTATTCCTCTACTGTGCTGCGCCGACAAAGTGCGTACCCACAATGAGAAGAGCAACTTCTTAGACATTTACTAAGGCGAGACGTTCCAATATATCTTTCCACTTCTTTATTTATTCTTTAGAATTCTATTGCTGGTTATGGTCTGTCTGTTTGGTAAAAAACCTTTACACACATACACAATAAAGGTAAGCACATTAATCCATGCTGCAATTGAACCACAGTTTTACCCCAACCAAGTTGATGAGCAACCTACACTAAAGTTAATTTATTCACTTTCAAACCGCAAACTTTCTAAAACTACAAACATTTATTTGACCCACTGAAGTTGAAATCCTAATTTATGCCCATTATCTAGTTACTGCAATAAACTACGACACCTTCGTTCTCCTGAATAACAAACATTTTACTGAATGCAAACCCAAGCGCTGACGAAGCATTACGTCATGCTCTAATAATGCGCAAAACCCAGCAACGATCGCCCACACATAATAAATGTCCTTACCAGCGGCCTCATCAGTAATCTTGTGGGTACCTGTTGCACAAACACGCCTCCCATGCCCCACTGCTCCTGCTTCCACTGCAAAGACTGTCGTTATTACCTGCGAGTGCTCCGGGCGCGACAAATGGCAACAATTATCCTCTGAACTGCCCCAAGTATCTTAGCGTAGCAATATCAGTGAATTTAATCTAAACTTGTATTATCTACGCTACCTGATGGCTCTAATTTTCTGGATTATTTTTCTTTTCGGGAAGCCAAACCCAAAATAATTTCATTGACTGTGTTTTGTATTTAGGTGTACAGAATTAATGCTGAATATAGTCATGAACCTATTGTTCACATAATGATTTTTAGCACCTGATTGACTGTGTTGCAGCTGGAGTGTTCAGAAGAGCTGGGAGACCTGGTGAAAGCCTCTGACCCTACACTCGCACTTAGCGTCTACCTGAGAGCTAATGTCCCTAACAAGGTCATTCAGTGCTTTGCAGAGACTGGCCAGTTCCAGAAAATAGTGTTGTATGCTAAAAAGGTAATCAAGCATCTTAAAATTACCTTTTTATTTGGAGGGGAGGGGGGGCTAATTTACCATGTGTGGAAAATTGAATCAATACATTTACATAGTAAACCTTCATACACGATAATATAAGATAAATTGTTGTGAGCGACAGGAAGATATTTTCACTTCTTCTGGGTTTTTGTAGGTGAGCTACACCCCAGAATGGGTGTTTCTGCTGAGGAATGTGATGCGTGTGAATCCAGACCAGGGACTGCAGTTTGCCCAGATGCTGGTCCAAGATGAGGAGCCACTGGCCAACATCAACCAGGTTATGCATGCATCAGCATGACCAATTCTTTTACCAGAGACAAACAAACGTACTCTCCATCCACGCGCCATCCTTTTAAAACGCATCCGCGGGTTTGCCACCGTATATGCACGCAAATGCACAAAAGTGTCCAGTGTGGGAGCCTCCAACTGTGTTATTCCAGATGTGCCAGTAATGCCAGGAATTCACTAAGTCAGTGACTCCCTCCTTTTAAAGCCACATCATTGCTCTGCTCTGTTTCCAGCAGAGGCAGATGAAATGGTAGAAGTTAAGACTTCTGTTTCTACTCAGTTGTCTCCTCCACAGATGCCATTAAATATTAAAAAAGCAGAAACATCTGGATGTTTGGCCTGTGGTGTTTTTACTAATGTGTGACCTTTCACGCTTATTCTAATCCTACTTCAGGTGGTTGTACATAAAACAAAAGTCTTTCATTTTCACAGTTTTCTTGTTTTTTTTCCTTACTTGCTTCTTTTGTATTAATTTTTTTTATAGATTGTAGATGTTTTCATGGAAGGAAGCTTAATTCAGCAGTGCACCTCCTTCTTGCTGGATGCCTTGAAGAATAACCGCCCAGCCGAAGGACACTTACAGACACGTCTGCTTGAGATGAACTTAATACACGCACCCCAGGTGAACTCTAGTCATATTTCTCTATAGACTGCACTAAACAAACACTGTTAATGATATTAATACAAATGCTCTGCACACCAAGGATGGGAAGCATCAATGTGAATATATTATTTAAAGCTTAGAATAAAGCAGCTACATGTAAATGACAGTATTGTTTGCATTGCCATCTACCACATAGATACAGCGGTATCTAGAGAACCAGTTTAATTCAAACTATGATCTTTTTCCTAAACCTGACAAAGTAGTTCTCATTTGTAGATCTAACCTAAAGTACAGAAGAAACTAAGAATGCTACAAGCATTCCAGGGAACCTAAAGGTTGTGTTTCACTTATTCATTCTCAACTATAGTCCCTTTCACTGGTGTTTTTGCAGGCGCTGAGGGAGCTGGCAGTAACAAAGGCTGCAGTATGACGGCTTTCAACATACTGCAGATTCTCTGTAGCATTAAACATGATTCATGTGTTTGTGAACATTTTTAGGTAGCAGATGCCATCCTGGGGAACCAGATGTTCACGCACTATGACCGTGCCCATGTCGCTCAGCTGTGTGAGAAGGCAGGACTGCTGCAGAGAGCTCTTGAACACTACACTGACCTGTACGATATCAAACGAGCCGTGGTGCACACACATCTGCTCAACCCTGAGGTACGCCTATAGAAGTGCAATCATCCTTGTGAATACCACTCCACAGAAGATGCTTTTTACTGCTATGCTGTTGTGTTTATAATTGCCTTTTTTTAACTCGCAGCTTTTCTCTCCTTGTGGTTTAGCCTCACTCTTTCCATTTCTTTTCTTAATCTGGTTTGTTACGTAGTGGCTGGTGAACTTTTTTGGGTCCTTGTCAGTCGAAGACTCTTTAGAGTGTTTAAGGGCGATGCTGTCGGCTAACATCAGGCAGAACCTGCAGCTGTGTGTCCAGGTAGCATCCAAGTATCACGAGCAGCTGGGAACTCAGGCACTGGTTGAGCTCTTTGAATCCTTCAAGAGTTATGAAGGTAGGTGTGTCGGTGTTTCCACCTGCGGCCATGTTGGATTAAATCTTCCATTTTTGCCAGTTGTAGGTTATAAGATAGTTTTCACTGTTGTGGCCTTTCTTTCTCTCCAATTTAAGGCTTGTTTTACTTCCTGGGATCAATTGTGAATTTCAGTCAGGAGCCTGACGTTCACTTTAAATACATCCAGGCTGCATGTAAGACTGGTCAGATCAAGGAGGTGGAGAGAATCTGTAGAGAAAGCAACTGCTATGACCCAGAGAGAGTTAAAAACTTCCTCAAGGTATAAAGACTGAGTGTGTTTATTATTATTTTTGCTAAAAGCATTTCATGAATGCAGCTAATCTCCTGTTTCTGTTGTCAACAGGAGGCTAAGCTAACAGACCAGCTTCCTCTAATCATTGTGTGTGATCGCTTTGACTTCGTCCATGACCTGGTGCTCTACCTCTATCGCAACAATTTACAGAAATACATTGAGATCTATGTACAGAAAGTAAGAAAAAATAATAAAAAAAACCCCTACTAGCCAAACTTAATGGTTTAATCTGGTTTCTATCTGATAGATGCCTCTCTTTAATTGAGCTGCATTCTGATTGGCTGCTTTCAGGTTAATCCCAGTCGTTTGCCAGTGGTGATCGGTGGTTTGCTGGATGTAGACTGTTCTGAGGATGTAATTAAGAACCTGATCATGGTAGTACGAGGTCAGTTTTCCACTGATGAGCTGGTGGAGGAGGTAGAGAAGAGAAACAGGTAAGCCCTGATGATGAAAGTGTTTGCATATTTAAGCTGCATCTGTAAGTCCAAGTAACCTGGTAAATTCCCAAAACATCTTTAATGTTCTGTCATTTGACGTCAAGTTTAAGACACAATGAGATGTATAAACCTAGATCCCACTCGCCCCATGGTGCTGAAGAAAACGGCATAATGATCCCACAGCTTTGACTCTGTCTGTAAACTCTCCAGCATCCCCAGTGCATCCTGTGGATACGGTGGGATAAGTTTAATCCAAAAAAGCTCCACTTTGTAGCTCGCAGGATCCAAAAGATCTACTGTCTTTGTCCTGGTATCAGAGACCACATGACTCCCCCAGATGTCCAAACTATGCGTTCTGCTTTTTAATTGCTTCGTACCATATTGGTATGAAATGGGTAACAGTTATTAAACATGTTTAGGCTCTGCTGAAATAATCTTTTAGTCATTTTCCTAGTACCCACAGAATGGGTCAGCTACAGTTTGATTAAATTTGATTAAATTAAATACTAAATAAGTAATTTGGGTTTGAACATAACTGGATATAATGCCATGTGGTCTTCATAAATGATTAAAGATGAAGACACAATAGAAGCAATAGAAATGGTGATGCTTGTTGGCTGACACATTGCTCTTTTGCTCTGTGCATGTGTGGAAGTTTATTTTAGGGCTAAAGTTATATTTGTATTTTTGGCACAAAAATCATCCCATATTGAGCTTATCTTCTCAGAGTAACTGTTTACAGACATCTTTCATGGATTCCTCAGTGATGCAAGAGGGATAAGGTGTTCCCCTTTCTGTCTCGACTAATATGAACCTTCAGAGTGCAAACTGGATGCTACTGCTGAATGTACAACACTGCTACCCAGTGTTGTTACTGTGCATTACATTACAAGAAAATAGGTTGAAGTTATGGTAGTTTATTTTTGAAAAGTTATTTAATTTTTAATAAATTATTCCAACCAAAACACAGTCATACATGCATGTATTAGTATTTTGTTTTTTGTTATTAGGCTGAAACTCCTGTTGCCATGGTTGGAGTCTCGTATCCATGAAGGGTGCGAGGAGCCTGCTACTCACAATGCCCTGGCCAAGATCTATATCGACAGCAACAATACACCAGAGCGCTTCCTAAAGGAGAACCCCTTCTACGACAGCACCGTGGTTGGACGCTACTGTGAGAAGAGAGACCCACACTTGGCCTGTGTTGCTTATGAGAGAGGACAGTGTGACCTGGAGCTCATCAAAGTGTGTAGATCATGTCAAACAGCACTATTGGAATTAACCAAAGGAGGCATCTTTAAATTACTTACTATCAAAATATTCTTCCCAGGTGTGCAATGAAAATTCGTTATTCAAGAGTGAAGCTCGCTATCTGGTACGACGAAAAGATCCTGAGCTTTGGGCGACTGTGTTGGAAGAAAACAACCCGTTCAGAAGACCGCTCATTGACCAGGTTAGGTTTGTCCTGTCCTGCTCCTGAAGTTATCACAAATTAAGCTTAAACTTAAATCTTTCATTGTATCTCTCTCAGGTGGTACAGACAGCTCTGTCTGAGACCCAAGACCCAGAGGAAGTATCCGTTACAGTGAAGGCCTTCATGACGGCAGACTTGCCAAACGAGCTGATTGAGCTGCTGGAGAAAATTGTCCTTGATAACTCAGTCTTCAGTGAACACAGGTACTGAACATGCATACCCCAGCTTCAGTTGTTCTGCATTAACATTGAAGTACATTGATCCTTTCTCTTTTTTTCTCTTTAGAAACCTCCAGAATCTGCTGATTTTGACAGCTATCAAGGCTGACCGCACACGTGTGATGGAGTACATCAACAGGCTGGACAACTATGATGCTCCTGATATTGCAAATATTGCCATCAGCAATGAGCTCTTTGAGGAGGCGTTTGCTATTTTCAAGAAGTTTGATGTCAACACATCAGCCATACAGGTAAAATGAACGAATGAGTGGATTGTCTCGGGCTGAGCTGAAATCAGATCTGATGTGATCTTTGACAAGTTGGTGTTTTTATCATACAGGAAACTGATTGATCAGGCTGTTTCAGTAGCTATTTTAGTCTGTCTCTAGCTAGAAATAAACAGCATAACATAGCTGTTAGAGTATAACTTCAGTACTTGTATTTAATCTAATTTAATGATAATTCCCACAGGTATTGATAGAGCACATAGGAAACTTGGATCGTGCCTATGAGTTTGCTGAGCGCTGTAATGAGCCTGCAGTGTGGAGCCAGTTAGCCAGAGCTCAGCTGCAAAGAGACCTGGTCAAGGAGGCCATCGACTCTTATATTAAAGCTGTCGACCCGTCGGCATACATGGAGGTAGTCAACGCCGCCAGCAAGAACAGTAAGGCTTTGCTTACTTCATATCTCAGCTGCATACTTGTGTTTTGTGGGGTTGATGGTAGCTGAACTCAAACATTTTGTTTGCATTTTGTAGATAATTGGGAAGACTTGGTGAAGTTCCTGCAGATGGCTCGGAAAAAAGCCAGAGAGTCATATGTGGAGACGGAGTTGATCTTCGCTTTAGCGAAAACCAACCGCTTGGCTGAGCTGGAAGAATTTGTCAGTGGCCCAAACAATGCTCACATACAACAGGTAACATCGTGGTGGGTTCAGAGAAATGGAAACGGTGTAGTGGTGGTGTGGTTTGGAGTTAAGAGATTGTGCAGCTGTGCCAGAATGCACATTTTCTTAACTACATCCTCTATATTACAATTTCTCCCTCCTTAGGTGGGTGATAGATGTTATGAGGATGGCATGTATGAAGCAGCCAAACTCCTGTACAACAACGTGTCCAACTTTGCCCGACTTGCATCGACATTAGTCCACCTTGGAGAGTACCAGGCAGCTGTGGACAGCGCGAGAAAAGCTAACAGCACACGGACGTGGAAGGAGGTAACTGATGTGCAGCGAGCATGTAGCAATAAGGCGGATGGTTTGTATTATAACAAAAAGCAAACCTGGGTCCAATTTAAGAAAATTACTTTTTTATTTATTCTGTCAAGTTCAATCAGTTTTTTCTAAAAGTAGCTTGTTTTACAGAAACATTGTGAATACTGTTGAGATGTATAAGAGTGACAGTAAATTACAAAGCTTAGTTGACAGAACTCAACCCAAAAATACAAGAAAATAAGATAAATCTACAAAAAATAGACTACTTATAGATGCTGTGTCTGTTTTTCTGCTCGGCATCAACAGGTTTGCTTTGCATGTGTGGATGGGGAGGAGTTCCGGCTGGGCCAGATCTGCGGCCTTCACATCGTGATCCATGCAGATGAGCTGGAGGACCTGATCAGCTACTATCAGGACCGCGGGTACTTTGAGGAACTCATTGCTCTGCTGGAGGCGGCGCTAGGTCTGGAGCGGGCCCACATGGGCATGTTCACTGAGCTTGCCATCCTTTACTCAAAGTTCAAACCACAGAAGATGAGGGAGCACCTGGAGCTGTTCTGGTCCAGAGTCAACATCCCAAAGGTGGGTGTAGATGTGTCTGGGTTTTTTGTTACTGTATTTTTGTCACAAGATTTCACTTTTATTCAGCACATTGTGAGGAGAGTAATGTCTGATTTATGGCTATTACCTGTGACCATGTTCTGATGTTTTCTAAACTCTTTTATTAACTGTATGTTATCTGTCCTCTTGCCTGCCAACACTACATCTAAAATCTCCTGCAAGGAGTGAAAAGATGTCTGTTTAATCTTTAAATCCTTGAAAATGTAGCATGAAGTTGCCTCTGTTGGCTGCAATTCATGTTGAAAAGCATGAATTTTGACATAGGATACAAATATGTGACATTAATTGTTTTACTGTAAAAGTTAAGCCATTTTCCATCCCTGTATTTAATCATTTTTTTCTGTTTACCAGGTTCTTCGTGCGGCAGAGCACTCTCATTTATGGGCTGAGCTGGTTTTCCTTTACGATAAGTACGAGGAGTATGACAACGCCATCATCACTATGATGAGTCATCCGACAGATGCATGGAAAGAAGGACTGTTTAAAGACATCATTGCTAAGGTTGACACAAATATTTTAGTGATTTAACCGTTTTATAGAAGGATAAACATCTAAACACGTGTGCTACTTTTGGCTTTTAGGTTGCCAATGTGGAGTTGTACTATAAATCTCTTTACTTCTACCTGGAGTACAAGCCCCTCCTCCTAAATGACCTGCTGACTATTTTGTCTCCTCGGTTAGATCATAGCAGAGCTGTCAGCTTTTTTAGCAAGGTAACCAACTATATGGTCAACTATAGCCTCTATAGGAGTCTCCAACCTGCTGTTATGAACAGATTTGTTTTTGCTTCCTCAGGTGAACCAGCTGAAACTGGTGAAACCTTATTTGAGGTCCGTTCAGAATCATAACAATAAATATGTTAATGAAGCTCTTAACAACCTGCTGACAGAGGAGGAAGACTACCAGGTAGAGCATCTGTACTTTCCACTTTTATGGCTGCTGTTTTCTATGAATCGTAATTTTAAATCTGTGTTTTTCTCTGTAGGGCCTGAGAGCATCCATCGATGCATATGATAACTTTGATACCATTGGCTTGGCGCAGAGGTTGGAGAAACACGAGTTGATTGAGTTCAGGCGTATCGCTGCTTACCTTTACAAAGGAAACAACCGCTGGAGACAGAGCGTGGAGCTCTGCAAGAAGGACAAACTCTACAAGGTAAAAGAAGAGCTACAAATGAGATCAAATAACAGAAGCACAGCCGCAGCGCTTCCAAGCACAAAGTGCCCGAAACTTCCAGTAGATGGCGCTCTTTGTTTCTTTAATATTCTTTTAGTTTTTATAGACGGTAGTTTTAAATGCCCGTCTCCCTGTCATTCCCAGGATGCCATGCTGTATGCTGCAGAGTCCAAGGATGCTGAGCTGGCAGAGACCCTGCTCCAGTGGTTCCTGGAGGAGGGCAGGAAGGAGTGCTTTGCTGCCTGCCTGTTTGCATCCTATGACCTCCTGCACCCTGATGTGGTGCTGGAGCTGGCTTGGAAGCACAACATTGTGGACTTTGCCATGCCCTACTTCATCCAAGTCATGAGAGAGTATCTCACAAAGGTTAGAACTAAAGGACAGAATAAGAGCTTGTCTGGAAATCTTCCCTAAGTAGAGAAGTTTAAGAATATTTAGGAGAACATTCAGAATCTGTTGCAAAGTTCCTGTGAAGACCTGTCTGGGCAGGTGAAAGAGGGACAGTAGTTTGTAAAATTCCCAGATGTGTTGCAAAATGGGTGATAGCACAGAGAAGACAATGCTTGTACAGGGCATCTTGTCATTGTAATCTCCTGAAATGCAGACCTGTAGCTATGTGGAGTCACATGCAGTCATCTCTTTGGATTCTTTTCCAGGTTGATGAATTTGGAGCGAAGGTGATGGTCTCTGGCCCTCTTTTCTTTATCTCTCTGTGTTCTGTCTGTTTTTTTTGTTGTAACTTATGTCTTAGGTTTCTGATGTAGGAACCTAGCATGGACTGTAGATCGAGTATGGCAAAGCTAGCTTTGGAGAGCTGTAGTAGAAATCTGAAGGCTTTTGTTCCACTTCATAGTCAACTGATTTAGAATTCACCAGCGGAAATGAGATTTGAAAGGATTTTCCTGAAGAAGCCCATTTTCACCTGGTGAAACAAAAAAACAAAACAAAAAGGCCAAAGAATCATCTTTTTTGGTCTTTAAATAGTTAAAAATATACATGAAATCTCAGGTCAGTGCTATATGAACCTAAGAGCCGTCATATATTATAGGAAGTGAATCGCTCCCTGTTACTAATAACTACTTTTGAAGGGAAATGAAGCATTAAAGGAAATGCTGCTGATAAATGGCAAAAGCTATAAAATATGGTTGCTTGCTTTTGCTTTATTTTGTTTTGGCTGTTTTTAAGGTGTTGTAACACCAAGACTGATGTCTGGAGCAAAAGCCTGTTCAGAGTAATTTAAAATAATGACTAAGTTTAGTCTGTCTTGGCCTAGAAGATACATCTCACCTTCTAACTCCTCTGGCATGGGGCTGCATTTAGCACTAAATGGCATTTTTAAAAAATTTCATTTTTATTGAGTGAAATAAGAAACTGCGATAGTTCCATTCAGCTAAATCTCTTAAAATCTCATAAGTTAATAGAAGTGTACATGCCTTTCTAGTTAGATGCATCCCCATGTTTCTAACTGCAGGTCAACAGGTTTAATTATTTAACTCTTGGATTAGTGCTCTTTTCTCCCAGAGTCCTTTAAATTCATTTTAGGTGAATAGACTATATTCTATATGTTTATTTTTTAACACTAACTTCAGGAATGATTTTACATTCATGCACTATTCATTATTTTGTTTAGCAGCGTTCTTTCCAGGTGCTGTTTATTCTTTTCACATCTTTCTCAAAAGTTTTTTTTGTCCAAAAACAGAATTATAACTCAACAGAAATCCACAGCGATTTAGCTGCAACACCGTTTAAGCCGCCACCACTTGCTTTAGAAACCTTTTGTCTTCAGCTGCCTCCGCGGTCAAAGCACAATGCCGGATTATTTCTTTGCACTTAGTAATTAGGAGGAACAGCGCTACAAGCAACTCGCTGCGCTAAGACTGAATGCCTGGCAAAGATGAGCTGACATGCAGCCCGATGTGGTCCAGCAGAATGAAAAACCCTTGATGTAGAATGTGTGTACAGGGCCTGCTCAGGGCCATGCATGTTAAAGATGCCTAACTGGCTGGAAATGTAGCAGAAACCTCTTTAGGCATGTACTGTGTAGCATCTCCTGTACTCAACATAAATTTTTTTAATGTAACCTTGAAATTGATCACAATCCTACTTTTTAAAGGGTCAGTTCACACACATAGTGCTCCCTGCCTACCCATGGTGATGTCATTTTTGCTAGCATGCACATTATGTTTGCATTTTTAAAAAAAATGACTGTTAAGAAAATCAATCAGCATCTTTATAAACATGTAGTTGTTTCCTTAATAAATCAATTTCATTGGAAACTTTTTTTAGTTTACTATAAATAAGAAAAACATACTAAAAAAAAGGGAAAAAATTATATCTGCAAATCACTGATGTTCAAAGACATTTCTGTCTGAGACATTGTATTTGTTAGTTATTTACGGTCTGTTTTCATTGCTCTGAACATCACACACATGATTTAATTCCACTCCAGGAGCAGTGGTAACACTCTCAGAAAGTACATACCATAATGTTTTTTTCTGTCAGTTTTGTGAACTTACCCTTTAATTGTTAACATTTATAACTTGAGGTTGTTTTAGGTAGTTTTACAGTGTTGCATGTCTTAATGTCTGGGATAACCGTAGCTGTATTTCAGAGTACGGTACTGTGTGTAGCTGTTTTTCTTTTTAAACGAGTATATGATAAATTTACTTGTCACATTTCTCACTATTTTATCACATGAAATGAAAGTTATAGTGATGCCAAACATGTAAGATATTAGTTTAATGTTATATACAAATCACAAAAACGACATTGAAGTAAATCTAAAGTATTATTATGTCGACTGCGTTGTAGGTATCCTGCAAGAATGTGTCTCTAAAAATATTTTATTTTGGCAAATAGCCGCGTGTTTCAGTTTTTTGCAGATTACCTACAATATACGGATTATGTCTGGCTCTTATCAGTGTGCGAGTGTGTGACGTTTGCTCTATCCTGTTTTTGTTGCCCTCAGGTGGACAAACTGGAGGAAGCCGAAAGTCAAAGAAAAACTGAAGAGGAGGTGACAGAACCTCAGGCAATTGTGTTTGGTACGTTTACAGTAGTGGTTTCAGACTAATGTAAATCAGTTTTATTACGTTAAAATTAGATTGAAGAAGTGCTGATTGTGTTCACAGTATCATTAAAAGGATGTGTGTTAATTGTGCAGAAATGGCTCAAACTTGGACCTGGGTTTAACTTTGATTTCATTTTGGGAGTGTGAAGAACGGAGCGGTTGTTTGTACTTCCTTACAGGAATATTAATTTGCTCATCAGTTTGTAACTCTGTATGTTTGTGTTATCAGGCCAGCAGCTGATGCTCACAGCTGCTGCTGCTGCCAGTCCAGTGACTCCTCAGCCAGTGTACCCAGGCTACGGCTACCCTGCTACCACTGCTGCAGGTTACCCCGCTACACCCGCTTATGGCTTCAACATGTAAAGTCCGAACTCCACCTCTCATCCGTTGCTCCCATTTTACTCTTGCACATGCCCACACGTTTGAGCTGAACCAAAAACTGAAATTTGCTACTGTAGATCTCGGCTGACAACTTGGAGACCTTAACTTCCCAACGAGACTTGATCCACGTCCACTGAAACTGCAGTAGAAACCTTCATCTCTTGCTTCTTTATTCCATGGTGGCATCAGAGACACTAGAAGGACTTTTGTGGCGTCGAAGTGAATCGACACCCCCTCCATCTTTTCCACTCGACCATTTTTAAAAAGCATCACTGATCTAAGCAGCATGAAGTCACCTCTCTGCTTCTGGAGGAATTAACTTACCTTTAACAAACCACTCTGTCTGGTTGCTGTTCCATGTAGACAGATTTAACCATAGAGCAGCTTTTTTTCCTCACAACTTTGTTTCTTTTCAAAATGTCAGCACTGATGAAGACTTCACTGAGGAGTAGATGGGGAAATGTGTGTTACCCCTTCCTCCTAAAGCACTGTTACAGCCTTACATACTCTGCGGAGGTGGCTCATTTAACTTCCCAACTGTCTCGTGCTCTGGTTAGGAAGACGGTTACTGTGCAATAGTTCTGTTTGTTCTTTCACAACAGGTGCAAAGGGTTTGCTGTATTCTGACTAAGGACACTTGTTGATGAGGTTACGATTTGTTTATGTTTGTGTGTTTGAAAGAGTGTGTGGTGTGGGTTTGTGCAGCATCTAAAGCCACCTAACCATGAGATCTTCAGTAAGATTTGCACTCCTTTTGCTGGGTCAGGGTGGGTTATCTCGTCAGTCAGCTTTTAAGAATCCAGTTGCAGATATTTGGAGTTTCAAGATGTTTGTAAAGAGAAAGAAGACAGTAAAGCAAGATGTATAGAAAAAAAAAAAGAAACAAAAAAAGAAAGAGGTATGTGCTGTAGTCTGTGCATGTGCTGCCTAATGACAATGCTGCAACCAGGAGCACAGTTGTCATGTTACACTCAAGTATATCAAGTATTACTGATGTTGTGTTAAAACTAAGCAATGTATTATAAAATGTTCTCACCCAACTAACAGAAAATAGTGGTGAAGTTCCAAGACTTGAGGTAAACAAAACAAACAAAAAAAAATGTCCTGGTGCCAGCCTGATAGAATCATTATTGTACCTAAAGCAGTGTATAATTTAAATATATTAAAACGCCTAACAAATCGAAGAGGTAAAATATTATGAAATTCCGTATGTACTGTCTATAGTGTATTGTTGTAGTCTAAAAAAAACAATGATTTTGTAAGAAAAGGACAAAAATATAAAACTGCAGTTTAATAAATGGCAAAGTCTTGAAGCAAGGCTGCTCAACGTGTTGATGGTTCAGTTTTCTTTTGTTAAACTCAGCTCTGTCCATAATTGTGGTTCTAACATTGTTTTTAGAGCAAAAGGCAAAAACCTGAGCTGCACTCAAAGCACTCCCTTTACCTGCACAAATCATGCACTCAGACCAATAAAGTTTACACACTGTGTCCGTGTGTGCATTTTTTGGCCTCCTCACATCTGTTCACATCAGAAGTCTCATTTAAAAGATCAATGAATGATTTGCGTTGGAGTTAGACGGGTTGGTTTTACTACTATTAACATGAATAATTATCTGTTGTACTTAAATTTTTTTTTAAGTGTCTTGCACAAATGTGCCCAGTCCATACAGGCTTATATGACACTATCAACATTTACACGGAAGATTGTGCCAAACAATTATACACAACATTATTAATTACCTCACTTAACTGAGAGGATACAAAGCTTTTTGTCTTAGTGTCCATGCCTTTTCTATAAATTTAGCCAAACCAAAAATATATTTAAACAGCCACCATTAAACAGTATCACCATCAAACAGCCAAAACAAATCTGGATTTTTACACTGAATTTTTTTAAAAAGGAGTCATCTTAAATCCTTATACAATGGACAATAAAACACAAAATAAAATTCATCTTCAAACACACCCAAGTCACACATAACACAAAATCTATCCTCTTCTGGAACCTCTTGTACTAATATCTCCATCCATAATCCAGACCTATAACCCAGACTGGCATTTTTGGTAACAGAGCAGCCTTGATATGATTTTGGGATGGTTGGGATGTTTGGAGTTAGTACTAGTTGCTGTGGGGGGATATCCATAAGTTTTTAGCTGTAAATGATTGAATAATAAAAGAATAATGTCCCATTTTCTGACTCGGCTCTCATACGCGAACGAGACCAGAAAGTGCGCCTCGCCCTTTTCTTTATTCTTTAAAAAGTAGTTGGTTTCTATCAGCCAGAGACACTTATCTCGGTAACTAAAGTTAATTAACATTGCAAACAAATTAAGTTAGTTTCTCTCAGCAGCAGGACACCAAATTAAATTTTTACAACTACTTCCGGTTTGCTTTGCGCTCTTACGCACTACCGTCGCCAGCGTTACTATGGTTAAAAAATAAATATGTTAGGTTTATTCAATCCTAACTTCCTTGACAGTATCCGCCCACTGCCAACTGAGAAATCCGGCTTTCTTTGGGCGCAGCAGATCACCTGCAGCACCAGAGCGCACCGCACCCGCATGTGTTGCGCGCGCCTCACTATTTAAAAAGGGGGAACAAAAACTAAACTCAGTGAGCTGTATAACCAATTTAAAGAGTAACCACATTAACCCCGAGGGTTCTGTACATTGGAGTGTAATTATGCAAGACAAAGGCTTATTTCTGAGTCCCTTTTCCAGACCACGGTGTCTGGCGGCAGCGGCGCCGGCTGGGAAAGCGAAATTAACCCACCCTGGAAAAGCAATTTTGGCAGGTAAGCTCTCCATGATCTCCTACACGGAAACGTCAGAGCTGAAAACTATCACACAGGTTCCACAAATCGCGTTTGCATGTTTTTATGCGGCTTGCTTTGCGTAATTTAGTTTATGGTGCGCAACGGAACGAAGAAAGTGGAACAGAAAACACTGGCAAGGTTTGAAATATGAAGATAAAATACACACAAATCTACACGCATGTTTAATTTAATTAGAACAGATTTGGGGTTTGCAGAAAATAACTTCTTTTTTTTTCAACATTTTCATTAATTTTTTTAAAATCCTACTTTTTAAAGTAGGTAATTAGGTAATTTTCAAGGTAAAATTCAACAACCAAGACGCTCTACGTGCTTTGTTGTAACAGAACATAAGTGAAAGCACATTATTTAAACAAAGTTACCACATTTTAACCAGCTGTCATCACAGCCCATTTTTAACTGTGGATCCTTGAAGATGTTGCAGTTTTAAAATAAGGAGCTACTTTCATATTCTGTCCCTCCAGCTGGGTCCTACCTGCTGCACTTGATTTGATTTTATCTTTCCAAGTGCACTTTACATAATGGCATTAGACCAGAGTATTGATGTAGCATACACTCCTATACCACCAGGGAAACATTCTGCGTCTCAGCTTTGTGTGGTGGTCATTACAGCAGCGAGGACTGGTACCCTCTAATGTTGATTAAATCCTCCTCAACAGATACATTTTTTACAGGTTGGATTTATTCTGTATACATTTATAAAAACCTAGATTTGAAGCAGAGGAGCTGTTACAGTAAGATGTGCCGAGAGAAGAAACTAAATCCTTTGACTGATGCATGCTTTGGCACTTCCTAAGATGTTTTAAATCTGAATTTTTCTCTGAATCTCCAGGAATGAATCAGTTCTGAAACCGCTTCCCACATCTCCTGTAACTCCCTACCCCCTCGTCCCCCCTCGACCTCTGTGTGTGATGATGATCAGAATGCAGTGGTTGATGAGGAGCCTTTCTGAGGTCTCCTATTAAGGCACCATGCTGATATTTAGCAGCACTCTGCTGATTTCAGCTTTGTGCTCTGGCAACCAGCCCTTGCTGAATGTTTCATGGTTTTAAAGGAATTCCTTTTGATTGAATATTCAAAACAACAACAACTCTTTTTGGCTGCAAACAAGACATATTCAAGTAGTTTTTTTTCTTTACTTTAAATATTTATTAATAAATAAACATTACATGGTAAGATTTTCATCAGTGAGACATTTAGAAAGAATAAGTGTGTGCTGTATGTATGTAAAACTGAAAACATCAAGCATTAGAAACCTGTAGTTCATATTTAGCTTTGACCCTAAATGTTTGTATACATGTCGCTGTACTGTCTACACTACTCAATAATGTTGGTTTAAACCTACTAACTAATCTTTGCTGTGCAGTTGATTTCTGTCAAACTGACCATTTTGTGGACAGTTTCCTCATGTTTGATGTTGAGGGTGGTCGTGCATTATGTATCATAAGACCTGAAACCCATACTGAATTCAGTAGAGGCTTTGTTGTGGTAGATAATCAATGATATACAAACTTTTTATACCTATATATCTGTGTGTGTGTGTGTGTGTGGGTGTGACTTTTTTTTTGTAGGTTTAAAGTTCATTCATACTGTTCTTGTCTTCCAGATGCTTGACTAGCAAGTTCTACCTGTTTGGAAAGAAGCATATTAAATGATTTCTGCTTGTTCTCTGCCACTGTTCTGGATAAATAGCTCATCCCAGGTACACTCTTATGAGAGTTTAACAATTATGAACCACTAATAAATTACCTGAGGATGTTTTGAATTAAGTGGTGTCAGAGATATAAGAAATCTCACGTTGCCCCATCAGTTGCTGAGAAACGTAGGATGGCCATTGTGAGACCTCCCCCTTCCCCCACCAGTCCTGTGCAGCCTGATTGACTGGTTATGTCCCAGTGCTGCTTCCTGGCACTATGCCGTTAAGCTTGCATCTGGCCTGTCTGTCTTGCTTTGCAACCACAGCGTGATTCTTATTCTCAGTCTCGACTGTTTGACCCAAACATTGCTGTTTACAAAGATGACTCGTATGGAAGTAAATCTGTTGCACTACATTGAAAATCAAGCAGCAACATTTTACACAGCTAATTAAACCCGTCTTTTAAAGATTGTACAATGAAAATGTTTCAGTGATGCCTTTGGGTTTGACCTGCTAAAGCATAAAAAGTTAAGATTTTATATTAAATAATTATGGCATACATCTGTCTCAGCTTAGGTTGTACATCATCCATCTGATGCCATTTCTGCTGTTGTAACATTACTTGACATGGTTGGCAGTATGGCTTTTAGACAGGGAGTTATTTGTACATGCCTTTGGCTCTTCATAGACAAAGCAAGTAGAAATAGAAGGTCAGAGCTTAATGGGTTACATAGCCAATGCAGACAGTAGTCGAGAGGAGGGGTTCACTTTCTGCTCCCATTGGTTAGATAAAGTTTTCAGTGAATAGTCTGTGATGGTGACTGAAGCTGAAACTTGGAAGGGGATTTTATCTGTGAGAGGCCTGAGGGAAAGAGGAAGGTCTAAATGGGACTCCTGTTATGCTTTCATGTGCATTCATCCTGCCCTGGAAAAGGAGGAAGATCAGGACTAAATGGTTTCTAATATATCATGATTTAATGAGACTAAGCTTTGTTTTTATATCACATTCTTTTCTCTTTTCATTATTTTCTTTCATTCCATCAGTCTATCTTCCCAGCCTCAGGGCAGCCAGTTATGTTTCTGAGTGGCTGTCTCCTCTCGGGCTCAGAGGGCTCGTCAAAATGTGGCTTACTCCATTTCCTCACGTCAAAGGCGGAGAGTCCACTCCCATCCACTGTTTCTGATGCTGGCATACCCTGAGTAGCTAAGGAGATGAGATATTAAATAATTGTGGAGTCCTCCATTTAACCCACAGCCACCTCTGCAATAACAACTTGTCAGATGTTTGTCCTCATGGATGCAAATAAACAGAAGACTAGAAGTTCTTTCATTAATGTTAATAGAGTAGGACTACACGATTCTGCTTAAATGTTACCTTTTGGAGCTTCTGTACAACAATACAATGAGGATTGAGAAATGGTAACCCACCAGCAATCTTTAAAAAGGTGATCAAATTCCATTTCCAAGTCAGCAGCGTTTGTGCTGCCTGAGGGCAGAATCTGTCTCTGTCGGCACTAAATGTTCCACTATGTTCACCAGCTATATTCTTTTAGCTACTTCAGTCAGAAAGACTCCATGCTCATTGCACAAGGGGCTACAAAAAGATGTTTTATGGTATGTATTTCCGAAAACAAACGCAAGACATTTGGTAAAAATGCAATACTATAAAATATAGGTATAAAGGATTTAAGTGTCATTTAATGTGCAGCATGTTTGTGCACAGTGCTTTCTTTTGACAGTAGTAGGAATAATTTGTTTATTGTATTACTTTGGTGTGCTGGTAGTTTGTGTTTTTGCAGCTCTGTAGCATATGTCTGTGGGCAACAGTTTAAAGAGGTCCCAACTAGGGTGAGAGGGGTTGTGACGATGCGTTTTGCTCTCCTGAGGCTGCATTCGGTCCCAGTGAGGTGGACATCTGCAAACTAATTTTAAAGACTTAATATTCACAATTAAAGCAATAAAATGCAACTAAACTTGTATTCAAAATTTGATTTGAATCTCTTTCATCATTTCTTTTTATGACATTATGTTAAACAGTACTTTCTGATAATGACAGTGTTTTTCAGGCATCCATCACACTCATCAATTATTGTACAAAACATAATTATTTATTTTAGGCTAACTATAATAATTTATGTCAGCTAATAAATAATTGACACTTGTGTTTAATATACTATAATGCTTTAATATCGACATGTCTAAACAGTTTTTAGCCGGGATGACAAAGTTGGGCTTCATAATATCTGCAATTCAATTAGTCTTTATTTATTAGCACTGTGGCCTCACAGCAAGAAGGTTGCCGGTTTGAGCCTCGGTTGGGGTAGGGGTCAAACTGGGAATCTGTGTGGAGTTTGCATGTTCTCCCCGTGTTAGCGTGGGTTCTCCCCGTGTTAGCGTGGGTTCTCTCCGGGTACTC
>JBAMHV010000012.1:3469734-3495654 GCA_037177535.1 Pseudomugil gertrudae
GTGCATGGTTGTTTGTCTATGTGTGTTGGCCCTGTGATGGACTGGCGACCTGTCCAGGGTGTACCCCGCCTCTCACCTGTTTTGAGCTGGGTTTTTACTCCAGCCCCCCTGCAACCCCGTTCAGGGAAAAGCGGTAGAAACTGGATGGATGGCACTTCACAATAAAGTCATCACAGGGTACTTTACAGACATATTAATTCAAGCCAATTCATAATACATAGCATACATGCTATTTATGAATTGCTGGATCCATCCATCCATTTTTGTGCCGCTTATGAAGCACTGCTCCCTTGTCTGAGTCACTGGATGGTGGACCAGAATCTCCTCAAATCCGTCCTCAAGGCCAAGCCACATTACGCTTTTCCTGTTGATGCCTCTACAGTTCCACAGGCCTAAAAGTCGTTGTAAGACTCCTTCTTCAACTAGACGGCGTCCCTCACTGCTAGGGTTCACCAACAAGTTCTGGGATTATCGCCATGACAGAAATCAACAACCTTACCGCCACAGCTCCAAGTGGTCGCCTCAATAATCGAGACATGGATCATAGTCCACTTTGACTCGAGATCCCCACCTCAGTAATGCTGCTCCAGGTCTCACTGTTGTCAGCATTGAAGCCCCCAGTAAAACAAGGAAGTTACCAGTAGGAGCATCCTCCAACACTCCCTCCAAGGACTCCAGAAATGGTGGTTCCTCTCCCAGAACCTGTCGCCATCTTGGCACCGTCCTGCATGTCGTAGCTTCTGTAAAATACAAAAGTGGTCAAAGAGCTGGAGCTGAGAGGGGGTGGGTGGATGATTGATATCTATCAAACTTGTGTTTGACAACACTGTTGTCACAAAGGTAAACTCAACCTTGTGAATCTTAAATGGTTTTTTTTGTACCAGCTGTGTAGTTGGCCTTTTTTTCATGGGGATTTGCTCCTTTTTGGAGTGACCTGTCCAGGGTGAATGCTGCCTCTCACTGGCTAAATGCATTGCTGAGATAAGCCTGCATTATGGACAATAGTAGAAATTTCCCACACTTTATAGCATTAAATGTAACTTTGAGTGATTTGAGGTATACTTCATTATTTGATGCTTCATTGACACACATTTCTCATACATTTAGTCCAAGCCTGAGTAGTAAAACTGGATTTTTTTCAGCTTGTCTTTCTGTGTGTTGTGTCATATGTGTAATAGTAAAATTGGATCCTTGTGACATTTTCTGTTAAATGAACTAGCAAAGTTCTTGTTTAGAGAGTTGTGTCGGGCCTACTTTCCTCTCAGCTTGTCAGTAAAATCTTACGGTAAGTTTCTTCTTTATTTGTATGAAAAGCTGTACATTTTACAACATATAAAGTTAAAGTCATAAACTTGCTTATACTTATACACACAACATGCATGTTCTCTCTGAAACATGTTTGCATCTAATATCCATGTGTCTTAGTTTGCTGCTAGAGATGTGATGACGAGGTAAGAGAAGGCAATGTATAATATACATAACAAACTGAGACACCCCCTGCATTGTCAATTTAAAGCAATTTTAGTTAAATGTGATTTGCAACACAACACTACAGCTGTAGTTGATGAATTATATCAGCTGAAAATGATGCAGGTTTGTGACTAATTGAATTTATATTTTGTCTTTTGCTATTTGGGATTTGTATTTACTCTAACTCCTCCAGGCACTGAAAAGACTTCTGCAAAGGACACACCGGTTGCATCCTCCTTTGTAGCACCCCCATTGCCATTCTGGTTCATTTTAAAAACATATTTTCTATCAGGAAACGGTGCTAGTTTCTGCAGCATCATATTGCTTAACAAACTGTATTAGCAACAAATAATGTAAAACATGGAAATAACTATATTTATCATTAAAGAGTCCTTAGCTTTGTGTTCAGCTATACATTCTGTCAAAACATCCGGTGCTTAGTTGTCCCATTCTTGTAAACCAGTTCAGATTGTGCATGCTGCGGGGTTCTAAGCAGTTAACACAGTTCTCATGTAAAATTAATCAACATCCTGCCTGTAATTAAGCATCAGTGGAGAATTAGAGAGTGTTGTTCATGACAGAGGAAGCCTAAAAGGCTGGATGTCAGATGAATAATTCTTTTAATCTTTTTCTAAAAGCAAACAGAAATATTCCAGCTCTGTTTATAGGACATCTTAAATGTGAAGCACATCAGTCCTCTGGCTATATGTTCTTCATTCGGACAGAGGATATTCTCACTATAACATTTCTCTATGGACCCTCTCTGCTTGAGAATACATAAAATAAATGTATAAACAAAGGCCATCTGAATTAATATTCAGTTCTGCTGGATCCATTTGCTGTCACAGTGATACACACGCTGCAAACACTAATAGGTTGTTGTCTGTTGTTAATTCAACGTGGCACAAACAGAATAATTATTTTAGATTTCACAGCATCAGTGCCATTAAAATAATCCACAGCTTTTTGACAAAGAAGCTCGCTGCAGGCGCAAATCAAAGAACACATCTACAAAAAAGCAAACTAGAACGTGGAGCTTCAAGTGTTTAGAGTCTGGCAGCGCGGTGGCATGCTGGTTAGCACTGTCGTATTAGAGAAAGGCTCTCTGTCTAACTTTGAATTCTCATGTTGTCCCTTTGGATGTGTGGGGTCTTTCTGGATACTGTTTCTTCCCATTATCCATAAACACATGCTGGTGATTCAAGTGGAACCAAGGAATAGCTGTGAATTGTTGCATGTTGTTTGCTTTTGAGTCCATGATGAAAGGTGTATTACACCACTTCCCCAATAGCAGCAGGGCAGGAGGTAGGGTACATAGACTGGATGAAAAATAAATGAATAAACATTTGGACACTGTGCCAAAAAGCCACTTCGTCTTGAAAAAAAGTTGGTTATTAGACTTAAACGCCAGATGTGTTACATACTCATTAGAGCTATGGAACATCAGGCGCGACAGTTTTACAGAGGAAATGTTCCTCCCTGTCATCTGGCTGTCGTATGGTTCACCTGGCTTCCTGTGCACCTCTCTGCCATGAAAGCAGAAGTTATAACTTCTGCTTTCATGCATCTTTTCAAACATCTATAAGAAGAAGAGTCCAGAAGCAGAAGAGTGGAAGTGATAAGTTGATTAAGTGTTGACTTGATAAACATTAGTTTTTCTTTTTTTAAATCTTTTTGTATGCAGTTTTCAGTGTTTATAAACTCAGTTTGTGTAAAGATGGAACTGCAAAAATGCCATTATGGACCTAAATCACAACACTATAATATTGATTGATTTTTTTTTCCTATTTTTTGGTTAATTAAAAATGTATTATTAACTTTGGATTCAAAGTAAATAAAGGGTAATAAACTTTAAAATATCAATTTATTTAAAAAACTGTAATTAATGCCTTGTTTTATTTCACATCACTATGTAGTAATCGTATATGTGGTCTCAACTTTCTTTTAATATCATTGTAAGGATATGTTCACTCTATTGTGACATGCTTAATTCATACATCCTAATTGCTTTAGAGTTGTTTTCTAAAGCAATTATAGTTCCTGTGTGAACACGCCTGAAGTGTCCAGGTCCAGCTTGGTGTGGCACAAACTGGAAGACATTTCAGTCCTAAGCTTATTGACAGCTTAATGGAAGTAAATTCTAAGGTTTTAATACATTTAGTCCTAAGATGTTCTGCAGGCGTATATTAATATAGTTTTGATCATTTTCCCCCCATGTAATTTTGGATGCACAGTTTACATCTGCAATTTGTGTTTGGGCTCAGCTGTGAAGTGCAAGTGTTGTTGATTAAGTTATAAATTTATCATGTCTGTCCAGAGAGTGACGGCGTTGTCCTTTAGCAGTAAATCAACATAGTCCGTGTTGGATCTATTCACTCAATGCTTTGTTTGTGAAAATTGAAGTCTCGTAAGAGTCTGCAGAGCAGGATTTATATGAACTACCACACAGTTTTTCACTGCCGCTGGGTTCTGAATATCACTCCACTTGCATTTCCTTTTTTTTGCGTGTAATAGTAAGTGTCATAGGACTGTGCAGATGTATTGATTTTATGACACAAACTGGAGAAGCTGGAGGATGAGGAGGGAGGAAGGAAGGTGCTGGTGAGAAAGGAAAAATTGGAACAGGAGAGGAATGTGAGGATGTGAAGATAAAGATTAATGGGCATTTTGCTCATGTAACCCATATTTGGCAGCTACGCAGGAGTCATTTAGGGTGTCATCTGTAAAACTGTGTACTGGTGTGTGTGTGTGTTGGTTGTTGCCTGTAAAATGGACTTGAAGACAAACAAGCTTTGTCTCCTCCACTACTGGTCTGATGAGGACTGATCATGTGTCTTTGTTTTTGTGGCTAAGACGCTGCTTCTGAGCTGGTTTTCTCATGCATATTACATCACAAGCATGAGGTCAAATGTCTCCTCTTCCTAACACACTAACCCAATGATCCCAGATCAGGGCAGCTAGAATGGGACGTTGTAATGCTCATGTGATTTCTCTTAATTACCTCAGCAGGCTTACATGAACGTACTACTTCAGCTGGATGAAATGAAATACAGCTCACTGGCACGCAGTTTAAAGTGTGTTTCAAATTTCACACACATGTTTTATTTTGCTTTTCAGACCTGAACATTTTTTGAGCTTTGACTCCAGTTTAGGTGGTGTGATGGTCTAATTCAGTAGTGTTAGTGTGCATGTAGTTTGGTTTGCAAGTACAGCAGGAATGTGGATTTACTGGTTTAATTAAATTATGGATAAATTTGAGAGTTCGTCTCGAGCATCTTGTGTTGGCCATCTAAAGTTTCTAGTGTGTCAAGACTAGGAGGAAGAGAGTCCATGTCCATGCGCCGTCTCAGGCTGTCAGTGACCCAAGCTGACTTAGGTACCTGAAAAGAACAAGAAAGAAGGCTGAGAACTGAGGAGGATCATAGAAGGATGAGGTAGAGAAGAGGTTGTAAAAGGAAGGGGGTGGGTGCAGTGGGGAGAAAGGTTGGAAAGATAAATGGGTAAGGGATGAGGATGAGGGAGAGACGGATGGATGAATGGAGGGAAAGGGTTAAAGAATGAGTAAATAAAAAAGGAGGAAGAATGATGTAAGAATGAATGGATGAGAGAGGGGATATGGACAGAGTAAAGAAGAATAGATGAGAGCGAGAAGGGAGAAAGGATGAATGGATGAGAGAGTGATGATGGATGGATGAGAGATGAAGACTGAGGAGATGGATGGGTGGGATGGGGTTGATGAGTTTAATATTGCTGAGTGAAGAACCAGCAATAAAAAAGGCTCATATTGTATGACCTGCTCCCAAATCAAAGTTCACAGGTTGACTTCATTTCATTATTTAGCTCTCCTGTGCATTTTCCTCAGTGCGCAGCGTTTTGGTGCTTTGTAATCTGACATGTTGCAATCACTGGTGAAACCACATCACATGCAGATTTTAATGCATGCTAGTAGCTGCATGCTTGTAGATTTTCTTCCATTAAATGAAGTATATTTTTTACACATGAATGAGACCAAAGATAAGTTTTCAAAGTTTTGTGTCACTTTTTTGGATCTTTTTATTGTGTATCAAAATTCTGTTAATCAGTATATTCGATATTGGTAAAAAAGCCAATACTAAACATCTCTATACCGAGAAGGTGAATTTAATACTAAGTAATTAGTCATTTTAATAAAAGTAACAAGTTGAGTGCACCAGTTTTCATCTGCAAAACCTTAACATGTGGATTGATAAAACATAATGCCAGAAATGTTTATGCAGCAGGGCTTTAAAATAGTATTTTTTTACTTTCAACCACTGAAAATAAATTTGTCATCTGTCCATCAACAGCATCATAAATAGTGATTCCCAGAAATAGAAAACATTTCCACTTCCTGTTCTCATTAATCTACATGAATGAATCACTGACTACCTTTCTTTTGTTTGTTAGTTTTTTTTTAATACATTCAGGGTTTATTAACTCAACACAGATACACATTTGACACTACAAACCATTGTTTAATTTTAAAATAAGCTTATGTATTGTGTCTATGCAGAGTTCATGTGTGTATGTTTCTGGAAACATGTGGTGAGAGTGTCTCTCTTGTAGTGTCCATGTGTGTAGCAGTGTCATTGAGATAATGGAGGGTCTTGGCCCTGGTAATGGAGCCCCTCCTTGTAGGTTGAGTGGATAATTTAATTAATATCAGCTCTCTCTCCATCTCTTGTGACTCATCTGTTTTGCACATTAGCCTCAGTTTTAGACACTTATTGTCTGTTCAGCTGTGGCGAGTTTCAGACTGAATCCTCCTGCAGTCTCTCACACAGTCATGGCCTTTCTGTTCTATTAAAAAATGATAACAAAAACAAGGTAGTTCCACATTTAAGCAGCAGCTAATTTTTCCCTCACAACCCTCTTTCTGTTCTCACAATCTACTTTAATAATGGCTGATTCATCTTTACACAGCTCATTGCTCTTCCCTCTCTTGGCAGCAATGCTTTTAATGTTTATAGAGTGAAAGCCATATGTGGAGTCACTGTAATGATCCATGATGTAATGGCACCTCCCTGTAATTTATAAAGGGGCGCAGGATGGACTGAATAAGGCTGGCTAAACTGTAGCCACATATACACGGCATGATAACTTTACATGTGGAAAATGTTACTTGACCAGGCATTTCCATGCCCATTAAACACTTGGTATTGGTTCCAGTTTTAGTCATGACTGTTCTCGTTGTATCAATGACCATTGATTTTCTGATTTCATTCATTTCCAGGTGGAATTGCTGGTGGTATAGAGATCTGCATCACTTTTCCCACAGAGTATGTCAAAACCCAGTTACAGCTGGATGAGCGAGCCAATCCACCAAAATACAGGGGAATAGGTCAGTATCTATCTGTCTGTCTGTCTGGTATCTTATCTTATATCTTATCTTATCTTATCATATTTTATATCATATCTTATCATATCATATCTTATACCATATCTTATATCATATCATCTCTTATATCTTATCTTTGTATGTTCTGTTTTTCATCTCCACTCTCTCAGGAGCTCATTACCTAATTACCCATCATCCCCAGGTACATTACTGATTCTGGCAGGCTGTCATTGTGCTTGTTTATATGACTTAGAACAGGCCAATGCACACATGCACACTCTCAACTCATGCATACCAGTTCACACAAACACACCCAGGATCTGTTTCTGTCAGCTTGGCTCAGAGGATTGAAGATTTTACTAATAAACACCGGAGACAGCTGTTGCTTTTCTTGCTTAGCTGTGCATTTGGTGTACTTTAACAACTTTTACTGCTGGACTGATGTCTCCAAGAAGGAAAAAAAGTGATTTTTTTTCTTTTCTTTTTTATGTTGATGGGACAAAAATGATCTCTGTGTGTCTGTATTGTAAATAAGCAACCCCAATCCCACTGGTAGAATATAAGTAATAAGTAAAATATATTTCTTCAGGCTACTCCACATCTGTTCTACTACACCTCAGCATTTTTATATAGATTTTTATCAGTTGTGGCTAAATTTGATTAATTTATGAACAAACAACACAGGGATGTTTTAAATACATGAAATGAGCTGTTGTTTATGTCCTTTGTCGAAGTCATGTCCTGTTTACACACTTTATAAATCCTTATAATGACTTTTTAAAGTACTTTTGCTAATTTATTCATTTAATCATTTTGCTCTTTTCTTATTTAGAGTATTTGAGTAGAGAGTTGAATTCTTATTGATATCATATTCTCTGTATTTTTAGTCATTCTTATATTTGCACTGTTTGTGTGTCCGTGACACAAATGTGTCTTTTTCCAGGTGACTGTGTAAATCAGACAATAAGGACTCATGGTATTAAAGGACTCTACAGAGGACTGAGCTCGTTGCTGTATGGATCCATCCCCAAATCTGCAATCAGGTATGGAAAACAGCTAAGAGGAAGTAAACATACAAGGTACATGTTCAAGCAACTAGGAGGAGATATTAGTTGTACTTTATTTTGGTTAAGAAAAATATTTCTGTCACAAGGTTATTATGCTACATAAAATCCAGTTTTAGATGAGTTCATTTGTTAATTATGTATGTGAATCAAGAGCAGTATAAGATACAAACATTAGTAAAATAAATGCTACAGGTAGGTATATATTGTATTATAATATTGTATAATGTATAATAATAATAATGGAAGTGCAATAATAGGTTTATTCCTCTTCATACATATTATACTGTTAATACTAGACTATTCATTCACATATTCTATTTTTCCGTTATACATTTGACATAGTCCAGTGCTAATAGCACGGTAAATGTATAAATAGCACAGATCCTTTGTATTAAGCTGTGGTGATTTTCTACCTGGAACCTCGAATGAACACGCTCCAATTATTCTAGTCCATTACCCACAAGGTTTGGCAGGAATGCCACTCTAGCCTTCACTATAATTATGTTATTTTTTCACAGCGGTGACATTTATCTACAGACAAGTGCGCACATTGTAGTTCCTGTGCGTGCACGCACACATATTGCTGCTAGACTGTTCTGTTGGTGCCTTTTTGTCTGCTTGTCATTCTTTCTTTCTATGCCTCTCTCTCTCTCTTTCAGTGTGTGTGTGTGTGTGTATATGTTTGTGTGTTAAATGCTGAAGGATGGAGGCCGTCTGTACAGCAGAGAGACAAGCCCATCCAGGCGGAGCAAAGATTCCATTCAAACTCAGACAGGGTCTCTGTAGGGGTACAGAGATGGAGACTTGTTTTGGTGCTCTGCGTGTGTGTGTGTGTGTGTGTGTGACTGAATGTGTACAGTGTGTCAATCAGTTTTCATTTCCAGAGGGAGCTTTCATGGTTTTGTGCCCCTTTTTTCTCTGAGGAAATAAATCATGTTGAAGTGTAAATATTTGGGTTTTATTTAACTTGCTGAGTAATTTACAACTTATAAAGGGTTTCTACAATAGGTGGAGGTTTTGGTCATTTCCTTATCTGTTCTGGTCATCAGACTGGATTTAAAGGATGCTTGTTCTGATTATATTGTTTAAGCTGTTTTCCTCACAGGATAACTAAAGCTGTCGTGTAAATAAAATAAAGCAAAAACTAAACACATTTTAAAAATAAGTAGTTTCACAGAGCAGGAAAGCTGTTTTTAAGCATTTCTTGAATCATAACCATCCTCTAAAAGCTCCAATTCATCTTTTTTATCCTTTAGAATACCTCATCTAGTTTTGAAAACCAGATAAATCAATAAAAAAAGGAACTGGAAACATTTTTTTTTTATTTATGATACACTCTGGCACTTTTCTATTGACCGCTTTTTTTTTTCATGGGCTCGTTCTTTTTAATCTATCCTTATCTCCTTCCTCTTGCTGCTCTACTGCTCCGATCTTCCTCCAGTCCATTAGCTAATTACCTTTGCACCATCATGTAGCGTAGAGCACTGTAGATGATTTTCAGGAAAGTGCATTTGAGTCCTTACCTTTTTTCTTTACCCCTTAGCCCTTCATCCATATCGGTGTCCTTCTCCCCTCCCTACCCAGTACTCTTCTTTACCTTCTCCTCCCATCAGAAGAACTGACCTTGTAGAAAGACCCACTAATGAAGATTGGGCATCACTCCACCATGGAGGATGACTCATCTCTGAGCATAGATCTCAGCCAAAAGATGTCTCATATTCTAAATGAAAAGTTCAGTTCCCATATTAAAGAGGGAAGGTGGTAAATTGGCAAAGGAACAGCCCTGACAGTAGCATATTTCTCTCTGGCACACTTTAATGAATAGCAGTTGTTGCAGGGTTAGTTATGAGGTGCACTGCAGTTCATGTGCACCAAAAGCAGATATGTAGAAATATATATTTTTCTTTATCTTAATCCGAAAAGGTATTTTTAGTCAGTATGTTTTGCTTATGCGCTGTTAATTTAGCTGACAATAAGAGTCAGTTAACTGTGGAGAGCCTGCCTTTGAAGGCAAACTGAAACGAGGAGATGGAGGAACAGATGTGGAAGCTTAATGAGCAGAGGAAAATGTTGCAATAGAAAAGCAGAATTAAAAAAAAAAAGCTCAAATTACATGAGCCCGGTAAATTTTTGTTAAAGCCCAGACGACACTGTGAACGGTTCAAGCAGGCCGAGAGAAAACGGAGAAAAACAAGGCATTCATCAAGACCCGGTGTCTGTCCTCCCCCTCCCCTTTGCTAAATGTACCAGGCAGTGTCCTGCTGTCACCACAATTCAATTCCATCTATAAATAACCTTTCTCGTAAACGAACGGCTGGAAACATTTTCTGATTGCAAAGATACACAAACGGCTCTCTCTGTGCTGGCTCCTGTGATGGCTGTTACTGCTCACCTGTTGGTTACTGAGCTGCTGCCGTTCATTAGCTCGTCTTTAACGAGGAAGCTGCAGGACAGTAAAGTAAAGCCTTGAAGCAATTTTTGTACTTTTAGGAATTAGCCTATTTTAAAAAATCTGAGTTGGAGGAAAGTTTTGTGCCTTTCGGTGATTCTGCCTGTATTAATGTGAGCGTCTGCTGAAATCTCTTCCTCTGATGCTCATTTTCTGCTGATAAGTGGCTTTTTTTACACTGTTTAAGGAGCCTCATTAACGTTCTACAATATCTTACAGTTACTGAATGAATATATATATATATTTAAACTGGAATATAGTCTCAGCTAATTTGTTGTTGAACATATTAATATTACTTACAGCTTGTTTTTACAGCTTAAAATGCTGATATACAAGCTTTGTAGTTGAGAGAAGTTCTTTGCTGTTTCAGATATTAACACCCCCACCTTATTTTTTCTTTACAAGTAATCAAACCTTTGGAGGTGGTATTTATCCCTTCTCATCAGAACTATATATTTATTAAAATGATCCCTTCATTGATTTAAATGTGATGTGGCTGCTTTGCTTCAATAATATGATGAGCTGTGAATGGAATATGGGCTCATGGATGGGTTAACAAAATTAAACACTGAATTTTCTTTAAAGAGAGTCTTCTATCTAGTGTTTTCTTTTATTTTGAAAACCAAACACTTGTGATCTCCTTTGTGTTATTGACACGAACAAGGCTCATTTCAATTTCAGCCCTTCCATTCACTATTCCTTATATTCATATCAAATCCTTATTCTTATTTTGGTTTAAGTTATAACGGGACAACAATCCAACCCCCTGTGCATTCCTTCTAGCCATCAGAAAATGGGTACACTGTAGACATAAAACGGTGGTGGGCTGGTAGGCTGTGGTGATTGAACATTTCTGATGCTAAATATATATATATAGCAGCCATGCTTTCATGCTGTTGAGATCAAATTCTGCCCCTACTATCTAAATGTTTCAGCTGAGAGCATGGTTCATCAGACCAGACAACATTTTTCCAGTTTCTTATTGTCCAGTGTTGGACGAAGTGTCAGAGATATTATTCTGATCACCTCGGCTGTAACCAGTTGCTTTCACCTCCAACCAGTTTGTGTATTCTCTGAGTTCTAACCTTTTCATATAGACAGCTGTTCCTTACTGGAGGTTTTCTCTGTTTAACCACTCTCTGCAAACCCTGGCAATAGTTATGCATAAAAATCTCAGCAGATCAGCAGACCATCTTGTCTGGCACCAACAACAAAGTCACTTTTATGGTCTTTATCCCTCATTCAGATACTTGGTGTAAAATTCAGGAAGTTGTCCTTAGCATGTCTATGTGGATAAATGCATTGAATTGCTGACATACTATTGGCTGGTCAGCTAATTGTGGGAAGCAACTGATATGAAGATTATTTAAAATGTCCCTGAATTCCTGTAGTAAAACCAGCTGTACAGTTTCAGTAGTTTTGCAGCCGTTTCCAGGATGTATGATAGTAAATGTCTTTTAATACCCACTTCAGTTCAGGCTTTTTGGAAGGTCTTGGGAATAAGATAGGACCTTCTCATGTTTTTTTTATTCATCATATTTTAAAGGCTGTAGATCTGAATGAGACAGACATAAAAAACAGACTTGTTGATGAAATGACACCTAATTGAATTACAGTGATGTGATACAGCTGCAGCAGGTGTCATGTCCGGGTGATGTAGGCTTTCTTTGTGACAGCAGGCCTCAGTACATCAAGAATAAAGTATGAAAAAAAGAACATTGCAGAAATGCATGCATATTTTACAATAGTGACATGAAAATGGTAATGAAATGTTACCTTTTGACCTTTTAAAGAAAAGAAAGATTTAATCTCTGAAATAAAGGTTTACTTCAAGATACTTGTTGATTAATGTCTTTTTTAAAAAGATTATTAATTCATCATTTTATAACTCCATGCTGAATTTTGCTTTCCTTTTCAGATTTGGAGTGTTTGAGTTTCTCAGTAACCATGCCAAGGATGAGTCCGGTCGACTGGACAGCACCAGAGGCCTGCTGTGTGGGCTTGGAGCTGGAGTCATGGAGGCAGTGGTGATTGTCTGTCCCATGGAAACGATCAAGGTAAATAACTGCATAATGTACCTGGTTTGTTTGACTTGCTGGATTCTCATTTAGCATGACCTAAAGCATCCGTCTCACACTTACTGTAGCTAATTTGTATGTTTGTATGAAAAATATATTCTCTCTCGGTCTAATTTGTACAATGTTGCAGTGACATTTCTTGCACAAATAAATATATATTTTTCTAAAACAAATTTCTGGTCAGTCATAAATACAGACAGACAGTATTATACAAAGGAATGAATCCAATGCGTCACATTATCACACTTTTACAGGAAAGTAGTTCAATCCCTACACACTCAATGTTTTCTTGCATAAAGTTAGATTAAATAAATATTCACCATTACATTTTCCGCTCTGGTTACAGCTTTTTTTTTTTTTTTTTTAAATCTTCCCAGGTTAAGTTCATTCATGACCAGACTTCAGCCAACCCCAAATACAAGGGCTTCTTCCAAGGAGTGAGAGAGATCGTCAGATCTCAAGGTAAATACTGGCCTTAATGCATGTAATTCATCTGACATCTGCTGGTCAGAAGAGGCAGCGCAGCAGAAAATCTACTGAACGATCATGACTGATTTTGCTGATGTTGACTACTTTAGAAAATTTTTATTAAATTAGCCTTTGTTAACAGGATTAAGAGGGACATATCAAGGTCTAACTGCGACGGTGCTCAAACAAGGCTCCAACCAGGCTATTCGCTTCTTTGTGATGACCTCCCTCAAGAACTGGTACAAAGGTAAGTGTTTATATGTATCAGTTCTGTTTACATTAGTGTTTAATCAGTTAAGATAGCTTCCGCTCAGGAATCTGAAGGATTAGTTTTAGTTTTTAATGTAGGCTGCTACTTTGAAGTACAAATAGCATTCAAAGCCTGTTTGTTGAATAATGGTTCAATGTAATCTGAAGATGAGCTCAGTGTATGCCCTGTCCATTGTGTGAAATTAGGACATGACCTTTGGCACAATGCCTGCAAGGCTTCATCAACAATCTGTCTGGTTTGTTTGCTCAGGACATCTAATTTAGTCCTGAACCAAACCTTTCACATCTCTTCTTCACGTTATCTTTTCCACAAGGAGATAACCACAACAGAACTATCAACCCGTTGGTGACTGGACTCTTTGGAGCCGTCGCAGGAGCAGCCAGTGTATTTGGAAACACCCCACTTGATGTCATCAAAACAAGGATGCAGGTATGCAGTATGGCCTGTGTAGTCTGTTCTGACTGGGAAGGATAGTTAATGCAGGAATGGAGGCGGTTTATTCATTTTCTACTGCATCATCTGTTATCAAAGGAAGAAAATGAGTATTTTATGCAGTTCTTTGCTACTTTTAATGTAATCTTGGTTTATTAACACACCCTCATATCAGTTATGATTTATGTAAATAAATATGAGGACACAAGGGTCACTGGGGTGAGTGTGATTTGTGACTTTCTTTTTCCTTTATTTTTCAATACCAGCTATAATAAAAGTATTATCATTTGATATATAGTACCAGTCAAAAGTTTGGACACACTTTTCCATTAAATCCAATAGTAAGATGTGTTTTCCTGTATATTTTTTACTGGTAGTGTATGTATATGAAATGTATGCTTGTGTACACATAAATACAAAGTATAATGTGGCCAAAATGACAGAATAGTCAGAGTAAATATGACATTAACGTGTTAAATCATAGTTGGTGAAAATAATAATATATGATGCATTCTTCTATTTCATAAGGGTTTGGATGCTCATAAATATAAAAACACACTGGACTGTGCCGTGAAGATTCTCCGATATGAAGGCCTGACAGCGTGAGTTCATCTCATCTTGATTTTTAGTTGTTTTTTTTATTTTTGCTTTGCTGAGTTGGTTTCATGAGTCATTGCAAACAAGTCTGTGCCACTTTTTAAAGATAATTACTGCTTTCAGTGCTTACAGTAAACATTGGCATAACTTTGGTCTTATAAAACAAAAAAAAGACTTTAAAAAGGAACTTTTTGCTTCTTTGAAACAATGAATTTGTGAGTTTCAGAAAAAGGATTAGAATGAAATCGGTACAGAAAATTACCTTTAAATTACATTTAAATCCCAAATAAATAATGAAATATGACCCCAATAAACACGTGTCTTCCTTCAGCTCTAATATTAAGTGTTCTCTTTCTCCTTTTTCTGTCCTTAGTTTCTACAAAGGGACAGTTCCCCGGCTGGGCCGTGTGTGTCTCGATGTGGCCATAGTTTTCATCATCTATGAAGAGGTAGTGAAGTTCCTGAATATAGTCTGGAAAACAGACTGAGGTGCTGGATACGCAGTGAAATGGCAGCTTCCAACACAGATCTAAGTTCAGCAGCTGTCTTTTGCATCATAAATCCAGCTGTGAAGCGGATAAGGCAAACAGCTGAACTCAGATCAGTGTCTTTTTTTCGACCTGGAAGTGAAATCGCACATAAATAAAGGCTTCAAAGGAGAGGAATAACCTGGAAAGGTGCCCACATTTAGACAGCTGGAGTGGATGCAGAGCTCCCATGCTCGGCGCCAAGAATCCTGACAAGATGAAGGACAGTGGGTCTTTTACCAAGTGGGATTATAAAGTTAGTCAAACAACTGTGAAAAAAAGATTATTTATCCTTGAGAGGTGTCAATAGTTTCTAATGTAACAGGAATCTGAAAACTGCAGCCTTACTTTGGTTGTTTGCTTCCCCCCTCCGGTGGAGACGGCACTGCTATCTGCTCACAGCTGTTTTACTGATGTGCAGGTGTCGCTGTGGATTTTATTCAGCTGATCTGACTCTCTGTCTCTTCTTGAGCTTGACTTTGTTTTTTAAATCCAGTCCAACTGCAGCTGGTTGCAGTTTAGTCACATGAGCAGCAACAACTTCCATAACTAGGCCTTTATTAGATTTTATTTATTTATAATGGCAATTATTTTTATACAGCATAGATTCTATGTTTTTTTTATATTAATTTCAACATTTAACATATCATTTAATTTATCATGTGCCAAATACCAAGCATATTATATTAAAAAGTAGATAAATGAATGAAAAGTAAATATGACTAATCCTGTGATGTAAATCATGTGAAATAAATGTGTTTTCAGAAGTGAATGTTTAATGGAAATGAGAGACTATTTACAGTTAATCTGTGCTAAATATGTCACATTTTTCTTATAATTGTTTTTATTTTCAATTTGAAGATTATTTAATTGCTATATTTAACTGGGAATGATCCAACAACAAAGTAAGCTTTAGACTCCAATCAATGCTCGTTTGTCCTCAACTTTTGACTTGTTCTCCTGCACTGGGTCATACATCTGAAGGAGTGTATCACATTTTAGATTTATCCTCAGAAAAGCATGCTTGGGGGAATCATTTAACATGTTTTGAACATGATATGTTGCTGAGTTGTGAACTCTCACTGTCTCGCTCCTGAAAAAGATCGGAGATGTGTTGTAATCAGTTCCCAGTGTTGTTGTCTTTCAGTGCCATGTTTCATTCAGGATCTATACTCACCTGTGCCTTTTGCTCATAAATGCTCCATGAGAGAAACCTGAATCATATTTTACACACTCTCAAATCACCTCGTAAGTCAGCTGAAGTTCCATGATGTAATTATTTTGTTCTTTTATCTCATGCCTTGTCATCACAAGTGACATTAACAGTTGTCTTAATATAAATTGTACACTAGTATAATTGTGCTTAAACCCTAATTTTTTTCTGTTTTTATTAAATTATTATTTTATAGAGTTTTATTCTGGGAAAATGCAATGCTGCTTCCATTCTCTACTGCCAAATATTCCAGAGAAAATTTTACTGTGACAGCAAATTATTGTATTCCAGACTGTGAATGTGTGGGTGTTTGTTTAGGTTTTGTGGGTCATTAAGATGACACTTGTGCAATCATTGCCCCCCTCCCCCTCTTGCTGTCTGTAATTAACTTAAAGTCTTATGTTGTTGTTGGGTGTGTGTGTGTGTTAATAATTAATTAAAAGAAAGCATCTTGCACCAAACCCTGACAGTATTCAGAGTGCTTGTTGTTTTTATCCCGACTTGTTTGCTCGCCTGTTGCACTGTCCTTTTGGTTACAACAGATAACGTTGGGACGAGCCATGGGGGGGTTGGTACCAGTATGCAGGGGAGGAATTGAATTGAACAGGGAACTCATTGTTACAGTTTTTGGCTGATGCTCATGTAGGTAGAATTAACTATTCATCAAGTATTTATTCAATTATCCATTTTTTTTTCCCTCAAACACACACACACACACACACGGCGGTGTGTACTGTTTGTAAAGGAATGCACTGATCTACAGGCGGCAGGAGTGAAGATGGCATAGAGTAGACATTTTGAACATCCAAGCATCAAATGTGAAAAAAATGTTATAACATAAAAAAACCTCAAACATTAAATTTTTTGTTTAATGTTCAATTTTTCAAAAGATTGATTTTACATTTTTAATAAAACTTCTCCATGTTAAAGCTTTGATAAACATATAACACATGTCTGTGTCACCACTACCTGCTTCCAACACTGATCATAATATAGGTAAGAGCTGAGTGTATAACATGTAACTTTTCTTCATATTTCAACATTTTGTACAAAAGCGTAACAACAAAATGTTCAGAAAAGTATTATTTATATAGAACTGTAAGAAGTGTGCCGTCAACTTACAGATGCAGATGAACGGGAATTAGTTAAAGCAATCGCCTGTAAAAGCTGGTGTGTATGTTAAATGTCTGCACTGAGTAAAGTTATTGAATTTGAAAATGTCAAACCTTCACTTAGTGCCTCTAAACTATATTCAATAAGGCGTTTTTTATTCATTGTATATGAAACAACTACACCAAGACTTTAACAGGACTGATAAGCTGTTGAGTACTTAACAAACACTAGAGGGGGCTGTGGCTCAAACATCTCTGCTCACACACACACACACACACACACACACACACACACACACACACACCACAATGATGAGAGACGCCTCACCATTCTTCATATCTGTACAATAGGGCTTTATGAGGAGCGTCAAAGTGCCCACCAACCTCCCTTCATCTTACCATCATCACCCCTTCCTCCTCCTCTCCTTTCGGTTTTGGGAGGGTAAAAAGCCATCTCATCATCCTCATCCTCACAGACTCAGATCTTTAGATCATCTCTGAACTCTGCAGATGAAAAGACACGTTTCATTTGCTTGACTCATTTTGACCAAAAACTACTGATTATATATTTGAGATCATTATTAACAGTATCTGAGTTTCATGTGAAGTGATGTAAAAATGTTATTCCCTGCCTTCTTTAATGTTTAGATGCCTGTTCTCTTGTCTTTAAAGCTAACTTTATAAAATGAAGACCAAGCAGTGGCATTTTTATTGTTTATAAAGTAGATAAAAAGGTAACTTCATTTTGTTATAGCAGCTGTAAGTCAATTATCCCTCAGTCAGTATAGTGTGAGTAATGTTGCCTCGGCCTGTCTTTCAGTGGGCTGGTGCTTCCCCCCATCACCAAAAGGATATTCTTATTTAGTGGACTGGCGCTAAATCTATGTTTCTATTTACTAACTTATTAACTTTATATGAAGGAGCTTCATCGCTGTCCGTGGTGCTGAATTTGATTTAGTGATTTGGAAATGAATCTGACAGCAGATGCCTGCTATGTGTTATCTATGTTTTAATTTAACCCGTATGAGAAGCAGATTTCTTTTAACTTGTTTTGAATTTACTGAAAACTTTTTGCAAAACTAAAAATACACCACGTAAGTAGCTCCAAATGTCCGCTTTGTTACAGTTTTATGACCTTTTTTTAAATGCGTTGATGGTTTAAGTTATGATCACCGTTAGGTTTTTACTTGATATTTCTGTCCCAATATGAAACAACAGAGTAAGAGAGTGGTGAAATTCTTGTAGTACTTTCCCAACAACCATCTATGTCTGAAGGGGCGGTGTCTGGCTGACAAATAGAGGAGAGCTGGTGCGCACAGAGCTTCATTTTTACGCATCATTCGGCTGTGTAGGTGTCAACACAGAAGTTACAAGACCATGTTGCACTTGAAGTTTTTATAGAAAACACATTTGCCTTAATAATACAACTCATTTTACACAGCGTTCAAAGTGAAACCCTAACGGAGTGTGACTGCGGAGCAGGTGGCCCGAGAAGAATGTCCATCATGGGAGCGCATGGATGGAGCTCAGCGCGCCTTGGTTTGGTAGTTTGTGGATATTTAGCCTTTTTTTGCGGTGAATTTGTCCCACCGACTGAAGCGGGCTGCAGGGAGAGGGACAGCCCGAACTGCTGCACCGGCCGGAATAACGAATGTTTTGAGTACACCAAGAGAAAAACGATATGCTACTGTGATACCTACTGTCAAAAAACCAGAGACTGCTGCGAGGACTATCAGCGCGTGTGCCAAATATCTGGTGAGTTGCTCATTCTGCTCCAGACATTAAAGTTTAAAAAGTAAAAAATTGATCAGACCCCCACCAACTCCACCTTCACACACACACACACACACACACACACACACACACGGATACACACACACACACACACACAGATAAACAAACCCTGAAATTATGTCTGTATCCACCCAGTGAGCGAGCCCGTTGTCCACTGTTGTCTAATCTGAGGCAGGCAGGATGACATTGAGGTGACAGAGACAGTGAGACATACTGCACATGGCTGTTTCCGATGCACCCATTATGGCTGTTTGTTGTAGGCGAGCACTTGTACAGGAACTAAGAAATATCTCTTGTCTTTGTTGTATTTGTCAAAAGTTGCGTGTGTGTGTGTGTGAGCATTCTGGTGTTGACCCTTGGCCTTCACAACAAAGCATGAAATTACACAGCCTGGTCATTCAGTGGTTTACAGTGGTGTGAGTAATATCGGATAAGTTACAAACACAAATCCAAGCTGTCTTTTCAAAACTGAACAAAGATGCTTTGAGGTTAATCATTCACAAAATTCAGTGATTGCTCGAGTAACCTCTTACCCTCGTACCTCTGTCTGCTGCTATATAAGGGAAAATGAAGGAATGGACACCATGGTAACAGACTGCCAAAGATGGTAAGGATTGGTAAGGATTACAGCTGGTGGATGTGACAGATAGGAAACACTGAGCTGTGACTGAGACACTCCTTACTGTTAAAACAACTCACACGGAGTGATTATCAGTGAGTAGACAAACTTGGAGCTGTTTTAAGTGCACAGTAACAAGCACCTGCAGGGTCCATTCTATGAGCTAAAGAGCTCTTAAAGTGCTGTCATAATCCCTTTATTTAAGCACATTTAGAGTTGTAAACCTTTTTCATAGTGCTTTGTCTTTACTGTGAAGTAAACAAGCTGTTTATTCGAGCTTGAAGCATTAATTTCAAAGTGTCTGCAAAAAGTACTGCGATGGAGGTAACGATTATCTAAAACTCATCCCTCAAAACCCAAACAGTTCAAAACATTAGGAAACAACAGTTCAGACTCAAGTCTGTTTAGTTTTTATTCACATATCTGTCAGTGAGGCATGGTGAAAAAGAAATGCACAATCCCACAGCTAGCTGCTGGATCCCAGGCATCACCCTATCCCATCTGTCTAGCATGTTAGGCTGCTCAGGTTAACGTGGAATCATCACTGTTTTCTTCCGGCTCCACAAAGATCACAGTTGTCATGGATATTCCAGATATTCCACACAGTAGGCTACACCTCACACGTTCCTCTGATTGCTCAATGTGGGTGTGACAAACAACAGTCACTCTGTGTCATGGTGCAGAAGGCTGCATTATGTTCTCCAGCTGGTTAGATTTACAGTAACGCTAAATCAAAACATGCCTACTGAATTCCACATGTGAAAGGAATGAGCTTCCATCTGCTTTAACCTGTGCAGTTTCTTTTTGGTCAATTTGCAGAGTTTCCATAGATAAGTGTGGGCACGAAAAGGAAGCCAACTTAACCATGACTTTTATACTGGTCATGGATCAGCAGCCCTAAGCAATGCTTAGAAAACACCACGACTTCCTGTGCAACCTGAGCATCTTCCCCGTATAAACACAGGATGGATCTGTTCCATCAAAGCACCCTGATATTTTATCGCCCACTCTAACCTTTATCTGGGTGAAATCCAATAGCAAAGTAACACTTCAAGGAGCTTGCCTGTGTACTGTCTGTCACAGGCTGTTATTAACTTTTGTCAGGTGAGCTCAGAGTGGGTAACTTCAGAAGAAAGACCAAAACCATGTCACATTGCAAAGTTTAGACACACTCACTGGTGTGATATATCCTTATTTTCAGGGGTGTTATTCAAGTAATTATTCCACCAACGTGTTTTATTTAAATTGTCTGAAGGATATTTTAGACACTAATTGTTTAATGGTGATGGATCAGAGACAACAATCAACAATAACAAAAAACAGATTTTATTGCTGTCACAACTGAGCAGGATATTTGTTCCTGAAAGTCCCAGAATGTCTAACCTTTCTTTCAGTGATCATGATTTACTGCACCTACAAAGGCTCTGCCCTGCTAGTTTTTCATGCTTCAACACACCTGATCCAAATGAGTTCTGCACAACGACTCAATAATTTTAATCCCGTGTCCAATCTTGACAGATTTATACAAATATTAAAGGCAAACTTGCACTTTTTTCTATTTTGCTGCAGTAAAATTACAGATCAGTCTCGAATATACTAATTAGAGATACTAATATATAACTCCACGCTCCCTTTAATTTATTTATTCCACAAGCAGAAAAAAGTAACTGTGATTGATTTTTTGTTCTGTCATTTTTAAAAGGGCATCAAGTCCTTAGAAAATTGGTTTATTTATAGACATATTCTGTTTAGAGGGAACTTAATATGTGTCATACAACTTAACAACCTGTCTCCCATCAAGTTGTTTGCTTTTCCCTTTACAGACTCCAGAGATCATACTGGGAGCTGTAGGAGGCAGTTCCTCTCCTCTAATGATGGGTGTCTGGTTCTTCTCACTCTAACAGGAAGACAAATTAATCTCTCTTGCTCAGATAAATGAAAATTTGGCTCATCATTTGACCCTCTCCTGCAGGCACCTCTGCTTATTGTCCTCTAGGGCACTGTATAATGCAATGCCATGATATTTACTTCTTCCCATCTATTTCACTCCCTTTTTTCTTCCACACTCCTCACATATTCTCTCTTTAACCTAAAATGGAACATCTGTTTGAGTTTTTGCTGTTCATCTCATCCTGGTCTCCATTAACTGCAGGCACAAACTGCTGACTGAAAATTTGATGTCAGACATCTGGCATCTCCGAGCCCAGAAAATACAGGGTTTTAATAAAAAAAACAACATTTTTCTTTGTTTTAACTGATATATATTAGTAATGTGTAGGAGACTGAAAAGAAAATTGGTGAGTGGGTGGGTCAAAGCAACATCATCATTAGGTTAACATGGTTGCATTAACATTTCACTAAAAATATTTATTAATTTACACCAAAACTACCCACAAAATTTATTTTAGATATTTTTTTGTTCAATGTACTGCAGGGAAAATCATGTTTCATAGCTGTTTTATGGTGTTGTGGAGCAAAACGGTACCTTTGCAAGATCCTGCAGTTGAAAAAAGTAAACAGTCTTGAATGTGTTTGAATGTCATAAATGAGTTGGTTTGTTTAGCTCCCCCTCTTGTCTACAGGAACCATTTACATGCCTCCCTGTTATTAAGAGACTCTTTGTCTTAATGGGCATATGGTTTAAGTTGCTGAACATTACGAGGCTTGTCTGATGGGATTGAGGCCGGACTCTACAGTGGAAGGAGCCTGGCTCTGGTGGTTTCGAGATGTTGTGGCCCTCCAGACCAGCTGGACATCTGTGACCCATCAATGAAGAAGTGGGGGTGGTTGCAAGGGGACAAAAAAGGAGACAGATGGAGGAAAAAAGGGAAGGAGTTGGACAAAGCACTTAAAGCAATAAAGGGGGAGAAAGTTCAAGCAAATTGGGCTTTTAACTCTTTTGTTGTGACTTAATGTGGAAGGAAAACTCAAAGAAAGTTGAAGGCAAAAAAAAATGTCATTATCGAGAGAGGGTGTTTTTCATCACACGGTTGCTATAACGACTGCGGTTTAGTGAAGATGCTGGAAACACATTCCTCAGTTTCAGAACTGAAGGAATATCTAAGCAAGGTGTTAGCAGATTATCATGCAGACAATAAGTACCATCTATTTCCTGTATTGAGGTCAGAGGTCAGAGGTAGTGGCAAGCTTTCCAACTGGGGGACATTCTCATCACAATGTAAACTAGGCACAATGGTGACTGTGTGGCTCAGGCTGTCAGCAGGGTTATCATGTGGGTGGTGGGATTGTTACACCAGAAGCAGAATGGGAAGGGAGGGGGATCACCACAGTTTAGCCATTTCTTTCTGACTAGTGCTGGCTCAGGGTCAGCATACTGGGTCATAGTCCATAGTGCTTTCTCTGTGTATATGGATCAAAACCAAAATAGCCCTGCTTCCCCACGAGGAATAAGGTGACCCTACCAGTTTTAAAGCACGTTCTCTGCAGTAAAGGCCTCAAATGCTCCACTGGCCTGTATGAAAAGAAAACAACATCTAAACTGAACATCAGAGGATGTAGACAGGGGGAAGGAAAGGCAGGCCGCCAGGAGCAAGGATAAGAAGAGGTGGAGGAGGTCTGAGTAGGAAGTCCGCTGGTGTCTGATCCCATCACGCCCTTTTCAAGAGAGTCATGTCATAATAAGAAAATGTGCAATGATTTAGGGTGATAGCTGAGTATGGAGCTGGGAGGATTTATCAGACAGCAATTTATTTTCTACATGTGTGTGAGTATGTGTGTGTGTGTGAATATATATTATGTGATCTGGGAAAAGGGAGTATCAGGTGGGCAGCACTAATTTGCAGGAATGCAGAGATTCCACAGTGGCTTTGTGGATGGGCTGTGCCACTAAGGCAGCCACCCCCACCCATCCGAAACCCCAACAGGACCATGGGAATAAACTGAACAGGCGGCACCTTAAAAGCTCTCTTTCTCCTGGTCACATACGCACACACAATTACTCACTCACAGCATTGTACTGATGGATGAGCCAGTATTATGAAGATAAAATGAGGTAGGTTAGATCCAGTTATGGTATCTTTATCCACACCTTCCCTATAATTAAACTGAAACTATGTATCATTTTCAGGCTGGGTGCACCTGCTCCTACTGTGTTAAACATTTATTGTCCACATGATATGCAGCCTACAGGTTGCATTTATATATATTTGCAGTAACGTTAGGCACCTCACCTTGTTTATGTATTTATGAAGTGTGCACTTCCTACCCAAAACAAGGCTGTTAAATGCCTGCTACAATTAAGTGTCTGTGCTGGACAGGGCTTGATTACTGCTGGAGTCGCTCGGCTTTGATCAGAGCAGCAATCTAAGTAATGCAACTTCCTTTTAGTTTGATGTAATTGGCTAAATCTGCCTGCTGAACAGGAAGTTAAGTTGATGCAGTTTATGTGGTGTGCTGAGTTCAGGAGAGAACAGGATGCAGAATTAACCCTGGAGTAAATGGACCCCACACATATGTCATGGGTTACAGACTTCCTGAGTCTGGGAATTAAATAGTTTGTAATGACCCCATTCACAGTGCCACCTGCATACCTGAGTCTGTGTTAAGATGTGTGCTGTTGCTCACACAAAGATTAGGGGAACATTTTCTGTTTTCACTCAGTTATTAAAAAACTGTTTTTGTATTTTTTTTCAGTGATAATTTAATAATGTCCTGCTTGGTGTGTAAATTCTGGCTGATCTCCCAATCTTACTGCTTCGTCCCCAGCAGCCATTGACTGTGTTGTGGGATCATGGGGTCCCTGGTCATCATGCACATCTCTTTGTGGAGTCGGCAGCACAGAGAGGAGCCGCCAAGTATCTGTTCCCCCCAGAAATGGAGGCACACCGTGTCCAGACCTCAAACAGCGGCGAGGATGTTTTGGAAATGATGCCATTTGTAACACAGTGAAAGGTAAAAGTCTGATGTTGCAGTAATGCTTGTGTTCCCCTGAGCTGGACTCTGTCACATACTTGTTTTTTCTGGGGAATTTTTCACAGTTTTACTGTATGCAACACATTTCCACACATCTGCTGCTGAACTTCATGTCCAGCTGGACGGCTTCAACACCTCAGACACGCTCCAAGCTGTTAACACACTTCCCCAGAATTCCAGAACACAAGCAATTTTCCAAGTAGATATTTTCAGAGGAAATCTGAATACCATTTTAGTCTACATCCCTCCGAGTTGTCTAACACCATGAGTTACGAGCCACAAAATAATAATACATTATTCCCAGTGGAGGAAACAGAAATGCTGACTTTTGCTTTCTTTTCATTTCCAATCTCACAACTAATGTCCAGAGGTGGCAAAGATTCTTCCTGACTCTTACAAGAGGAACTTCAAGGATCCTTGGAGACGACCACATATGTTGATAAAGGAGGAAAAAGCCAGGTGGGTCCTTCATACCTTCATATTTTGCTACAGTCCAGAGGGCTACAATAAAAGATCACACTTGTTGAGGAGATATGTGCTTAAAAATATTTTATTTTTTAATTTATTTTTTTAATCCTTGAAGTCAAATCTATGAAAAACATATTGTGAAAGGTTCCATTCTTTTAATATGATGTGTATACTCCTCACATCACAAAAAAAACCTTTTTTGTGATAATTACTATTCTTCAAGTTCTTAAGTATCATTTTTGGCTTTCTGGTGTTTATTAAGAGGTAGAACACAAAAATCAGATTGTTTTCCACAAGATTTTAAGCAGTTTTTAACCATAAAGTGATACCAAAGAAAGTGTATGTAGCATATATGTCACCCTGGGTTCTTATGGATTAAAATTTGTTTATTTTTAAAGTGCTGCTGGAAAATATGCCATGGTATGAAATGAGGATAATTAGCCGCACATAACGTTATTTTTTAATACTAAGACGTTCTGTGAGGTTATATGAAAGAATAAACATCTGAATAATGTTTCACCATTTGAAAAGGAACCTTTTCTGTGTCACTGTGAGAGATCAATACTTTCCAGTTATTTCAAGGCCCTCAGTCAAAGATGCATACAAGTCAAAAATAAGTTTATACTGAGAGTTCCTGCAGGACTTAGACGCATTTCTGACAATCTTCTTTATTGGGATCACTCAAATCTGAGCCCATAGTCCTCAGCTGGAAAAGGTGGCGTGTCATCTCCAGGTTGGAAATGAGGTCCTGGAGGAAGTGGATGAGTTCAAGTATTTCATAAGTGAGGGAAGGATGGAGCGTGAGATTGATAGGCAGATCTGTGCAGCATCTGCAGACTCTGTTGTAGTGAAGAAGGAGCTGAGCTAGAAAGCAACTGGTCTATCTATGTTCCTACTCTCACCCATGGTCATGAGTTGTGTGTAGTGACCGAAAATTGAGATTGCAAGTAGCCTAAATGAGTTTCCTCTGCAGAGTGGCCTGCCTCTCCAGGGGATGGCTAGTGTGACGTCACGACATCACTTCCGGGTCCAACTCATAATAGTAAATAGAGGCAGAATGTCTGTAA
>JBAMHV010000012.1:3503571-3538743 GCA_037177535.1 Pseudomugil gertrudae
CTCCAATCATATATATATATATATATATATATATATATATATATATATATATATATATATATATATATTCACCACAAAACTTTGACTGATTAGGAAGATGTTACTGACAAATAGACATTTATCAAAGAGGTGGAAAATCAATGGAGTCATTTAAAATCTGACCCCAAAACACAAAGCAAATTTCTACATAGTGAATTAGAGGACATAGAACAACCATGAAAACATGCAAGTGGTCACAAAGCTGGAGATAAGAAAAAGAAATCATTTAAAAACAGAAAATAGATATTTAAAGACCAAAATTAGCATAACTGAGCCACATATCACAGTTGTATAAAAGACTGCAAAGGACTGAAAAAATATTTTTGCTGCTTTGTGCCTCACTTTGTGTGTCTTGACCCTCTATGGGGTAAATGATGAACCTGTCACAGGACCAGGGATATAATCCATGCACTTTGTTTTTATTTTCAAATTCTGCAAAGCCTTTCTGTTTCCCTATTTTCACCTGTTGTTTCAACATTGTTTCATATTCTGCACTGACAATGCAGACGATGCCTGTGAAGTAGAGCCTTCTCTAGTTCTGTGTGTTACATGTACAGCTTACGATGAAAACATCACAAAAATGTCCTGAATTTTAGGCATGCTCAGGCCTCTCTCTCATGGGGGCCTTGGTAGCTGGTACCCCATTTTTCACTGTGTTGTCCCCAACTTGTGTTAAACTTATATGCGTTAAGAAAAACGATACTGTAATTAGCAAGTCATTCTAATGACTGCTTGTTGCGCCTGCAGGACCAGCTGGTCCAACACAGGAATGATAATGAATGGACACCTCAGTGTATGCACGAGAGCGGCACGCAGTAACACAGATGTCTCACAATGGAGCCAGTAGACACTTACACACCATCACACAGCAATAATTAAAATGAAATAAAAAATAAAAACTGGTGTTTTAAGGATAATAAAACACTATACCAAGCAGCTCATGTCAGTATTTCTGTATTTTTCAATGCAACTTGCTGTCTGCTCAAACTAAAACGGTTTACTTCAGATCAAAACCTTAAGCAAACTATGAAAATACAAAATTGAGATTAAATATATGAAGCTCAATTCAGCTATTTTTTCATCCATCCATCCATTTTCTACCGCTTTTTTCCCTGAACGGGGTCATGGGGGTGCTGGAGCCAATCCCAGCTCACAACAGGCGAGAGTATTGTGACTACATTGGTGTATAATTACATTTTTCTTTCAGGGCTTTGGCCAGAGGAGTATTAAATATATGAAGCTCAATTCAGCATTTTTTCCCAATCTGGAAATACCCTGATGTTGATTTGTTTCAAAAAAATTAATCTGATCAAAATTCAGAATTATTATCAATGCCATTTCCTGCCTTTGAGATCACAAATTCCATCCTTGAAATATAGCATCACCTTGTGGCCCTTTTGAATTCCTGCCCCATTTACCATCAACTAAACACGCAAGAGTCACATAAAATATGGTTAATTGGATCAGTGGGTTGGATTACAATTAATATTTTAATTTGCAAAACAGAAACATTAACCATCAAAATGTAATCATTTTGATCATCTTCATAGATAATCTTGTGATTTTGATGGTCAACAAACAAACTGTAACCCACAGACTGGAGTGTGATGGAGGGGATATTCCTTTAATTCTGGGCTTATATTTACACAAAACTAGTGTGAACATTGCTTCATTCCCACAGTTTTGTTCTAAAGTATTGAAAAAGATATCACCTAAACAATTAACTTTGTAACGCTGTGAAAGAAAAACATTGTCTTCAACAGGAAAAAAGAAGTATTTTTCTAAATAAATGCAAAGCCTCCTGTTCAGATGCACCAGTGGAGACAGAATCGTGGCACACATTCAGACTGTACATACTACATTTAAGGCAAACGTGACTTGAGCTAGGTCTGCTGCTTGCTTGTTTACATACAGATGCAATGGAAGGTGTTCAGGAATCACAGTAGACTCAGAAATGTGGCTTATGCAAAAACTAAATTAAAAGCACACAATTATTCTGGTAATTTTGCTGCCTTAATTGTTAAACTATTCATCCATCTGCTCAAATTGCAAAGAAGCTATAGCTGACAATATCCTAGCCATAGCAAAATAACCCAAACAAACAAACTACAGAATAGAAATAGTGTAGCTCTACATTCACCCAGAAATGTAGTGAAATTTCACAATGAGTAAAATGCCAACATGGACATGGCTTTACTTCATCCACCCAGCTAAAAAAAAGTGGAAAAAAAAAATCACATTTATTTTGGGATGGATGAATGCAGATATAGCAAAGAAGCCAAACTTAACTCGGTGACCTGTTGTAGTGGCTGTCTAACCTAAGACAAATCCAAGCATGAGTCTTATTTCAGGTTTTTAATCTGTTGGTTTGTGTTGTGGATCTTCAGGTCCATCTTGTCCACTTTATTCATCAGTGAATCAATGGAGTCATCTTGGTCCTCAATTTCAGACTGGAGACCAAGCCCAAGGTTCTTAAGTCTTCTTAAGCCATCAGACATTTCATCTAAGTCAAAAGCAGCCATATGAAAATAATTATGAAGTTGAATTACAAGAAATACTCACAAGGATTTATTTTCAATAAACATTAATATTTCATTTTCAATAAACACTGAATTTCCCTCAAGGATTAATAAAGTATTTATATATATATATCTTATGAACATATAGTTCTTTGGATCATAATATGCTCATTTTATGGTTACATAATTCAAAAGTAAACTGCAGTAAATGCTGTTTTAGAATATAAAATATCAAAACCTGCAACTGCAAATGTTACACTATCATGCAATCATCTTCTTACCCAGGTTTTTGTCAAGGGTCTGATGGGCCTCCTTCAGGTGTCTGTTCTGAGGATATCCATTCTGTCGAGATGAGCGGTCATCCATTGATGCAGCAGCACCAAAACCTGAAACACAGGAAGCCAAAGTGGTGGCAGCCAGTTTGTGGCAAGTTCAGATCATACAGCGTTTGTTTTTATTTTAGCCAATTCTTACCAGCTGTGTCCAGTTTTCTTAGGTTGGGGTGGCTAGCTTGGTACTGATCTTCATATCCTCTGCTGTTGGACATGGCATTCTGTAATCTGAGGCAGTCAGATGAGCATTTTTATTCAATCAGTTAGGGAAAGACGTGCAATATAAAGCTAAAATATAAACATTTATTGACCAAAATTAATTTTACATAATCTTTTAATCATATTTCTAGAAATAGAAGCACTTCTAAAAGCTGAGTTTGCACCACTGTTTTTATGGTTTGACATTATCACCTACTTAGCATCAGAATGAGCCTGAACTTATAAAAGTGTGACTATGCAAATTGGATCCATTGTTGGTGGCGAAATATTTTAAACTAGTTTCTGTAATTTTCTTGGTTAAAAATGTTTACAACACATATCCTATTGAATATTATATAACAGCTGAAGAGTATCTGTAACTTACCTTTCATTGGCCTGATAGGCTTTTGCCTGCTCAGGAGGTTGCTTTATTTCTGGTTTGCCTTTGAAATAATTGACAAGTCCACCCCACACACTCTTGATACCATTAATATGCTTCTGACTGGTCTTCAGGTCTTCACCCATGTTATCTAACATTTTGTCTGTTCTCCTCAGAGCTTCACCTTGTCGCATAAGCTCCTAAAGAGTCATATACACAACAAAAATGAATAAATAAACAATAAAAGAGAATAGAGAAATGTACCAAGCATAACCTCTGGTTGTTCGTCTCTCTTTCAGAGACGATATCATTTCTTATACTTTACACACCTCTGCCGTTTCTACACCCATCTTTTCTGATTCATAGATGAGGCCAATGGACCTGTAACTGCTATCAACAGCAGACTTTGCTGTACGCATCACTTCTTGCTGAAGATATTTCTGCCTCCTCTCTGCGTCAGTCATTCCACTGTCATTTGTATCATCATCAAATCCCCTAGGTTTGGGTTTAAAATCTTCCTGATCATCATCATCATCTGCAAATGGGTTGTGGGATTTTGGGTAGGCCATCTGTGAAGCAAACACAGAGTTTTGACAAAAGCAATCAATTGGTCTTTTGAAGTCAGTAATTGATTTTTAACCAACAGCAACAATGAAAAGAAAACAAACAAAACAAGGAGCAGATTTGATCCTAAAGTAAAAGCAAACAACACAGTTAAATAAATTGTAAAAAAAAAAAAAACTAAGAAAAACTTTGTAAGTAGCAGATTAAATAAAAGTTTCCAATCATCATGAAGAGTTAAGGTTTTTAATTTGCTGATTGAACTATTCAGGCTTAGCTAAAGTCAAAATATATTTCACATAAACGGAAATTTAAAAAATATTTTCCAGTCAACATTTTGAAATTATTGTAAATTTAGTTTTTCCGCTTTTAAACTAATAAGCCTCACAATGCATAATTAAAAAATAACGTAACACGTCTGATAACTTCTTTCCTGTTTTAAACATTTCTATTGTTTTTATTTAGATAGATAGATAGATAGATAGATAGATAGATAGATAGATAGATAGATAGATAGATATGGCTAAATGGTTGTTAGCTTAAACAAATATCACATTTCAAACTAAATACACATAGCAAATTAAGGAGAAAGTGAAACAGTCCATCTCTTATAAACTGCCATATCTTCATCTATGTCTTAAACATCAAATAATAATCATCAATGGTCTGTATCAATGCCTTATGGGTGGTGGCTAGCTTGTTAAAGGCTAGTTTTTCTAGACAGACTGGCTAGCCAACCAACTGTAAACAACAGCATCTTTAAAATAAGACATGGCTAAACAGAGTGAAATATAAGCTTCTCGTTGTATCATAAAATAAGTTTGAAAGAAGACATTAATACAACCAGGCTAAAGTTAACGCACAAACCTTTGACCGTAGCTGAAACAGACGTTGTTGTCAGTCGTATCAGCTGACTTCTAACTACTCACCAGCATTTCCTGTCAATGCGTATGACGTTGCTACGTCATCCTAATAGTTACTGCTGCGCAAAGACAACGCAAACAGAACTATATTATTATAAAACATTTAAATTTCAAAATGGACAATATCTTGTACGAATTACTTTTCTTTTATGGTCAAATGGGATTTGTAAAATGATACGGAAGTCACTTGTATGTAAAGCACAACTGCAACTAGCAAGCCTTGTGTGAATTGACCCTAACAAGCTGCCGTACTGCGGCTTTCTCAGCGCTTGTTGCCACTGCTCTCGCTAGGTTTGCTGAATTTGTTGCGCTGGCTTGATGAACGGGTAAACATGTCTTTAATGGGAGGTGGTACGAGAGGGTTTTATTTCAACACAGTTCTGTCGCTGGCTCGGTCTCTAGCTGCCCACCGCCCTGCACCGATCGAAAAGGTGAGGAGGAAGACTGATATATATCCGTTTCACTCATTTATACTAATTTAGCTAAGTTAGTAACAGTAATCAACCCGTTTGTTCAGGGTGTTGCTCCTCTTCCGCACAAGCACTGGATTATTCTGATTACAGATGTGATCGCCAGAGTAATCTTAGACAGCTGTGCGCGTCAATAGTTGCGATAAACTGATGGGAGGTCTGTACAGGAGTGTTTTCTCTGTGTCAGGAGGAAAAACGATGCAAAGGAAGTGGCGTCGCTGCTTGTAAGGTGTCTGGTAAAGCTGCATCAGGCAGGGCAGTCAGCCTCGATGAGCCTTGCAGTCAAACAGGTTTATTTAAGAGTACGTAATGTGTTGGCAGTAACTAACCTGTTGAGACTGGAAAACGGAAAAGTTGGACAAAGAAAATGTGCTTTTCAGATCCAAGCATTAAAAAGGCTGGCGTAATAAAGTAATACGTGTGATTGACGAGAAGCTGGTATATTTAATAGTTAAAGAATACATCATTTATACATCTATTGTATTCCTGATATAAAAACAATATATTTTATTGACATAGGCTGCGCTGAATGGTAGTGCGTAAATGTCCATCTAAACGCACAGAAACACAGTACGCAGATTGAGACACAGCCTTAGTTTTTCAGTCAACAGGAAGTTGTGTTGTTTATAAATAAACAGTGGATTAGTGGAAACTAGCCCTCATGAATGCATGAGCTGAAATGTTTCACAAGTCATGGCAATATTGCAGTAATCAGCAATGATGTGGCATACCACGTGTTTAGCAGCCATTTAACTAACATAATAAATAGGTTAAATGTTGGAGTGTTATCTATATATCTAGAATAGGCTTACTGTCTCAGCTTTAACTATTTTTTTTGTTATGAACACACTGACAGATAAGATTATACCTGAAATAGAAGCAGGAAATGTTTTTCTGAATCATCACAACATGGAGATATTTTATTGTGGAAATTGTGAATCTGTTTAATTCTGGATCTCAAAATGGGAACAGGGCATTTAAGTAGCTCAGGGATTAGATAAGGGGTCTGACAGTGATTGGACCTTGAAATTTAATTGCTGTACATGAAAATTTTATATTTCCATTTCCATCATATTGTCATGTTTGTGCTTTGTTAGGTTAAAAAGCTACAATGCATGTGTCCCGTGGAAGTCCGCGGCGTGTTTACTTTAGATGTCCGCCGCAGAGATGCTGTCATCGCGCTGGCTGTGTTTCTGGTGGAGTCTGGCTTGCAGGTGGGTGATGGAAGACAATTGAGCTGTTTAGTTATTGCATAGCCATGCTTTGTCTTGATACAATAACCCCATTATTAGTGCAACTATTTTGCTCCCAGTCTCTCTCAGGACTACATACTCAATATCACCATGATAAGCTCATTTCTGTAATCTCATTAAGCAGCTGATTAGGCATGCAGTTGACCGTGTAAGCCTCTAAATTCATCATGCTGAGACATGTGTGTAAAGCCTCCCTGCTCTTTGAGTCTACAGAGGTGATTGCTTCACCTTTCCATTGACAGTGTAATGACATATTGTCTTTGGTTTGACGGTGTCAGAATCCCCGTTGCCTTAGAAGTTTGCAGGCCAAATGAAAGTCCTGCCAAGTGCAGTTGCATGTGGTGTGTAATGATTTGCTTTTCTCTGGCAGCACAAAGACATACTTGTTTCCTACTTACTAACTCTTTTGAGAGGGCTCCCACGGGTCCAGTGGATCGAAGAAAGCTTGGGAAAGAAAGGAAAGGGTAAGGAGAATCCTCTTATATGGAGCTTTTTGTTTAACAATGTCCTCTACTTAGAAGGTACAAAGTACCTTTTGGTGAGACAGTTTTCCCTACTGTCTCGAGATATGTATTAAGATAATAATTATCTGTCAGTCTGGTGTCATAAAAGTGCAGTTTCCATTGGTTACTAACAAAGCTTTATTGATTAGATCCTGCTTTGTATTCCCTTTCTTGCTGCAAACATACTAAACATTAGCACTTTTTTTCTCTTTCTGCTCCTCAGAATTTCTCCCGATTGCAGAAAACTTCAGCTACTGTCTCGTGACCATTTTGTCAGATGTGGCTCAGAGGGACCCAGACTACCGACAGGAGGTCAGCTCTGACAGTCTAATGGTTTACCATTTGCTCCCAATGTATTGTTTAAAAGTAATAAGTTACTAACTACTGTTTTTGTCTACAGGTCTTAAACACCATAATGGAGGTTATGCAGGCATTACTGGAGATGTGCCAGTTACCCAATGATCACGATAAAGGTATATACACAGATGGGGGGAAAAAACTGTATGCAATCATCTCACACAATAAAAAAAAGCTTCATGGCTTCTCTGTTTCCTGCAGTCTTTCTATGCAGGTATATTGTCCCCAGTCTTCTTGGCATGACTCGAGCATTTGGCCGGTACAGCAACACAGAAGAAGCCCTGTTGTCCAAGTTGTTTCCCAAGGATTCGCCTCAAGTTCGCTGTGTCACAGAAGAAACGGAGGGTGTGCGTCGCAGATCGTTCAATGACTTTCGCTCCATTCTGCCATCCTCTCTGCTCACAGTGTGCCAAAGTGACTCTCTGCGCAGACGCACCGGGACCAACCTGGATTCCTCTGCCCCGGTTTGTATGATCGGAAAAAACATATTTACCCGTAAGAACATTTTCTTTAAGTGTTTTAAAAACATGTTCTGTATTGTGATACCTCATAGAGCTCTACAGACCCAGCAGGCCACTCACCCTGCTCTCCCACAACCCCTGGTCCACATTACTTTGAAGGTAAAAATCAAGAAACACAAGCTGCTTGATTAAGTTGTTATTCACTAATTTGACCCTGCCTTCCTTCTGCTTATCAGGGCTTATCATTGAGAGCCAATAATATTATGTAACAACTTGCATATCTGTATGCTTACTAGAGGGGAATTGCATACATGTCACATGTACTGTGATTCACAATGTTGTGTTCAATAAAACAATTTCAACCAGAAGATGAAAAATATTGAGCGTTCACCCCATTATTAGTAATTTTAAGGGGACATCTCTTTTGTCATTAGTAGCAGAAAATAACTATTTATGCCACAACTTCTTTAGATAAAAGTAGTAATGGTTAGATGAGATTAGACCTAAGCACATCTAATCCTGTTTATCAGAATAAATGAGATCAAAATAAATTATTCTGTATCACTGAATAATTTTATTATTCAGTTTATTTAAGTGTAGCTCAGAATAAGCGATTAACCTTGTTTTATGGCTCTATTGCTTGTGGAAGGAACCAAATGTCTTGCCGTATGTGTTTAATGCCTTCTGGTCTCTTTGTGACACAGGTGCCTATCTTCCAGACAGCTGCTCAGTAGACCCTGACTACTATTTCTCCACAATCAGCTCCAGTTTTTCAGTGTCTCCCCTCTTCATGGGAGAAGGTGAAAATGAGGTGGAGGTGCCCATTGATCTACTCCAACAGCTCCTGGACATGGTGCAGTACCCTACTACAGCAATACCACCTCTGCTGTCTCTGAACCTTTATTCAGTGTTGTCTGTGTTGTTGATTTTCAGGTGAAAAAAACGGTCTCAGATTCTTTTTTAAAGGCTTTGGATGCCATTTTGACAGAAGTCATAGAGGTAATTAAATACCTATCGCCTATTTAAAGCAACAAAAAAGAAACTCTAAATATACGATATAATCAGTAACATAATTTTGTCTGTTATTGTCTCTTTTTGTTTGTTATGAAGCATAATCCTGGTTTCAACATCTGTTACAAAACCTTCAGTGACCCTCTCTATGTGTGTGTGTTCAAAATGCTGCGGGACACACTGTACAACATGAAAGGTAAAGGGTTTTTATTCAGTGTGCATCAAAGCCAAACAGCTGTGTCGTGTCTATTTTTCAGTTAGTTCATTGCTTGTAGTTCCCTGTCAAGCTGTCATTCTTCCCTCTCAGCCTTGCAGCCGACATTTGTGCGGGAGGTGCATGACTTTGTCCTGGAGCAGTTCAGCAGCAGTCAGTCAGAGTTGCAACGGGTACTTCATGACACAGGGGGGCTGCTGGGGGAACAGAGCCCCCTCAAGCTTCGTTGCCAAGCCAACGCTGCCTGTGTGGACCTCATGGTGTGGGCCATCAAAGATGAGCAAGGTAATCAATTGTGTCAGAGCGAGCTGTGCAGCGTGTTCTGATGTCATAATCAGAGCGTTGCTGGATATGTTCATCATACTGATTGTGGAAATTTTCCTTCCCGGCGTTCATCAGTGTGTGTGTGTTTGTTTATTGCTACCAGGAGCAGAGAATCTGTGCAGCAAACTCTCTGAGAAGCTTCAGTCAAAAACTTCTAGTAAGGTCATCATTGCGCACATGCCCCTGCTCATCTGTTGTCTGCAGGTATGATATGACAGGGTGGAGCAATAATGAGTAAACGATTGCCCGGTGAAAGTCAAATATCACACAAGCATATTCAGATTGTTTTCTGATCCATCTCAGGGTCTGGGCCATCTGTGCGAGAGGTTTCCAGTTGTCGCCCACTCTGCCACAACCTCACTCAGGGATTTCCTGGTGGTTCCTTCCCCAGTTCTTATAAAATTGTACAAGTATCACAACCAGTACAGCACAGGTATATACAGTACTCATGGTTTACTGTTAAATATGTCTCTGAATATTCCTATAATAATAGGCATGCATAAATATACATAACAGGTCAATTATTCAGGGTATTTTTGAAATAGATTTTTAAAAAAAACTAAATATAAAGTTTTATTTCCTGTAACTTTTCAATAAAAAATGTTTTAAATGTTAGATAAGTAACAACACTTACATATAAACTGCTCATTGAAAGTCAAATTAAATTCACTTTGCCTAAATGGACATTTATATGCGTAACAGTTACAGTGTGTAGAATAGAATAAATGTATTACCATGAAAAATGAAACGACACAAACGTATGATGTGAATAACAGTCAGTATCATGGTGTGTCTCATCCATGATTGATCCGAACAGCAACAAATCTGGACAACTGGAGATTCAATTAAGGCTACAGATTTTTCCGTGCAGACCCTGAGGGTGCTGCGTTTTCATCGATTGTTCGTCTCTTAAATTTAAAATATGCTTTTTAGAGCCGGCACTGCCATTTCTTCTTTTTTCTCCAGCATCTCACTTTTAACAGTTTTAATGTGTCTGTGATACTCTTTGTCTCATTTTACCTTGCTTTTTAAAGGCACGGGTGAAATTAGGATTAACGTGACCAACGAGTATTCTCAGTCCACCTTCAGCGTACTGTCAAACAGGAAGGACCAGCCTTCCATGTATGAGCAGCTCAGAGACATTTCCATTGATAACATCTGCAGGTGAGCTATAATCCACCAAACAGATTCCATCACAGACTAGTTTAAGTCTTTTTTTATTTAGATATCAAATTTAATATCTGTTTTCTCCTCCCTTAGATGTCTAAAGGCTGGTTTGACGATGGATCATGTAATCGTCGAAGCCTTTCTGGCCAGTCTGTCCAATCGTCTTTACATTTCACAGGAGAATGACAAGTGAGCAACCCTTTTGAGTCAGAAAGAAACAGAACTGGGCTGTGTAGTCACAGTACAGTATGTATTAAAAATGAAATGACCCAGATTAACTGTTTTAAACATATAAGTTGTCTTTCTGCCAGGGATGCTCACCTAATTCCAGATCACACCATCAGAGCACTCGGCCATATCGCTGTAGCTCTGAGAGACACTCCTAAGGTCATGGAGCATATCTTACAAATCCTTCAACAAAAGTTTTGCCAACCTCCATCCCAGCTGGATGTGCTCATTATAGACCAGCTGGGCTGTATGGTCATTACAGGAAATGTAAGTATAAACTGCACAGTTGCAGAGCAGCTTGCCTTCATTATTTATTTATAGGTGATAAAAAAATGTTGTTTGCTCAAAGCAGATATAATATAAAGCTAAATTATTTTCTGTGGTTTAATGGAAGCAGTCTCCCTCTGTATGATAAACAGTCTTATTAACACAAGTTTGCCAGCTGGTGTTTACTTTCTCAGCAGTGTGAATTAATAATAGATTCCAGCTCCCAGTTTGACACCGCTGGGGTTTTATAGCCTCTTTAATAGCAGACATCAAGTGCAAAAGCTACAATTAAGGACTATAAATGAATTTGTTGGCAGATGCAACAATTTGCTCAGTTTTAGGTTTTATTTGGGTTTTATCAGATTTTTGTGCTGTTTGTATTCCTTTTCCATGTTCCTGTTTTTGTCTTGTAGCAATATATCTACCAGGAGGTGTGGAATCTGTTCCAGCAGATCAGTGTCAAAGCCAGTTCAGTGGTCTATTCAGCCACCAAAGACTACAGAGATCATGGCTACAGGTATGCGTTTGCTCTCGGAGTGTCTCAGTGCAACGGGACGGCTCTGGGTTACGCCTTATCTGTAAGATTGTAAAATAGTGCATCAGTTTCCAGTACAGGAGCATCTGAGTTGTCCATACAGTTTAATTTCAGCACGATGGAGGGAATGACGTCTTTCTCTGACTTTCCAGGAAATAAAAAGCTGTAAAACATCATAAAGATCGCTGAAAAAATTCCTTTTTCTGTTTTTATGAAATTTTCTTATTAGCATGTTTTTTAAAAAAAAGTTTTATTTATGGATCCACGAGTGTAGATGATGCTAATCAATCATAATATTATTATCTTGAACTGAGTTGACCTTGAGTTGTTCCTCTTTTATTAGAGAGAGAGATATGATCACCACTAGACTTCTAAAGCAACGCTGTGGTACTTGGCTCCATGCCGGCATGAGCAGATCCTTTATGTCCTGCAGCTCTGAAGTGTGGGGCCTCCATGAATCAGGCCCATGTCAGTCTATTCAAACTCTATATGTTACCCAAACTGCTCTTATTTTTAAGGCTCTGAAGAAGCTAAAAACGTTAAATGGAAACAATTTAAGACAATGAACCTTCAACATACCGATCTGTCCTCACGCCTGAAGCGACGGGATGCTTACCACCACGCTTGGAGCAGTGACTTGATGTAGGCAGAGATAGAAAATGATAGATAGAAAATATAGAAAAAAATGATGGAAGTTGCACTTACATGGTAAATGATTAATCCTTACCTTTAAATGTACCTACTTTTTTTCCATACAAGGCACTGCTCTCTGGCTGTGATCAATGCTCTAGCAAACATTGCAGCCAACCTGCAGGGGGAGCAGCTGGTGGACGAACTGCTGGTGAACCTTTTAGAACTTTTTGTCCAACTTGGGCTTGAAGGAAAAAGAGCCAGCGAGAGGGCCTCTGATAAAGGACCAGCGCTAAAGGTACGTGCTTCAACACACAAAGATTTAAGCTGAGCCAGAAATTGATTAACAACCACGTTAATGGCTCCTTATATCTCCCCAGGCGTCAAGTAGTGCGGGGAATCTTGGAGTCCTCATTCCAGTGATTGCTGTGGTGAGCGCTTTAGATTCATTTCTTGCAAGTCACAACATTAAACTACTTGTACATGACTATTTAATGCCCTACAGATGAATCTAGTGTTAGTTAGGTTTTAACTTTATATGCAAATATTTACCCAGTAGCTGCGGCACAGTCATCTGTAATGCTAGATCACTGCTGTCTGTTTGCCACTTTGTTCTAAGCAACATCCACCATACAGGACCTTTCCTGCACATTACAGGAACAGATTCAGTTTCACATTGACATAGTTTTAAGTATTTACATTCTAAATCCATTAATTAACTTAATGTAGTTTGCATTAAAACACTTTATTTGTTAAAAAAAATCCATTGTAATTTCACAGAAATCACTGTTTTTATCCATTTTTATTTTCTGGTCATCTGCTTTCTCTAATATAAGTGTACAGCATCAGAGTAAACCAGTTGCAAAATGTCATTTTTCCACCAGCCTTGTGGCAAATGATAAAACATTAACAGACAGATAACAAGCATCCTGTGAGTTACACAGACAGACTCGGCAAGTTGAGCAATATGAAGAAATGTAAATGTTCTGTAAGAAATGACAGTAAATACACGTACAGACATAAACATGCAGACATGCCTTTGTTCAGTAAAACAGAGCATACATTTAAGTTGTCATGAAAAGCGAATTAGTTCAGTTCTGAGAAGGGTTGACCACTCGGCCTATGAACACCAGGCAGTCAGTGCGGTGCTCGTAGATCAGGAAGAGGAACGGATGATCCACCGTGAATCTGATCTGAGAGGAGAGTGGCATGAAACCGACTTGGGTCAGTGCAGCAGCTTCCGTTCCTTCTTCGTTCACCGTGATGGTTCCCTGATGTTTTAACTGTGGAGCCAGATCACATATCCGAACAGTAGAGATTACTTATTGCTCCTGATAAGGTGTCCAGAGGACAGGATGGCGCGTAGACTTTTAATGTTTTTTTTGTTGATATCATCGATTCACTCTTACCCAATTCATGACAACTTTTTCTGAGGTCATCCGAGTGAAGTCTCCACTCTCCCGGAATATGTCGGTGAGGCCCATCTCCTTCAAATTTTCAATCAGGTCGTAATTTTGCTCCAGTTTGAAACGAGGTAACGAAACCTCACGAGTCCTGAGAGGAGACGCACAATAGTGTGTTCAAGTTGCAAGCTGATGCTAAATATTCAACTAAGTGTTTATATCTCAGTATATAGTTTACAGAAAATGTTTGTGAATCCTTTGGGATTTCCATGATTCATTTATTACTCACCATATGTGGATTAAACTATCTGACTAATTAACAACAAATGTATTTAGTCACTGCTGGACTTACTGACTGGATTTCTTATTTGCTACTGGAAATATTTAATGTTATTCTCACAACCACAGTGATTACAAAATGTTTTGCTCCATTTCTTGTTTAAATGATCTGTGTATACCTGGTGAATACCAGACCAATGTTTCATAAGTAATCAGAGGTTTAGGGTTCAAAAGCTGTTTCATGCTTCTGCTTTCCGTTGTGTGCTGCTGACCTGTTTGTCATGTTTTTGAGCCACTTGTTGACAACAGTCGGTGAAATCTCCTGCTCCAAGGTCCTCATGCCAGTTAGTTTCCTTGGCAAGGCAATGAGCATGCTGATGTTTCCTGTGTATGGAAGCTGAAGAGTGGGAGTTAACCTCAATACCCTCTATTCATCAGTATTTCATAGTTGTCCAGTTTAAAAACCACCCACCTGCAAGACGTCACAGTCCAGCTCGTGGTCAGCAGCAGCCAGATAGTTCCCCTTTTTGTTCATCATCGGCACCCGCACATTTGTCTTCTCGTTCACTCTGAAGTTGCGGTAGTAAGTCATTTCCTTTGGAAATTTCTGCTCCCACGTCCCTATTTATTCAAACAATAAGACCAAAGAGTCACATTGAAATGATAAGCATCTAATGACAGTCGTTTCTTTAAGCTCACCTTTGAAGTACAGGTAGTTGAGCAGCATCAGTACCATATTTGGATCCACACTCTTGAGTGGTTCCTTAATAAGTCCTTTGGTCAGTTTTTCTATGCGACGGTTGGCCTTGTCAATAAATTCTCGGCCTCTGAAGTCGACAGACTGCGGCTCAGCAAAATAAAAAGCTTTGGTGTCTGCACGAAACGAGTCTTTCACTGAAACATCTTTCTTTACATAGACATCATTGACTGAGCGTAATGTGTACCCAAAGTTTCTCCTGAACAGCCTGTGCGTCAGCTTCCTGAAAAGCTTGTGAACCGTTATGTTGTCATAGTGATGGCTAGCATTAACAAACTCTGCGAATCCTAGAGCTTTGTAGATCTGATTATGAGTTTCACGGTCTGCCCCCAAAGACATCATCCCCATAGCGATGGAGATCCCAGCAGGCGCTAGCAGGATGTTGTCCGTCTGGTTTACATCATTCCGGAGACTTCGATAAAGGTTAAAACCGAAACGGGCATTCACGATGTTGAGGCGCTGAAGGCGAGATCGACCGTGGAACAGTCGGAGGAGTCTAGCCCGGCGAGTCTTCGGGTCTGAACGTTCAGCAAAGATGTCGATGTCTGGAGCTGGTGTGGCAATCTCGTCTATTTCATCCCCCTCACTGAAAAACAGTCTCTAATTAATCACCTTACCATTAGGGTGTAGAATATCTGCATTATGAGCAGGAGAGGAAGAGCTAATACAAGTACATAAATGCTGAAAATGTCACTAGGGACCAGTGTAACCGGTTTTCTTCGCTAAATTACGGCACACTAAATTGTAATCAACACAAGCAAAAGCCAATAAAACTCACATGTAGTCATCACTGCCTGCAGCCAGGATCTTATCAAAGTCAATGTAATCTTCATCGTCAAAGCCATCAAAAATGAGGTCATTGGTGACAGTGTTTTCTTTGTGGAACTCCAAAGGAATGGCCTCTACATCTACTGCACCACCTGGTTGTAAGCCTCTGGGGTCTGGTTTAGGAGCACTGAAGTGGGTACTGATGTCTTTGATGTCAGCCAGGGATGGAGCGGCCATGAGAGAAGCCACAGAAATCACTGTGATCACCCACATTTTGCTGGCAAAAACCGGAAAAGTGGACACTGATGATGTCAAGAGCATTTCCATTTCTGTAATTAACGCTATTATTAATGATTTTGGGTTAACACATATATATATATATATATATATATATATATTAGCGGCCTGTAAAGTGTCTTACCTTTGCTGTGTCCTGGAGGGAAGTGCTCTGCCGCTTCTGTTTGTGTGAACTTTGATGTGGTTTTTCTTGAACAAATAAACCAAATCAAACAGTCCAAAAAGTCCTCTGACTAAAATCTTTTAACTCTTCACAATTCAGCTCATTTGTTAAATATTTAATTTGGATCAACAGTAAAAGGTCAGCGGGTTTTGTTACAAATCATATGTAACTTAATTCTCATTTCTAAGTTGTTAATTATCCAGAATGTCCACTAAGACATGTAGTTACTTAAATGAGCTCTCTTTTGGTCTTTTAAACTTTTATCACCTTTAATATTGTTACCATTTGGGTAATAGATCATATAAACTCTTAGCTTTTCTTCTGTGTTATTTCTAATTAACAGTTGACCAGACGGCTTCCCCCAATCAAAGAGGCCAAGCCCCGCCTCCAGAAGCTGTTCAGGGACTTCTGGTTGTACTCCGTGGTCATGGGTTTTGCAGTGGAAGGCTCAGGTGAGGGACACATTATCTAATTTCATTTTATTCTGTTTTGTATTTGCAAAACTTCTGCATTTCTGTTTTCTCTCAAAAGATTGACGAGGAGCTATTTTTTATAAGCTTCAGACTTTGATTTGCTTCAGTAGCCTTCCGTTTCACATGCCATGAAGAGGTTTTCCTTTAATAAGGATACAGTTACATGCATGACTACTCAGAGACAAAACAGATATTGATGTACAAATGTGTATTATGACTACATTGGTGTATAATTACATTTTCTTTTCAGGGCTTTGGCCAGAGGAGTGGTACGAAGGAGTGTGTGAGATAGCCACAAAGTCTCCTCTTCTCACCTTTCCCAGCGGAGAACCTCTTCGCTCTGAACTGCAGTACAACTCGGCTTTGAAAAACGACACTGTGACACCGGTACAGCAAATCTGGACATGTTTACTTCTTCTAAACTAGATGTGTGAGTGAGTGTCGGTTTCTTTTTCTTCAGGCCGAGTTGAGTGATCTACGGACAACCATCAGCAACCTCCTCGACCCTCCTCCGGAAGTATCTGCCCTCATTAGCAAGCTCGACTTCGCCATGTCAACATACCTCCTCTCAGTTTACAGATTAGAATATATGAGGTCAGCTTAACCATCATTACAAAGTTAGATGGCATTACTTGTTGTTTGTCTCCACTGGTTCATAAATAAATAGCTGTTGGTGTGAGCAGCTCTGTCATATCTCTCTTTTTTTTTTTAATGCAAGGATGCTGCGGTCCAATGATCCTGACAGGTTCCAGGTCATGTTTCGATACTTTGAGGACAAGGCCATTCAGAAAGACAAATCTGGTGAGGGTTTTATGGCTGAACCCCTTTGGTTGTATTGTTTTGAGGGTGTTATTTCCTCTCATGCATCTCTTTTTAACTCTCGCAGGCATGCTCCAGTGCATTATTTGTGTTGGTGATAAGGTGTTTGAGGTTTTCCTCCAGATGATGGCTGAGAAGGTCAGTTATGCAAAGCAGCAAACAATATTTAAACAAATTTACACTGTATTGAGCATAAATGTACTGAAAATCGATGTATTTTTTTAAGGCAAAAACCAAGGAGCATGAAGAGGAGTTAGAGCGACATGCTCAGTTCTTGTTGGTCAACTTTAACCACACTCACAAGAGGATCCGCAGAGTGGCAGACAAATACCTGTCTGGTTTGGCTGAGGCGTGAGTTGTGATCAGTTAGTAAGCTTCTCTGCTTCTAGCTTATCTCTATTTTTATTGACTTTCATCTCCCTTAAACTCAACCAGATTCCCCCATCTGCTTTGGAGTGGCCGTGTGTTGAAAACCATGTTGGATATTTTGCAGACACTCTCTCTGTCTCTGAGTGCTGTAAGTATGAGAAGATGGCTGAAGTGACCAATGTCACATCAGGGGTTTGAAACTCTTTAACAGGATTTATTAATCATTTCAAAATCTCAGGGAAGTGTTTAATTAGGGGGCACTACAGAATGAAACCGCATGCTTGTTCCCCTAAGGATATCCACAAGGATCAACCATACTACGACATTCCTGATACCCCACACAGGATCACCGTACCTGACACGTATGAATTACGAGAGGTATGTTTGAGCTGCTGTTATACTTGTTGCCACTAGAGGGTGGGGTACTATTAATTTTAAACATTGCTTATAGTCTTCATCTGGCTTTTCTGGACACTTTTAGGTCTGCAAAAGTCCTTTTACAGCTAAACAAAATATGAGATTTTAACTTACCGGTAAACTTTGTGAGAAATTTATTGTTTGGATAAAAATATTTTACTGAAACTAAATTGTTGTTCTCTGTTTTTATTATAAAGCAGTGTTGCATATTTATTTGCTTGCAGAGTATAGTAAAGGACTTTGCTGCGCGCTGTGGCGAGATCCTCAAAGAGGCAATGAAATGGGCCCCTTCAGTCACAAAGTCCCACCTACAGGTTGGTTTGCTTACTATTCACTTTCAGAGATTGTCTGCGTATATTTGTTAAAATACATTAAATGAGCAATTCTAATTTAAGTACCGTAAAAGAGTCGTGATGGCTTTACATACCTGTTACTCATGTTTTGACTTTTTTCTGGCTTTTTTTGTGTAAATGCAGGAATACCTGAATAAGCATCAGATATGGGTTTCAGGGCTGTCCCAACACACTGGCCTCGCCATGGCGACAGAAAGCATACTGCACTTCGCAGGGTACAACAGACAGAGCACCACACTGGGCGTGAGTCAAAATTGCTCATTTGTATATATATCTATACACACCAACCTCTCAAATCCCCACAGATATAATCCATATAGATTAGATTCACCCCAGATTAAGGAGGATCTATGCTTAAACAACATGATGAATAAAATAAATCATAACTGTTTTAATCAGTTCATCATACATTAAGAAAAAGCTGTACAGTCCTACTGTGTTGGGTCTCTGTTGTAAGGCCAGTAACCTATTTTTTTAGAAGTTGGAGAGGTTTCGTTCTTGAAACACAAACACAGGAACTCTTTTTAAATCAGAACACGTCAAACTTTAGACTCAGTTTGTCTAACAGTGGCGCTCCTGGCCGTTTGGGTTCGAGCTCATTAACATTTGCCCCAAATTAATGGCTTTTTTTTAACAGGAATAATGTTGCTTTGTGAAAGCCTTTGCAGTTTTGATACTAAACAGAAGTGTCTTTATCCTTTTTGCTCATATGTGTTTAATTCTGTATAAGCTCTATACAGTCGCTCTGTAAACAACTGTAGACTGTCTGGTTGTTTACAGTACTTTGTGTGTGCATGCTTACTAGTGTGCAACGTTACCGTGCCTGCTCTGCATTTCTCATATGTTCCTGGGCTTGCATTCTGCTATATCTGTCTTTTCATTTGCTTCATTTGTTGTATTTTGTCTTTATTAAACTGCACCGAACCACCTACCTGGTTGCTTGGCTGGTTTACGGATTTGCTGGTTACCTGGTTGCTTTCCTGCAATGGACGGGTGGGTTGGTTGGCTGGTTGCCCATTTGGCTAACTGGTTATGCTGATGCTGTCCTCCACGGTGTGGCCAACCATAGGCTGCTTTTCCACAGGTTGGTTTCAACATTAAACACAGAGCCAGGCGCTCAGGCATGCTACTGCAGTCTTCCACAAGTGTTACTGTACAGATATGCGTCTTACGTTCTGTATTTGTGACCGTTTGGCCCTAAGTGGTCCCTAAATTGTGCTTCCCTATTAGACCATTCAGCTGACTGAGAGACCAGCATGTGTGAAAAAGGACTATTCCAACTTCATGGCATCACTGAACCTACGAAACCGTTACACAGGAGAGGTAAAACTACTTCTTAGATTCGTTCTTGTAATTTCTGCAGACATTATGATTCACAGCTCTGTTAATGTTCTGTTTAGGTGGCCGGTATGATCCAGTTCTCAGAGGCCACTCACAGCCAGTCAGATCTTAAAAAGTTAATGATCCATCAGATGACCACCGCTCTTGACACAAAAGACCCTGAGGCCTTCACTCAAGCCATGTTCAAGATGGCCGCTCTTCTCATAACTACCAAAAGTGACTGCCATCCTGTTTGGTTTAGTTGTAAATATTAGTGCAAGTTACTTTGTGTTGCAGTCCATTTATTGTAGATAACTTTCTTATTTTACAGACTATGATCCACAGCTGCTGCACCATCTCTGCTGGTCTCCACTGAAGATGTTTACAGAACATGGCATGGAAACTGCAATTGCCTGCTGGGAATGGCTCCTTGCTGCACACCATGGGGTGGAAGTGCCAGTCAGTACATTTATCCTTTTTCTTCAAGCAGTATAAATAAGAAACTGGATAGATTAGCTGTAAAACTGTTTTCTACCTCTTTAGTTCATGCGTGAGATGGCGGGAGCTTGGCAGATGACAGTTGAGCTGAAGATGGGCTTGTTTTCAGAGACTCAAATTGAGGCCGGCCCCCTGGCTGTCTCAGAGGAAAGTCAACCTGCACCCTGTGTGCCTGATGTCATCCCCCACTTCCTCTGGATAGAGGTCAGTTACACACAGTCATAAACTAACACAACACCACCTATTTTGTTACCACTGAAGTTGTTTTAAACTGCAGGGTGCAGCGATCAAATTATTTTATATCAGTAAACTGCACATGGATTCCTCATACTTGGAAATCTACTAAATTGCAGCACTGCAGTCATAAAATGTTTGAATGTCTTTACCGGGAGGCAGGAAGTTGAATGTCTAAACAACATGTGCAAATGTGGAGCGTCCTATCCCATTGGACACTCCTGATCTAAAATGCAGATGTCTTGGCACATATTATCTTTATCTTCCTATGTGTTTGGCCGTTATTTCACCTCATTTGCTTTCAGAGAATCAGTTCAGGAAATGTAAAATAAGGTAAACTTTTAAACAAGCTGCCTTTTTTTATTTTGTGTTTTGCTCTGGTGAGAATTTTATGAAGAAAAAATCAGAAAAATCCAGAGCAGCCTGTATTGGTGTCTTGTTTAAGGGAACAAGGAGACTAGGAGTCATCTATACTGACACTGTTTAGGCATGTGCATGTCAGGTGCCTGTTGCAACTCCTCGTGTCCACACATGTTGCTGCAGACATGTTTCAGAATAATTTCTTCATTACTTTATTTTTTCCTCTTCCAGTTCCTGGTGCAGAGGTTTGAAATTGCTAAATACAGCAGTGCAGACCAGGTAGAAATTTTTACTACCATTTTGCAGAGGTCTCTGTCTCTTAATGTTGGAGGAGCCAAAAGCAGCCTGAACCGTCACGTTGCCGCCATTGGGCCAAGATTCAGGTATCATTTCTCCTCATTATTGCAATCAAATGGGTTTATAGTGGACTAAACTGTAGCATTAAACACTGGATCGTAGGCTGATATTCCAAATGAGTCACCCTCGCTTTGTTTCAGACTGCTGAGTCTGGGTTTGACTCTGCTGCACGCTGATGTTGTAACAAACGCCACCATCAGAAATGTGCTTAGAGAGAAAATCTATTCCACAGCTTTTGACTACTTCAGGTAGAGAAAAATATTATTCTGAATCCTTTTTTAAAGCAAGATTTATATTCTCCACACTGTTTGACATCTCTGCTGTTTTTTTTTTGTTGTTGTTTGGGTTTTTTTGCAGCATTGCTCCTAAATTCCCCACTCAGACAGATAAGAGGCTGAGAGAAGACATCTGTATCATGATCAAGTTTTATGCCAGCCTGCAGTCTGACAAGAAATATCTGACGGCCCACCAGCTGGTTCCTCCAGGTACATTGCACAAAATGCTTTTTAAAATGATAAATAAGACATTTGCAGGACAGATTTATGATTTTTATACTTGTCAAGATCCCCAGGACATGTCGGTGAACAGCTTGTCTGTAATGGCGGTGGCAGACAGCCGCAGCAGCAGTCTTGATGCAGCAGTTGGTCAAAGGCAGCAAGTGGCTCAGGGATGGATCAATACGTACCCTCTTTCTTCTGGGATGTCTACCATATCCAAGAAATCAGGTAGAGCATTCAGAATATTAGAAGTAAATTTGTTTTTATAGTTTTTTTGCTGTAAAGATTAGCCTTCATCCACTTCTTCTCATGTATTGCCTCTGTGCTGTTTTAGGGTTATCTAAAAAAAGCAACAGAGGCTCCCAGCTACACAAGTATTACATGAAGCGAAGGACCCTGCTGCTGGCTTTGCTGGTATTTATCAGTAGTTTTATGTGAACAAGCAGAAGTTGCGAGAACAATAAAGAAAACCAGCAAACTTCAGCTCCATGATGCCTGAACACGTGTTTTCCTCCTCAGGCTAGTGAGATCGAGCGCTTGACAACATGGTACAACCCGTTATCCACTCAGGAGCTGGCCATTGCCACAGAGCAGTCAGTGGAGACTAGCATTGCTAACTGGAGATCTAAATACATCAGCCTAACAGAAAAACAGTGGAAAGACAATGTCAACCTTGCCTGGAGCATTGCACCTTACCTTGCTCTGCAGCTGCCTGCCAGGTACACATACAAACAAAATGTGACTACTGCACATATTATACATTTTACCTTTTAAAAATGTATATATGCTTTTATATTGAGATTCATAGAGACTTCTCATGCAACAGCCAGGAAGAATAATTTTAGTTTTCACCCTTTTAGTTCAAATTTGTCACTATTAATGAGCATGAAATGTTATAACATAGCCACTGGGGTCACTTATTTTTTTTAATATTCCTCTTTAAAAGTACATGCCTGATTAAAAAAATTTTTTTTTCTCTCTCGTAACAAAGAAAAAAATATAAAGCAGTTGTTTTGTGTCTTTTTAAAAAGCTTTATTTGCTCTGTCATGCACTTGTTAAGTTTTGCATTTGTTTTTCAGATTTAAAAACACAGAGGCCATCGTTTCTGAGGTGACTCGTCTGGTGCGAATGGACCCAGCTGCTGTGTGTGATGTTCCTGAAGCAGTCAAGGTGAGTTTGTATGCACAATGACATCGAACCACCACAAAATGACTATATTAAAGGAGGATTTTGATAAAGCTGAAAGCAACTGACATATTTTAAAAGGCGTATGTGGAGAAAGAAGAAAAGTACTAAAAGAAAACCAATTTCATAGCGATGCTCTTAGTTTAACAGAAACCCATCTTCCAGGGAAAATAAAGGGCAATTAGAGACTCCCACATATGACCTTATTACAATAAAAGCAGTTCCCACACAGGTAACTAGAAAAGAAGTCAGAGTGCAGACCTCCGCTAAGCATCTCATTTCCACCCATATTATGAAGAATCGAATGTAATTTAATGCAATCTAAATTAGAACAAGACAATAAAAAATCACACAAGTACACCTACCGGTAGTTGTTGTTGTGTAGAGGTGCTAACAGAGATATAAATGCAGGCAAAATCATAACCTCCTATCAGCTGTGATAATAATAATCTTAACAGCCTGAGTTGAGTATGTGTGTGACTCCTGGAGGGTTTATTTATTTGATTAAATGATTGAAGAACAGTTTTTTTGGGAGCATACAGAAGAACCACAGCAGCCTGGCACTTCCTCTCTGATGAACGCTACGACTTTTTTCTATGAATGCATTTATGTAATATGCTTTAAAATGTAGATGCTTTTTGTAATCTGCATTTTTATCTACATCCAGTGGTGCAGTTTCTGTTGAGTTTCAAAAACAAAAAGAAACTTTTCCTTTTAAGCTGCTGTTTTATTACATGTTTTGGCAGCCTTTTCCTGTCCTCCTGGTTTAGTTCTGCTCGAATAAGCACTTAATGAGCCCCATACCTGTCCGGAGAAAAGGCAGGGGAAATGGAGCACAACCATCCCCAAAGAGCATCTCACATTGTCTGATAACCCGCTTTGACATCTTGTACTTGTTTATTCCACTTATTTTAGTCACTCATAAACACAGCATCCTCTGGAGACTAGTTAGCACAGATTAACAACCTTCAGATCAGATTTTGATCTTGTGATGCATGCTTTACAGTAGTGAGAGCAATGTATCATCTGGGCAGCACGGTGTTGTAGTGGTTAGCACTGCGGCCTCACAGCTAGAGGGTCGCTGGTTTGACCCTCTGTTTGGAAAGAAGTTTGCATGTTCTCTCCGTGTATGCGTGAGTTCTCTTTGTTTACGCCACCCACAAGACATGCATGTTGGGTTAGTTGCTATGTTAGTTGTTTACTTATCAGAATAGAATAGAATAGAATAGAATAGAATAGAATAGAATAGAATAGAAGCAGTGATGTAAATTTTGGCCATGTTTAACCTTTTGTTTGTTTCTTTAGTTTCTGGTCACATGGCACACAATTGATGCTGACTCTCCAGAGCTGAGTCATATTCTGTGCTGGGCTCCAGCCGATCCCCCAACTGGACTGTCATACTTCTCCTCCATGTACCCTCCTCATCCCCTCACTGCACAGTATGGGGTCAAAGTGCTGCGCTCCTTCCCTCCAGTATGCACATCTACACATTAAATACAATAATAAATGCAGTTATTATTTTTTTTACTTGATGGTGAAGTAAAAAATAATTTCCTCTTAATTAATCTGGTCAAACTTTTTGCTTCTATTTCTAGGATGCGATTTTATTTTATATTCCTCAAATTGTCCAAGCCCTTCGTTATGACAAGGTAAATATTACATTTTCTGGGTCAACCAATGTTTTTTAAATGATGTTTTATGATGTAATTAGAACAATTTCCTTTGTAACGCCTCGCTGTAGATGGGTTATGTGAGAGAGTACATCCTGTGGGCCGCTCAAAAGTCTCAACTTCTGGCTCACCAGTTTATATGGAACATGAAGACCAACATATACTTGGATGAGGAAGGAAGCACCAAAGATCGTAAGATAGTCCCGAGGTCTATCTCAGCGTGAAAACATTAGTAACTCAACATGTGAAGTTAAAAAATGGGAAATATTTTTGTCCCATTTTCCCCGGCAGCTGAGATCGGTGAACTGCTGGAACAGATGGTGGAGGAGATCACCGGGTCACTCTCCGGTCCAGCCAAAGACTTCTATCAGAGAGAGTTTGACTTCTTTCACAAGATTACAAACGTGTCCGCTATCATCAAGTATGAACACGCTTTATTTTTACACCAATATTTTTTATAATCCCATAGCATATGTGGCATTTGCAGCTGAGCATGTAGTAGCATGTTTTCAGATTGTTTTATGCATCTTCTTTCAGGAGTTAGTTCAGTTAAAGTCCCTGTTATCACTTTATCACTTATGTAAACTGCGTCCTGATGTGGAGGTAGTATTTATTGGTTCAGTTAGAAGCCTCCTAACACCAGCCTGCATTACTTCCATTATTTGGTATGCACTCCTCCATCACTGGTTTAATTTGTTTTTAATATCACATGTCTCCGTTTCCCAGCACAGGTTGTTTTGGTATCACCTGCAAACAGCAAATATGCACAAATATCTCTCAGACTCGTTGCAATTATTCGGATTAAAGTTTTGAACACAGTTGTTTGCATGGACAGTAAATGAATCCAAAAAGTTGTGCATTTACATGTTTCAAAACATTAAATCAACATATAATATTTTCAACTGTGAGAAGTACATGTGGAGTTCCCCCCGGTTCCATCCTGGGGCCTTTTCTGTTGAATGTCCACATGCTTCCACTGGCTCAGGCCATAAAGAACAACATTAGTTACCGTAGCTATGTAAATGACACATAAAAATATGTCATAATGTCACCAGAACACAGAGGCTCTGTACAGGCTTATGTGAAATGCATTGTGGAGATTCAGGACTGGGTGTGCTTAAACTTAAAACCACCAACTAGGCCAGAAATCTAAGTTGGACAAGGATACACGTTACAGTTCTGTTGCTGGTCCATAAAGTTTGGGACCAACATACAACAACAACCTCTTAACCAGAACTTTAAGGTTATCTGGATCCAGTCTAACGTTGTTGTATCAGTTCCCAGAGTCAGGATCAGAGAGGAAGAAGCTGCATTCAGCTTCTATGCTCCACATATCTGGACTAAACTCTCAGAAAACCTCAGATCTGCTATAAGCTAAAATACAGCTTGTTTAAATCAAGGTCTGTAAAATTTGATCTTCACAGCTAAAATCAGGTATATGCAATGGCTAATGGTCATGTTTTTTAAAATGCTGATCCGATAACATCTAATCCAAATTGTAGATATTGAGTGGGAAGGTAATTAAAAACTATAAAAATCTATTGTGTAGAGCTTTAATACTAAAGACCTTAAAGTTTTTACTTATGTGTAACTTTAGTTCAACAGAATATAGTCAAAGTGGCTGTGTGTTTCCTTTTTTTTAACTCCCATAGTTCATTAATTAAACCATTATTTGCTCCTGTGCATTATCGTGAGTTGCATCGGCTTGTCTGACAGTACAAACAATCATCTGATGAGCTTTTCTTAAGCACACACACACCATGTTCTGCCCCCCACCTCCCATAGGGTGATAAATTCCCCTCTGCTCTCATTACAGTGCTAATTGCAATAAACCTGGAGAGAAACCTCTGTTGTTGTCGCTCTTTATTACTCCCAGTTTTCTCCTCTGTGGCCAGTAGCAGAGCCCGGTTGTCACTTGTTGTCTGGAGTCATTCATTAAGATGCCCATAGATGTTACTTTCACTCCCAAGGGTTGATTCATGGAAGTGTGGGAAATGTTGAATTTGTTTTTTGTTTGTCTGTGTCAGACCCTTTCCCAAGGGGGAGGAGAGGAAGAAGGCCTGTCTGGAAGCCATGTCGCAGATTAAAGTCCAGCCTGGCTGTTACCTTCCCAGTAACCCAGAGGCCATAGTTTTGGATATAGACTACAAATCTGGGACTCCCATGCAGAGGTGGGTCTTACAGCCGAAACTAACAAAACAAATAAATGCAAAAGCTTTATTTAACTGGAGAATTCTGCTGTTTGCACCTCTGTGTAGTGCTGCCAAGGCTCCATACCTGGCCAAGTTTAAAGTTAGAAGGTGTGGCGTCAGTGAGCTGGAGAAAGAAGGTACTGTTAGTGTTAAAGGTTCTTCCACACGTGCACAAATATATTAAACACCCCCTTTTCTAACAATGTATGAGTACAGATTTAACTTTGTGCATTGAAATCTCTTCCTCCCAGGTCTGCTGTGCCGCTCAGACTCTTTGGATGAGGGGAAAGGTGAAGAAGAGGACAAGAGAATCTGCTGGCAATCGGCCATTTTTAAAGTTGGAGATGACTGCAGACAGGTGTCAGAATCACACTCTAGTCCATTAACGTCTCACTCTGCCATCATCCATCAATAAACCATGACCTATTTCAGCTAGATGTTCCCTCCTTTACCATTTACTCATTTGTATTTGCAGGACATGCTGGCGCTTCAGATCATCAGTTTGTTTAAGAACATCTTCCAGCTGGTGGGCCTGGATCTCTACGTATTTCCTTACAGGGTGGTGGCTACAGCTCCTGGAGTAAGCTCTTAAGCACCCTCCTTACTGGTTTTGACGTGCCATTAACGTATCGCTTACACAATAATACAGGAAATATTACCACCTGAAATTGAACCAAGCCAGATTTTTTTTAATGTGAAAGCTCAGAGTGAGACGCATAGAAACAGACATGTCCCTCTTTAGCTCTGCTGGAAAAGATGTCCCAGACTACAAGTCCTCTTGGAGATTTAATATTAGACATCAGTTTCCAAGTTGTAAAAAAAAAAAAACTTTCTGCTGTATAAAATTTAATATTAGATGCTTCTAAACAACCATTGTTCCCAGGAATGTAGTAAAATAAATGTTTTATGTTTGTCTTCCCTTTCTCAACTTTCACTCAACTTTCAACTATGACATTTAGAAATTACTTTTATTATAAAATGACCTCCTATTATTACACTTTTACACTTAACAAGTTTAGCTATGGCGGCTAATTTTAGCATTGCTAACTTGGTTTTATTTCTGGGATGAGTCTGACCTCGGCTATGTGAACTTTCACCTCCTGAGCATTGGCACCAGCTGGTGGAGGGCATTTGAATCCACTTTGTGCCTGACGTATGCACTTACATTTTAGTTGCTGATTTAATAATGTACCCCTCAAATATGTTAAAATAGGGCAGTTTGCTTAACCAGGCCTGAATTTCTAGCCAGAGGTCCTGCATATGCCAATACAACCCAATATAAAACTGGGTAGCAGTCAGGGGCTGGTATCTATGTTCAGGTAAAAAAAACTGCAATCACCTTGATTTCTTGGTTTTTTTTTCCATCAGTGCGGAGTGATTGAGGTCATCCCAGACTGCAAGTCTCGTGACACGCTGGGTCGACAGACAGACTTTGGCATGTATGACTACTTCAGGAACCAATATGGAGATGAATCTACACTTGCGTTTCAAAAGGTAAATGCAGAATATTACAACCTCACATGATCTTTCCACATCCTACTCTTCACTAATATACAATACCCCTCTGTGTTTTGTTTTTTGCTGTGTATTATCTGATGTTCCCTCCATAACTTATTTTCTCAGGCACGGTACAACTTCATCCGCAGTATGGCAGCTTACAGCCTGCTGCTTTTCCTGCTGCAAATAAAAGACAGACACAACGGCAACATCATGCTGGACAGCCAGGGCCACCTCCTCCACATCGGTGTGTTTGGGTTTTTAGATGGCTTTGCTGGATTTTTACACATTAACATGTTGATGTGTAAAATCTTACACCATTATATTTGAACTTGCATTTTTTTTGTGTGTTTTTAGACTTTGGGTTCATGTTTGAAAGTTCTCCTGGTGGCAACCTCGGCTGGGAGCCAGATATCAAGCTCACCGATGAAATGGTCATGATCATGGGGGGTAAGATGGAGGCAACACCATTCAAATGGTTTATGGAGATGTGTGTGAGGGGATACTTGGCTGTCAGGTGAGTACATATACACTGAAGTAATTCTTCACTGCACAGTGAGGTAATAATAACATGATGTCTCTCTGGTGAACCAGGCCCTACATGGATGCTGTGGTATCCTTAGTTAACCTCATGCTAGATACTGGCCTTCCCTGTTTCAGAGGACAGACCATCAAATTACTCAAGTGAGTTCCACGTGTTTGTTTGTGGGTTATTTTGCCACTGCGACGTAGAATTAGCCTAAACTGCTTTTCATCGTTACCTCATGTAGCCCGTTTTTTTCTCGACATCTAGGCAGAGATTCAACCCCGGGTTGAGTGAGAAAGACGCAGCTTCCTTCATCATAAAAGTAATCCAGAACTGCTTCCTCAGCAACAGGTTGGTGCATTATATTCACTTTATTCTTTTTATTCTGACTTTCAGAAAGTAATTTGTCTGATTGCTTCATTTTTTTATTTAACAGGAGCAGAACCTACGACATGATCCAGTATTACCAAAACCAGATTCCATATTAAAGTTGTGTGCCCGAGCATGTGCATATGTCAGTCGGTTCATAGTGTGTGTGTGCCTTTGGTAAAGTTGCTACTGAAGATTGTGACTCACCACTTCTGCTGGTTGTTGGATATTGTCCTTTGTGTTTGCTTAAGCATCTTGTTTCCTCTCTAAACATACTGTCTTTAAAATGAGTTGCTTATTTCCTTATTTATTTTTGTTTTGTTGAAATGAATGTTATCTTAATTATAATACAATTGCACTAGCATCTTGACGTCTGTGTAGTTGGAGGAATCGTGATAATCTGCACGTTCAGTTTGTGCCAATTTCTAACATTGTTTACGAATGTGTATTCAGTGGATTTTAGATGAGTTAAGTGGATACTTGAAGTAGAGTGCTTTCAGTTGTGACCAATGTGGCCTATTCTGTCATTTTGTAGTTGACTGTGCTGCTGTGCTTTTGGTTTTTAAATAACCAGAGATCTTTGATCTGTGGCATGGTACTTTGCTTGTATTTAACTGTTTTGCCTGTACAGACTGTGGGTTACTCTGTTTGTTTTGGGTTTGTCTTATTTCCAGGTTAAAGGAGGAGAATGATGCACAGTAGCTTTGGGATACACTGGGGCAGAGTTTTGTAAATTTTTCATTTCTAAATGGGGAGGGGGAAAAATCATGCACTTAAATCAAACTTTACTACTGCTTGTGGAAGACGTTATGCTGGGCAGTTGCACGAAGTGAGATGTTAACTATCATGTAGCTTGTGTCTGATGTGGCTTTTTTATTGATAATCCAAAGTTGCTTTCCTTCATGTCCATATGATTAACTTAAACCTTTATGTGATGTTACTAGTTGAAAAGATTTTTCCTTCTTTTTGTAATATTTATATCCACAATCCATTTCTGTATCCTTTTTCTATCGTCATGCCTTTTGAATGAAAATGCACACAATATTAAATCAAATAAAGATCTCTTGACTCAAAAAAATATCTGTATTATTTCTTTACAATAATATAAGATACACCTACAAGTCCGGCCCTCGAGATCTACAATCCTGCAACTTTTAGATGCATCCCGTCTCCAGCACACCTGAATCAAACGATGGCTCATTAGCAGGTGTTTGCAGACCTGAATAACATGTGCATGAGGAAATTCAGCCATTTGATTCAGGTGCGATGGAAGGGTTGCATCTAAACGTTGCAGGATAGTAGCTCTTTAGGACTGGACTTGAGCTGCGTTAAATGTAAGAGGAATCTTATATTTAAATAGCAGCTGTGCTTATTTCATGTTAGCACCAGAGGGCAGCATGTGATGACAGTCACTGTTAGTAAGCTACTGAGTAAAAACAAAAAGAATTTATTCATAACTAATGTGCAGCCAGATCAGTCAACCTTATGTTCATCCTCATGTTCTATTGGTTGGCTGCTCCACTGCCACAGAAAACAAATGGTGGTAAAAGGAAATGGAAAGTTAAGTTAGAGGCTTAAAACTTCTCTGAGGTAATAAGTGACATTCTACTTGACAATAGAATGACTTTAAATGGAGACTAGCATGCTGTTGCCTGTTTTGCTGCGAGACGCAGACACAGATTACAGTCTGTGTGAAGTAGTGTAGCAAAACAAGTTGTGTTGAATACACTGAGAAGAGTGTAATGAAACAGACCAGCCTAAAGAGTGTTGCACTCTCATAGATGTGATATTATGTAGCACCTGGGAATGGGTAGAAGGGATCAGGTAGTATGTTCATTATCATATAGGCAAGTCATTAACAGTTTAGTGAGGTTATAACCGAGGCAATATTTTTGCTCTACCATTATGTACGTATGAATTATTTATTGTCTAACTTTAATAAGAGCAGCATTAGTGCAGCATTCAAGTGTGTTTGGGGAGGTATGGAGGTGGCCTTCTGGATGCATCAGTAGAAGTAAGAGCCCTCAGAAAATAGCCAACGCAGCTCAAGTCAACAAACCAGAGGCCAAACAATCAGTATGAGACGGAGAGAGTGAGAGCAGCAAGGAAAGACAAATAAGAGATCCCATCACAGCACGCTGAGCTGCTCTTGCTTTTTCATAGTTGATTTACCAGCTTATTTAAAACTCCACATATTTATTGGAAGGAAAAGATGCTCATGAATACTATTAGGTAAATAACATTTTTCATTGCAGACGAATGATTGAAACATACTGATATATTTTTGATTAGATCAAATCACTGCCTGCCTTGGTTGCTTGTCATGATCACACAAGGCCAATGTGTTGATCCTGAAATAAACTTACTTATGCAATAGATGCACCAACCAAAAGAGAGACAAACTGAAAAAGATTTTTTATTTCTGGTTGTGTCATTTTTTTAATGTCTTTCCTACCATAAAAAGCTGACATCACAATAACAAGAAAAAATAGGAAAATACACACCTAAATACAAACCTTAAAAGGGGGCGAGATTCACAAAGACGTGAAAAACAAATCGTAGTTGTGGATTTTGGACATTGCATACAAATAAATATTGATACTGATCAAGCGTGGGCAACAGAATGATACATGTACGCTGCAGTAAAACCCTTTGAACTGTCAGCATGTGTGTGATTACCTAACATCTGCATATGTGGTTTTGATGACCATATAATTGGTGAAACCTTCCTGATCGGTGTCTTTGGCTTCCTTTTGTGTCTTTTAGTTCTGACATGGCTACATATATCCTTGTTCATCACATGTACCAAACTGCAGAGCATCTTGTGACACATTCATGCTCTCTGAGCTGGTGAAGCCGAGGTCCAGTATGCCAGCCATGTGCTATGCAATAATTAACTCCTCTCTGAACTGTTCCAGTCATTAAAGCTGTAAGGAGTGAAGTTGAGTAGAAAGGGCTGTTTGTTCGAAGGACCAGAGCAGACAGTCAAGCCTATTGATGAGAGGCTGGAGCTAATCAGGAATAGACTGCTGTGCCCTGAATAGCAGCGTTGATGAGTGTATTTTTTTCCTTATGTGAGAAGGGAAACTATTGCAACACAGGGTCGAAGCTGTCCCTCTCAGCAGTGCTCTAGTAGTCTTTTTTCTTTGTTTTCATATTACAAGAGCATCAAATACATCTATGTTGTAAGTGCTGAACTTTGGCTTGTAGTTACCAGAAAGCATCTGCGTCATTGCATTGTTGGCTGGACTGCAACAACAAGTGAGCCTAAAAAATGTGACTTGAGTGTGACGTGATTGCTGAGTGGTCAGGGTACATACCAATTGGGTGCAAATACCCTCAAGCAGTGAATCTGTGCTTTGACTTCAGGCCGACTTGGCTCCTAATATATGTAATTCCTCACATTTCCCATCCCTCTTCACAAAAAAACTTGAAATGTTATTTTAAAACATGATAATATTATGTTAAATGGAATGAGAAAATAAGCAGCAGTGTTTGGTTAGTGTGTGTGTGTGTGTGTGTGTGTTTTCCTTTGACGTAGAACTGCATGCAAACAGTGAAACAGTCAAAAAGATTTCTAATTGATTGGTGACTCTTTGTCTGGCTTGCATGTATTTTGCATTCAGCCGAAGGGCAATGATCGGGTCAACCTCTTCTCTGCACTGTTCATCATTTGTGTTATCTGATGTTGTAACGACCTCGGGGAAGGGTCAGACCTCACCAGCATAGAATCAGTGTTTACCAGCAAGCTGCAGGCTGGTGGCCAACAAACACTGTACATCTTACAATGCAACCATATAACTGCACACACACAAAACACACCATTGCCCCACCTGTTAGAAGAAACTCTGCATAATGATATATCTCAGTGTATTCAATACAAAACACTACATTAGCATAACAAATCAAAGTTTTTAAAAGCTCTTTATATGTCAGTGTGAAATAATAGGCTCCCTGTACTCACTAAGGGCTTGTCACACTGGTGCCAAAACTCTGTTTTCCCTTTATCTATGCCTTTTTTCACTGTTTCTTGATGCCCACATGTTATACACCATTGGTTGTGCTCCTGAATAGGACCCAGTATTCACCCTGTCCTTATCGTGTGACCTTTGATCTGTTTGGACAGCGTGACCAACATTGAGTGGAAGGAGAAGAGAGCCAAGGGAGTAAAGGCAGAGGAAATCCGGCACATTTCAAAAGCTTTAAATGCAATTCTAAGATTTTTTTTCCAGAAAAGAAAGGGCTTGTGGTATGTAACAATAGGCCCCAACTGTTGCTTATCCAGTCTGTCCTGACCACAAATGCAATTATTTATAAATTAAAATGTGGCCTTGCACTTCCATAAGTGAGAGAAACACCATACAAAGTGAAAAGCAAGAAAAACAACTTCTTTTGCCTGGAATTCTTCTGTGAAACATAACGGCACCACTTGTTTGAATTTAGAAAACGCCAATGCGCTTAAGGATAAAAATAGCAAATGCAGCTTTTGCCCGGTAATCACCCTCCTCTCTGCTGTCCTCATACCAACCTTTTACCTCTTACCTTGCTGCCTACCCTACTGCATTTCTGGCTCTTCAGCTTTAGTGACTGTAAACCTTCACGCTTAACCATACAAATTATTTAATATAATCTGTTTCTGAGAACTCTTGCCCATTGTAAGCTGGGATTGGCTTCAGCCCCCCCGCAACCCCGTTCAGGGAAAAGCAATAGAAAATGGATGGATGGATGTTTCTGAGAACTTTTCCAAATTCTTTTAAAAGTTGGCCCAAAATCCTTATCTCCTACCCCTTAATGGTAACCAGGAAGCAGACGACTGCAATAATTTTGGCCCATCACATGGTAAAAAAACATTAAATTCATAATATACTAAAAAAGGTTTAAGTTTAGCTTTCAATTTTTGTTTAAAGTAAAAAAAAAGAGACTTCAAATGTAAAAAACTGGATCTTTCACCTTAGTTTTTCTTAGGTCATGCTTCAAAGGACTAAAAGTGGAGGGATCCATGTTGCCTCAGTGTACTGGTCAAACAGGATTATGTACATATACACTATATGCAGAGATGCAATAATAGAAACACTTGAGAAGGAAATACATTAACAAAATGTGTCAATGCACATATCAGTTTTAGGTCTTTTCCCATAGTTTCTCTCTTTAGTTTCACATCAGAATCAGAGTCATTTATTGTCATTCTTCTTTAATGCATCACTAAATTGCACCAATTGTGCAGTGTCATCAAATGACAAAATTACAACAGCTGTCATTGAAACAGTGCCTAAACCAGTAAAAACATCAAAACTACTGAAATAAAAATAACACAAAAATCTGATAATTATAGCAAAGGTTTCAGCTCGTAGATCTTTCCCATTGCGACACAATCCTCTCTAATTAGTGGTGACTTAATTTGGTCATTGGAACATGTTATTAATATGAAGGTTAAAAAAGCAGACTTGTTTTATGATACAAGAGGTTAAATGCTGAAAATGACTGGGTTAGTTGTATTTCATCCTGTTATTGATGTTATCCATTATGCATATGCAGTAACTAATAGTGTCAGAAATACACAAGAGTAGTTTAGTAGTTGTGATGGAAGAGGAATTTATCATGAAATGGAAGTTTATTGTAACTGTCTTAACTGCACAGCGTTTATGTCCACTGAAATAGCAAACAGAGTGACAAATTTACTGAAATAAACATTAGAACAAAGCAACTCGTTGTGTTATTCATTTTACAAACTCGCTCATGTGAGTCACTCTGTCAGCATGAAATTAAAATAAAAACCAGATCCAAAGAAATGGAAATCAAAACATAGCTTAGTAATTAGCATTACTTGAAATTTATTGTAGTGCTTTCACAGTTTATTTGGGGGGGGGGGGGGGGGGGGGGGCAAGTTCCTCGGACCTGCGTTTTTCCTTTTTTCCCGTCAAGGGGCAAAATAAATGGTCAACCTCACAACCCCTTCCCTGGGGGAAATGAAATTTTCACAACTTTCTAGGAACTTCT
>JBAMHV010000012.1:3546872-3565211 GCA_037177535.1 Pseudomugil gertrudae
GATGGATGGATGGATGTATGATGGATGGATAGATGCATGGATGGATAACGGACGGATTGACGGACGGACCGACCGACGGATGGACGGATGACGGACTGACTAATGATGGATGGATATATAGATATATATATATATATATATATGTTTGTGCGTGTGTATAAATATCTGTGTACACTTAATAATCTGTGAACATGTAGCTTCCATTACTGGTTGCATTTTATGAGCAAATAAGTAGATCAAGTGAGATTAATAGTGTTTACTATCAATACGTCTTCCCCTACTGGTGGCATTTACGCCTCGGAGTGATCAACTCATCTGCAACCAGCCATTCCTAATGAGATCAGGAAAAAGTGATCCACTGCTGCGAGCTCCAGATTACAATGGCAGCATCTTTTTGAAGCGGGAATGTATTGAAGTACTGTGCATATTCATCAGCTTCTTTATACTTTGGATTTTTTTAAATGTGTTTTGATACTGATGTGACACAAGTTTGGAAATGATGTTACAAGATATGGTGAGCTTAATAACAAGTACATGCAATGTGGCCATTGATTTTTGGTTAAATATAGCACACCAAACAGCCACCCACTTGTATCCAAGGTGTTTTCTTCAGAAATAGCAGCATTAAGCTTAGAGCTGGTTTAGTAATTCTCCAAGCAGATTAGGGTGCCTGCTGCATGCTCCCAGAGGATTGGGCACATGTGCACAATACAATACAACAATACAGCTAGACAGATTACTTCTAGTCAGTGGCACAAAGCTGACCACAGAGTTACTGTTGATTTCTGTCAAGCACCACCTTATATCTACAAGCATAAAGAGAAAACATTATACAAACCCACTCTAGCTATACGGCATGATACATAGACATGCATGTACTGAGACTCGTTTGAACCAGAAGATTTGGTTATGATGAATGATTGTATGCACATTCACATTGATGTAAAATGCAAGATCCTTGTTTTTTAACTTCAAAGATTTCATTGTATTGGTTATTGTTTCTTTTATTTCCCAAAAATCATGTTAAGAACCTGGAGAACACTTATTTCCTTCATTGTTGGGTTATCATATACATGAAAAGGAGTTGAGAGCATGAGCAAAGAAATAATATGCTGTTCATATGGTGTAGCACTGATTTAAATTAAACCAGCAGAGGCTGCCATGCTGGTCTGCTGCACCTGCACTCACAGGGGAGTACTGTTTAATATATTGGAACATTTGAGAGACTAAAAACAGAGAAACAACAAATGGAAAAGGATTTTTTTCACCCTTTTTTCAAACAGCTTCTCTGTAGCTTCAGTTTCCACTGTATGTCGATGTGTGTTCCACTGAATCTTCCCTGCAAAATCTTTCTTTTATTGTGCATTTTAATAACACTGAGGCCATCTCTTGTAGTTCTTTTCACACAAATTGCATAACAACAGTGAATTATCCCACTTTTGAATGTTTACATCAATTTTAGATGGTTAACTGTTGAATTAGCAGCATCGTCACTTTCAGATACCAAACAAAATCAAAATTGGTACTGAGGAAATTGTAGGAAACTGTATAAAAATTAATTAGACATACAGATAAATATAATGGACAACTTAACTCCCCTGTTGGTTTTATCCCAATTCTCATAAATATAATTTTCATTTGCTTGCTGTGAAAAGACATTTTGCTTCCCACAGTATTCCCAAGACTGTTGTTTCTAAAAGAAGTACACTGATGTTGCATCTAAAGGGAAAGGAAATCAAACTGTAATTTACTGTCTAGTTGTACATTCATTCAAAGTTGCACAGCTCACCAGTTAAGTCTTCATTCAGGTCTTACACAGAGGCTGCTGGTGCTGTGCTGTGAACACTCTATCTGCATGTCCACATAAAGCAGCTCTGACCCAGTCTGAGGTCTTGAAGTCCCAGAGGGCCAGCGAGGGTCTCAGGGCCCTGATGCTTGAGAATAGCTAGGTGATCTATATTCATTGGCCAGCTTTGGAGACGCCTGCTGTCACGACCTACCCACCCCCAACATAAGACCAAACCAGGAACCTGTGTGTGTTTGAGTGTGTGCATGTGTTTGCACGTGCTCCTCCTGGCACTAATGCAGTGTGACAGAGATGAATGAACCTGGACCACATGGTTTTCAGCAACTAGGGGTCCAGAGAGCAAAGAGTGGAGGGAATTATCTGCATTTGGAATGGAGACCATGTAGGTAAGAAAGGAGAAAAGGAAGAGATTCCAGAAGGAGAGAGAATTAGATAACATAAGGAAATGAGGTACAGTGGGGGGGGGGAGAGACAAAGTGCACTGGCACATTTTTTTTCTTCTCAAGGTGAGGAGTTTGTTAAGGTATTAACGGCAAAGAGAAGAAGACATGCATGGTCTCACATGTAACCTGAGATGTGTACAGTAATAGATGATCAAAATATATTACAATTCATGTTGAGAATTTAAAAGTTTTGTTTGTTGACATTACATTTTAAATAAATTTTAAATCCAAATACATCTGCAAAAAATATCTTGGACCATCATGTGATGCACATCTGAGCTTTATCTTCAAACAATCACCATTCAATCTGCAACTATTCCCTTTGGGTGTGATTGCATCAAACACTCCAAGCAAAACCAAACGTATATATTTTAATAAATAACTAATGATGTGGATAATAAATAACTTGGCTTTGATGAAATGGCCAATCTGTTGGGGCATACCCTGCCTCCTGCGGGGAGGCTGGCATAGGCTCCAGACTCCCAGCAACCCTGAGCTGGATTTCGTAGTATAGAAAATTGATTGAATAAACTTGAAAGGGCTGAAAAACTGGAAACAGTAATATGCATAGTGTATAAATGTACAAATATGTATCAACTATAACATTTTCTCAGACCCTTGTTTGTTGGGATTTTGTCCTAAAACCCAAAAGACCCTAACAGAAAACATGAGGGTACGTTTGAAGCCGTCTAGGAAGTAAGAAAATGCAAAACAGAGCATGAGGAGTTGGATGTTTAAAACCTGTTTCTCCCTGATTTGTCGGGTGGATTGTGACATCAATCGCTAATAAAATGGACAGGTTTGGAATGCAAACAAGGACAGACCCAGAATATTGTGAATACATTAAACCTGGACAGACTGCAGAAACATGTCCCAGATACCAGCACCTCTCTAGCCAGCTTCCGTACATATGAGCAGGCTGACTCGGTACAGAGTGGCAAGAGTGAAGGATGAAAAATTTCAGTATTTTTTGCTGTAATTGTGGATGTTTAACTAAGAAAGACTAACTGCATGCTGTACTTCAAAACTTCAATGCGTTTATGTAAACTGCAGAGATTTTAACCCAATTTAATCTGCTTCCACTATCATTAAAAGTGCAACAATAATTATTACATTGGTGTTAATTATTAAGTATATTTTATTTCAGACTAATGAGTTGTGTAATTAATTCATTCAAGTTTTTGAGAAATGTTTCACACATTATGTTTTATAAGAAAACCCTTACTATTTCATTGCATCTTGACTTTAACTGATAATGTTGCAGAAAATAAATGAAAAGCATCCCAGTTACATATTTAAACCCAGCAATCAGTGCTCTGAATATGCAATTAAAATGTTTGCAAGGTTTTGCCACTTATGGCAAATTTAACTTGTGTCAACCATTAACTTTACATTGTATAAACTGGCATCTGAGGTGGCAACACGAAAATGTTTATGTACCATATGCAACATGCTGGCTCCTATTATGAACCTGCAGATTTCTCAGTTCCCTCTCTCTCTACCACGATTAACAGTGCTCTCCTGTCAAACTAATGAACATGCCAGAGAGCACAGAAAGAGACGAGAGCAGGAGGAAAACCAGGGAGGGGGTGGTTATAAAGGCGGCAGAACTAGAGGGAGGTTGCCCGGTATGCAGAGGAATATTAATAAATGAATAAAATAAAGCAATAACAGGGAAGGCTACAGAAATAGAAGTAATTAGAAGGAATAGCAATTTACGGAGTCAGTCATCAGATGAGGGTTTTATGGTAACAGAAGGGAGAGCAAATCGTTACATCATGTGGGTTTTACATGTGTATAAAATGTGACATGACGATGAGTGAGTGAACAACATGCTACACCTCTGTGTTGTAGGGGTGTAATGAAATATGTTTTTCCTCTCCATGTCTGCAGCTGAACAAGCAACTTTAAAGATAATGAGATGGCATTTCCATCGTTTAATTTGTTAAGATGCATTAAGATTAGCTTTTCCTACTTTTAATATTGAATAATTGGTTGATCTGGTTTAACTACTAATCACAGAAAAATATCATAGGAATACATTTGTAGTGATTATCATTATGATTGCAGGGATAACAAAAAGAAGTAGGGCTTTGGTATATTATTGAGAGAAGTCCTGTTCATTTATAATGTTCAGACTGACAAACAAGTTTCCTCTAATATATATAATCACAACACTTTTGAGTCAAATGGGAACCACAGTGGCATTGTGTGCTCATGTGTCTAACCTTGTACCATGTAAACAGTACTGTTCAGCATTCAGAGCTGCAGGCAGCCTTGACTGACACGGTGATGATAGGATTATTAAATCTGATAATGCAGCAGATGTTGTGCTTCTATATTTTTCTTTCTAAACAAAAGTCAGCCAAGGTAAGATGATAAGAATGATCCCAGTAAATGCCTGTTTGCACAGCAAATGAAAGCACGTACAGTGTCACGTGTGAGCACTTTGAGAATTAATGTCCATGAATGATGATCAGGAATAATTCCATCAGCTTGTTAATAAATCAGTGACTGCACCATCCTTGTATCTGGGCTAGATTAACTGTAGAAATTCATAAAATGAGGAAGGGGGTTGATGGAGGTTGCTGTGGCAACACTAATGACACCCACCCCCACTGTCTTTGTGTGCATGGTGCTTTCCCTAAAGATACTATGTAATCGTAGGTTGAGTGGCGCTTGGTCGGGCAAAACCTTATAGATAGAGAAACTGATTCAAACTGGCATGTACAGAGTGGTGAAACATTATAGACAAAACTAGAATAAATGAGGGGAGAATCATAGTAAACGGAGATGCTTCTACACAGGTACGCTGCACAAGTAAGCAATTAATACAGAATCATATTCTGTGGTATAGATAAAGTGCTGAAGAGGCTCAGTTCTGATTTTCACCAAAAAGAGAGCAGAAACGGTCTAAGCTGTAAGAAGCTTCAGTTTTAGGGAATTAATTGCAGGTTTTTCAGCCTCAAAGTTTGCACAAATGCTGCAGGTGTTCTAACAGTACTAGTACAAAAACATCTATATAGACCTATGAAACAAAACATCAGCTTTTTGGGTCAGAAGCTCCCATTTTATGTCCACAAGCTTTTTATGTCTGCAAATTCCTTTGCATTAGTTTTATAGTCAGGCAATTATTCTTCACGTGGGGAAGTAGAAGTGCCAGTGCAGGGCTTGATCCGACTGTCAACAGTTGCATAGAGATTAATATTGTGTCATAGCTGTGAATTAAAAACCACCTCATTATTCTCACAACAGTCTTTTAAAATGTGGAGACTTTCATCCTTTGCCACATTCTTGTAATCTTGAGGAAGTGATTGTGTGTGTTGTACACAAAGGCTACATTTCCTGTCGTGGACTGCAGATGCCATTCTCAATCACTGTGATCAGTTCACGAAATGTGAGATTATTTGGAAGAATGGTGTTTCCACCATCAAGTAAAGTTAAAAAACAACAACAAATTGTGTATATGTTTAACCAACACTTCCAGTTTTGATGTGTCTCTAATTTATCATTCATCTCTATAAACGTCTCTGTGTAACATCTCAAGAGAACAATTCAGCACTGACACATTTTTCTTTTTTCTGCCTGAAAAGGAAGATTTGCAATCTTGGACAAGCCACTGCCAAAGGCATAAAATGAGTGTCCTCCTGACTGTGATGTATTTGATTCAATAAGCCCGAACAATATGAGCAAATGAAAACTAAGGATCCCAAACGCTGTTGTTGGAGGGAAATTGTGACTAAAAATGCTTCAACCAAACCACATGGAAACAATTACACAGGAAGTCCGTTAGATGCTTAATTTTTAGTTTTTCTTTGATTGAATTCATTTTTGGAAAAAGAAAATAAAACTAATTAAAAAATTATTAACTTCTATACTTGTGTATTTTATGTGTTTATAGCCATCCTGCAACAACTATCTTCTCCTTTATTTAACCACATATAAAAAAAAGCTCATTTACCAAAGAAATATGTTTTTTAAGAGTGACCTGGCCAGAAGGCAACACGAGTTTATATAATACCACATAATCAATTGGGATTAGCTATAAAAACAGAATTAGCTAGGTAACAGGTAACAGTCAACATTAGGTAAATCAAACACAGCGTAGCTTGAATAAAGACATTTAAAAACAGTCACATTGACCAAGGAAGTTTTCTTTAATCAACCCAAACTCTCGCCATCCCTGGAGCAGATTCAGAGCAAAGGCCATAAGAGTTTTAATTCCATATAAAAGTTAAACCCGCTTAAACAGATTAAAAATGACCATGTAAGCACCTAATTCTAAACGAAAATGACAATTCTAATGAAACCTTGTTATGTTTTATGCTCACATTAAATCTTAATGAATTTCTCTGTCATGTAAACGGTAATTTGGCTCTAAGTTAATTACGGTTCCTCTGCCCACCGGTTACCTTGTCTCGTTCTGATGATGCACATATCCTATTCCACATCGGGCTGGTACCTCAAAATTATAATCAAATTTATAACGGGTTTTTTATTATGTTCATGTTGTAGCTGAAAATATGAGAAGCAGGAAGTAGAGTTTTTTTTTTTTTTTTTAGCAAGTCTAATCAAAACCCTTCCCAAGCCATCAATCTAAAGCAGAACTGGGTAAAGACAAAAATAAACCATGTAAATCAGAAAGAAAATACTTTAATTCAGAATAGTTTCTTTTCAAATCATTACTTCAGAAATAAAAAAGCCTGCATACAGAGGGATGGCCGTTTAAAGCATATAAAGTGCAGTGATGTGTACGATTTCCATGCTCTGTTGACTCTGGATGCTTAGTTACTCTACGGTGTGAAAATAAAGGAAACAGGACATACAATCTGGAAAATAATCATATCCTATTCTTTTAACACATGCACGCCCTCAAGGCCACTTGTAGTATTTATTTCCCACTGATTAAACAAACATTAGCCTTTACCCGCATGAGCAAAAGGCAGGGCACAGCGATGCTTGGCTCTCATCCCCCTGACTGGGATGAGATGACAGCAGAGCCCATGCTGTCGGTGTTGGGAAGCTTAGACCCATAGGCTGATTACTGATTACCACAGTACTGCTGAGTATGCTAAAGCACGTAGGCTCAAGGTGGGTTGGGTCACTATGATTAAGGAAAGCCAGAGTGGATGTTGTGGATTGGAGAGTGAAAGAGGGGAGAAGGCCACTGAGACCCCATCAAGAGAGAGAAGTGCTGAAGCCATTGCAAGCATGAAGCATCCTCCCCCTTCCTCCTTTTACATCCAAACATGAAATCCTGGTTGAAAATATGAAATAACATCAACGTTATACAGTTTAACACGATTTGGTGTAATGCTTTGGAGAGTGGAGTTTCACACAGCCCGTTCTAAAAGACTTTGTCACAGATGTATTTCAAAAACTGGAACAATAAGGGGCCACTGATAAAGCCTGGGGCGAATCCTGTCAGTATGAGTGGGGTTGTGGAGTCTAGTATTGAGGGAAACAGGTTCAACACACTCAAGATGACACAAACATGAGATGTGTTGCGGCATGAGAAACACTGAAAAAGAATTCTGAGTTCACCTTTAAACTAATAGACGTAAATGTGTGTGTGTGTGTTAAGAGTGACAGGGAAGATTATTAAATCTGTTTACAGGCATGTGTGTGAATTCATATGCAATGTGTATGTGTGTTTGCTCATTTATCCCCCAAGCTAGCTTGTGATTTTACTGCCAGTCGAGTTATTGCTATGGTATAACTGTCCAGTGGCTGGAGGTTACACCATAATGAAGTTGATTTTTACTGGCTCAACATTCAGAATCAAGAGGCCATTTCCGAAGTCTGGAGGGTCTGCTTTTTAATACATATGTGTGTATGTGAAAATAGAAGAGAATATACATTTATGATGTGTGCTGGTGATTACAGGCCTGTAAGGTATAGAGTTGTCCATAAACAAGGTTGCAAGTTGCTTAAAAAAATATGTTTAAAAAAAAAAAAGAAATGCAGCTATCAGCAGATTTAGAAAAAAAACATGACATGACATTTACTGGTGAAATATTTAGGGGACCAATTAAATTTTTACCATTATATTAAGTATAACAAGCAGCAGCAGAAGAAGAAATGGGAAGGAACAGTAAATGAAAAACTGGCCACAAAATGAACAAAGACACCAGCAAAGGTTCATGAAGTTCATCATAATTACAGCTCTGGAAGTCCCTGATGAGCAAATCCTACCTTTCCCACCACCCTGTCCTACAAAGAACACCATGCAAAGACAAAAAGGCATAAAGAGTGTGTGAAATATCTCACAACATTTCCAACAGAAAAAGCTGCTGCTCTCTGATTCACATTATATTTCAGCAGGGAGTTAGCATTAACAAATGGGAGTAAAACCAGTCGTGTAACTACAAAAATATATATATTTTTCAGGTAACTTTATTGTCTGTGATGGTTTTTTCATATCTCCAAAATCAAGAGGAAAAAATCTACCTCTACATTACAGAAAGAAAGCAGTTCCTCTGAACAACAGAAGCAATTTCATGTTAACAGGAAACATTTCAGTCTGAAATAAAGTAGAATTTTAAAACAGTCTGTACTCATTATTCCTTTCTGCAAGTAAGATTCCCAACCTTTTAAAACACAGGATAGAGTTTCTTTAAAAAGAAGTTTCTAGTTAAACATGATCTGGACGCATAAGCAGAACAATTGTCTTTTGTTTTTTAATGCATGTTATGAAACAAATAATCATAACTACCTTTGTATTACCAAAATCCTTTCATCCAGTCTTACGATGGATCATGTAAGTGCATACAGAATTTATTATGCCCCTATGCACTCAGTTTGGCCCACAGTATGAAACAACATACAGTTCAACAAGTTTCATCATCCACATAATGAAATCTTCATGTTTCAAAACAATTCAAAATCAATTGAAAAACTTTTTAGACTGTATAAAATGCAGGTAATTTGAGGTGAGTGAACAAAAACATGTAGAAAATGTCATTTAGGAAGCTGGATTTGATCAGATCACTGCACAGTAATGAGCTGCAGAGAAAAGGTCACTATAAGCAGAATAAGTTGTTTTTCTGTCTAAGAGCCATTAAGAGTCATTCAAAAGAACTGACCAACGACAAAACAAGAAAAATGTGACACAAAAGGTTATAAGACCAGCAACCTCACTGCTCTATTAAATCAATAATCATTAACGCTGTAGCTATTTAATGTGAACACCATACACAGCATTACAACAAGCCACACAATCGAAGCTCTAATCAGTGTTGCACAGTCTTTCTTATGATTCACCGTGTTGTTGACCACACTTCATTTGTGCTCAAGTGGGGAAAAACCTATGTTGTTGTTGTGAGAGCACATTAGAACACCAACAGATAAGCGTCTTGTCTTTCGCTTGTGAGAAACCCAGAATCCTCTCACAGGTTGCAAGCCACAGCACATTTACCCTCCTACCTGTCTGTCTGTCTGTCTGCCACACACACAAACACACACACAAACATCGCTGCCAGGCAGGGTGGAATTACCAGCGATCTGCTTCAACTTGCCCCACAACATTCCCCAGAAACCATGGCAACCTCACAAGGTATGGCGAGAGCGTGTGTGGTGTGTTTACTTCCCTTTAAGGGTCTCCAGTGCCCATCAGCCTCAAACAGTCTGACTGACTGCACCGGCCCTCACTGGAGCCACTTTACATCTTTCAGGAGATGAATAGGGTCAAGCCTGCATGGCTACAATCTCCTCTTCCTTTGTGGCTCTCCAGGATCCTTAAAAGAAACCAGGAGGGCATAAAACTCATTCACTGACTCACCCACTCACTAGCACACATATACACACTGTTTTCTTCTTGCTTCTACACACAAACATCACACACACGCACACACATTCGCTCACACTCACAAGGACATGTACAGCTGCAGAATGTGGTGGTCTCCTGGGAATAGAAGGATAGGTGCAATGCAACCTCAAACTGACCCTTGAATGAAGGTGCATGCATTTATACACACCCACACTACACAGAAAAACACTGAAGGTCTCAAGCCCCATGTTTTACCATCCAAACTCTATCTATCTTTAACCCTTTCCAGTAACTAGCTGGTGTAGTTTGATACCTAGGTTGTGCACAGCTGAAGGTCGATTCCTGAGCGGTCCTGGCTACAGGCGAGGACGGCTTAAGGGTCAGCTTACATGTCTGTCCTCCTCTCAATTATTCATACTCTATAACATCCTCTCCTGCTCCAAGCCAATCACCACAAGCAGAGAATGAGGAGAGGATGCTTGGGGGAAGGAATGGAGAAACTTGTGAGTGAAGAAAGTGTTTATGAATCTATGAGCTTGCCAAGAAGTTGCTACTCCCTCAGCCTCTCTGAGCTCCATTATTTCCATGAAGCTATCAGACTTGGAAGTATTTGATTCCACTGTAAATGATATACTCATGCTTGTACGTGGTTACATTCATTACACACAGTAGTTTTGCTATCTCCCTCACTCACACTAATGCTCTCAGATGGGTACGCACAGGGAAGCCTTGACTAAACAATACTTCTGCAATGTCTGTGTAAGCATTAGCATAGTAATGGTGTTGTGAATACAGGATCTGGCACAGCTCTTAGGTTAGACCTATTCCAAGTGCCTTCACTCTAAAAGGATCCTATTCAGCTGTAAATACAGGTTTACGTTATGTGTCAGTGCAACATTTTTGTAACACTCAAGAGTTTATGGAGCTGTATAAAGCAGGTACAATGCAACATTACAGGTGAGAGCGTATTTTCAATCAGAATATTATATTCTATTTTTATTTTATTTTATTTTATTTTTACTAAATAATATCAGGACTTTCTCCTGAATTAAAAAAAAACAGATACCTTAGCATTATAGCATTTACATATTTAAAATATTTATTCTTCATTAGTGTTGTGTTCATTCTGTGATGCACACTGTGGACTTTGTAACTGCTCATCATGAAGGACAAAACTGGAACATGTTTATGATACACACAATGCAAGAACAGGCAGTGATACAGGGAGATAAAATTAAGAATAACATTGTGAAACTCAGAAAGCTGTTTTGTAATATCCATCCAGTATCTGCACCACTTATTTCAATGAAAGATCACAGGTAGCTGGAGCCTATGCCAGCAGTCACTGGGTGAGAGGCAGGGTGCACCCTGGCCAGGTTGCCAGTCCAGCACATGACCAGACAAACACACATTCACTCCTAAGAATGATTTCGAATGACCAATCAATCTAACATGCATGAATTTGGATGGTGGGAGGAAGCCGGGGTATAACTGGAGAGAACCCAACTAACATGGGACTTTGCACATAAAAGCCCACCGTCTGAGCCAAGGCTTGAACCAGCAGCCTTCTCACTGTGAGGCTGTAGTGGTAACCATCACAGCCTCTTTTAAAATATAAGTTTTAAAACTTAAAACTCATGAGTGATGTTCAATATCCAAAAAAAATAATGTGCCACTTGGAACAAATAGGAACAACCCTCTGATTGAATAATTATTTCTTGGGTGATTTTACAGCATATTTCTGCTGGCAACAGTTTATTTAACCCATGCTATGAGTAACTTCTCTTTTCTTTAACAATTATATTGAAAGATCCATATTGTGGTCATGGAAAAAAGTTAATCTGTTTAAGAAGCATCGAATCATTAGCATGCATCAAGCAGACAAAACAAAGAAGGTTACAGAAAGTACTAAAACCGAGTTAAAAACAGGCCAATGCATTACTGAAAACTAGAATGATAGTGGAGAACCACCACTTTATGGAAGAAATGGGATGAAAATGTCCTAAATTATCATGAATGGCTCTCACTTTAATGTTTGGTGAAATCAAATAGAAGAAAAACAACAGGAGAACTCAGTGCTCAGTTAATGTAAGAGCATTTCCACATGCACAATGTAATGGGAACTCAAGGGATTGGTTCTGATCAGCCTCGTAAGTGTAAGAAAACCACTTATCAGTGAGACTACCTGGAGAAAAGGCTTCGATTTGGTGGACTCTGGGGCAATGAAAGAGGATCATGTGGTCTGATGAGTCCAGATTTACCTTGTTCCAGAGTGATGGGATCATCAGGTAAAGAGAGAGACAGATTAAGTGGTGCAGCCATCATGTCTGGTGCCTACTGTATTGTCTGTGGGGGGGAGTACTATGATGTGGGTCTGCTGAAGTTGATCAGGTCTAGGTTCTGCAAAATTACCTAGAGAATGAGGTCACCTGCCTACCTGAATTTACTGAATGACCAAGTTATTGGATTTTTTTCTCCCCTGATGGCACAGCAATATTCCAAGATGACAACGCCAGAGTTTATCAGATCCAAATTGTAAAAGTGGTTTAGGGAACACGAGACACAATTTTCACACATAAATTGGCCACCACAGAGTCCAGAGTCCAGACCTTAACCTCATTGACAAGCTATGGGATCTGCTGGAGAAGGCTTTGCACAGTGGTTGGACTCTCCCATCATGTGACGTTGCAGAGACATATTGAAACGATGCCATACCAAACGTGTGCCGCCATCAAACCTAACGGTGGTCTGATAAAATATATGTTAGTATGTGAAGTTTTTTTTGTGGAGACTTTTATTTTGGCGAGGCAGTTCTCACAACTTGAATGATGGTTTTCCTGTCTGTTTGCAGTCAAGAAAGCGCAGGTGGTTTAACAAAATACAGAAATTATCCATTAAAACTGTACTGTTCTTTTCACCAGTGTAGAATCAGGATGACGCTTCCTGCTGTGTCTCATAACTCGGCCACAATTATATGGACATATATATATCTACAGTATTGACAAATGAGTTAAACGCAATATAGAAACCAGCTGAAAAGAAATGATGGAGCTGGTTGTGTATTCTCAAGGGAAATACTTGTTGTTGTCACAAATGTACTCATTCTGACCTTTTCAGGACTTTCTAATACAGGAGGCAGATGGGAATATGCAACAAATTGTGGTCTTTGTGGTTAAAAAAATTGTTTAGTTTTTTTTTTTACATGCAACTTCTTTAGAAATCAATTGTCTATACCCTCCCTGAGAAAATGCCCAAAGAATTTCAGGGTGTGAATCTTTTTACCTGCGTGCTTAGTAGGAAAACTGCATATCATAAAGCTTAAAAGACACCTGTGTTTAATTCCATATCCAAGGTCTGTGAGCCACCAGCATCAGACTGAACAAAGAACTGGTTCATTTTATATGTTTCAGCCATATCTAGCAGTAGTTGACATAGCAACTACATTTTCTCTATATGTGTGCAGTAGAAGTGATGCAGTCTAAGAAAGAAGCCTAGCAACACACAGTAACTCGGTGTTACAAATTACCATAGCACTTTCAGTCAGCTCAATTTGTACCTTATTCTGAATGAAGGCTGTCCAATCTTTTCAACGTGAATCTTAAACAATGTTTTATCTAACAAGTCTACAAAATGTTTAGCAACCGCATGTAATAAGAGAACATTACAAAAGTAAAATCACCAGATGGGCCTAAACAAAACACTATACACAGGCCAAACAGATGCCAGTTTATATTGCATAAATATTGCATTTCGCTGTTAGAAGCTGAGTAAACAGCAAAGTGAAGCTGTCACACCCCTGAGTGTGGCTGCCAACCTCCTTCCCATAACACAGAGTGCTTGCTTCAGGGCAAAGGGTGTAGTTGTGCGCCGCCAGGGAGCTCTGACCCTGTAACATACAACCCTTACTTTTATTTTAACCCTCTCTTCTCAGTCCCTGCTCTTCACCTGTCTCTGTGCCATTAGGCAAAGGCACAAAACAGAGAACAGACATTTTCAAGACAGGAATGGAGACGGTAAACATTTTAAAACCTGCATATGTTGCACTGAGGGAAAAAAAGGAGCCAGAGAAGCAGCAGTTATTCTCCTTTCATATAAATCATAGAGGAGAGAAAAAGACTGAGGCATGTGTAGCAAGCAGGATGAGAACTGTTGCTCAAAATGATTGAATCAAAGAAGTTACAAAAATAAGGTAGAAAAGAAACAAGGTAACATGTGATATGTTAATCTTTTATTGGAAAAAAAACATGTTGAGATTAGCGAATCACTGTACTTAACATTTACCTTTCACATGGTGTCTCATGGTATCTGGAGGCTCGTACATCATACCACAAAGAAGAAGCACAAGATGAAAACAACATATTGAAGACTTATCCACCCTAAGTCCAACAATAGTTGCTAACTGTTTACCGAAGCTAATTGTGATCTTAAAAAATATACAGAGTACTTGCCCCACTCAAACTAAAATAAAAAAAAACAAATTAAATACATTTATGTTATGTGCAGGCAAGGATGAGGACTAAAATGCAGGTAAACAAGAGGCATGAATCAGCAAATACAGGAAACAGTTCTAATGTAGCTCAGCAAACACACTAAACAAGAAACCCGTGATCAGAACTGAAAAACCAAAGGCCTTACAAATGACTGAACTAAACAAGACACAGGTGAACGTAATCCAAATCAACACAGGTGCACAAACCAACAGGAAATAAGAACACAAAAAACCCAACAGCCAAGAAACCAAAAACACAAAAAGTCCAACACATGACAATTTAAACAAAATATAATAAACTTAATATCAAATCCACAGGTGGTGCGTTTGATATTGTAAATCAGTCGTATGCCATCTCATTTGTAACTTTGACACAAGTTTAAATTCTGCTGAACTAATTACACATCTAAAAATGTACAGAGTGATCTCTCCTTTTATTCAACCAACATCTTAATCGTATCTGAAGTTCATATCAAAGCTTTGAGTAAACTAGTCTACATTCCCATCTCAGGTTTTAATGAGAAACACAAAGAAAAGAAGAGAAATTTCTTTGAAACAGAGAAACTCGTCTCTTTTTTATTTATTGCTTGATCTAACGGAGCCAGATCATCCAAGGCTCTTTCATGTTTTCATTGTTATTTCTTCTACAATAATCAAACATCATATTACAACATTAGTTTTTGATATGTTCTTTTCATGCACTATATATATATATATATATATATATATATATATATGTTTTGTAGTTGGTTTAAAGGGACATGTGAGGATCATGTGAATATGCATGCACCTTGTCCAATTGCTTTGTTGAGTGATTTTGTGACAAAGAAGCACAAAATAAATGTGTTATTCTTGTAAAACAATGTGCACATCTCACTGTATAAAAGCTTCATCCAGAAATTCGATGGCTGTGTTTTTGACGGGAGATTATCTGTGTGATTGTGCCTGCAAGAGATCAGCCTGTTTATGCACACACTGATTAATACTGAAAGTCAGTCAGTGAATGATGAATTGAGAGCAATTTTTAATTTACTCACCACTGAAGGGAGTAACAATCAAAATAACAATTTACACACGCACACACACACACACACAGCAGTAGTGATGTAAACAAACTGCCAGTAAAGGGTGGACATTAGAGAGTAGAAGAGTTTGCTCATATGTCGTGCCACTTATTACACTTTGATACAAATTGCTGTCGGCTCATGGTGCCCTTCCCGTGTTTCTAATTTAAATTCACTGTCTGGCTCATCGTGGAGGGCAAATGATTGACAAACAGCCACACACACTTAAATGGTGTCATATTTTAATGTAGATTGTGTGGAGAGGTTTTATGATATTACATTCCAGTTAACTGAATGAAGCAGTTCTGTCCGGTAATCAAATCTTGATTTCATTACAATTATGTTGTTCTTATTTTCACTGTTTGACTATTTAAAAAGAAAATAGTGTGTGGCAGTGATGAGCCAATTTCTTTAACAATAATCAATTTACTTTTTAAAAATGTAATAAAGTGGTGAATTTATAGCCTAAAAAGAATGTAAACTGTTAATAGGACAAAGCCAGTAAATGTAGCAATGAAAACTTCTCCATCTTAAAAAACTATCAGTGACCTAAAAAAGACATTTTCAACATGCATCCATCCCACTGAGTCCCAGCAGCTCTGCAAAATGCATTTCTATAACCAAAACATCACACTTCACAAAATGGAGATTAGCTTCTTGCTACTTCCTTATCTATGGACAAAGTGTGGACTTCATACAACCATGTTAATAATGATCATTTCTGTTTGTAGATTTAAGTTGTAATAGCACAAAAAGTTTATGAAAGGCTTTGTTGATGTCTCTTTAAGAGATAACTTTGCAGCTGCAATTCTGGGCAAAACTAAGAGACACAAAGGTCCAGCCAGCCTCTAATTCCCATTCTTATTTAGTTCTAAAAATGGGGTAATGATGATAATGAGAATGATTACTGAAATGAGAGACTAGGAGGACAATAATCTAAACTGTCCATCAAAAGGATCTCTGTATATTTAGCGTGTGCTACAGCTTACAGTACCACTCTGTAAATGAACTGGCATTAGCATGCTCTGAAAGGAGAAGTGCTGGGGTTGAAGGGAGCAGGTGAAAATCTCACTTTGAATCATTTCCCCTCCCTGTCCCCGTCATTGTTCCTGTCCTCACACATGGCAGAGGCATAAAGAAAGGATTCTATTATCCCAGCCCAAGCCTGTTCTCCCCGTTTATCGTTGAAAGTGGGGGGAAGAGTGGGGGAATATTCTGATGGAAAGTAGGGCCTCTGTGGCAGCCTAGCAGTTGTGTGCCAGCTGAAAAGACTCTGTGGGCTGAAGCTGTGGCGGTGCCCACCACCTGCCGAGTTCTTTCTCCTTCATTTCTCCCTTGCTCTCTGCTCTCTTTCTCTGTCTTTCATGTCAAGAGCTTGGTGACTCAGCAGTCCAGGTTCAATACAAGCTGAGGCCACATAAAATAAAGAAAAACGAACAGAGGGACAAAAAGATGGAGAGAAAAGATTAATTTCTTGGGGGGCAAGCAAGGAAATGTGTAGGTACTGTATTTTGCTTTGCATTAAATGAAAAGCCCGAGCTGCACCTGGCTGTGGATTTTAACTGAATTTTCATGGAAATTAACAAGGAATGAGGTTTGTCTAGTTCGCATACTCTAAATAAGCAAAAGAACCTGACACTGTATCTAGTTACATATCCTGCATTTCAATGCCTCCACCTCTGTTTTGGCCTTGTGCTTTTGCAACTCAGGCCTTGGACATCCTCACCACGCTCTATAAACAAACCTACAGAATTTAAAATCAGCTACTGATGCTGAGAGTGTGCTTAGTCTCCATCAATACCGATGGGTTATTGATGAAGGAGTGAGTGAATCCTTGTACAGCCCCATCACCATCAGAAAACGATCTCTGTGTGAAGCAATAATGAGCACATTATATATATATATATATATATATATATATATATATATATATATACGTGTGTATGTATGTATGTGTGCATGTGTGTGTGTGCATTCACAGAAAAGGTTAAGAGTAAAAAAAAATCAATGAAATCCTACACAAATGGAGATATATACATTGCCTGCAGCATTATACTTTTGTGCCATGAAACGTGTCTTCCCAGTGGTATGGGATCGGATGCACTCTTCCCTGAGGAAAAAGGAGAAGGGAGGAGGGTACTGTCAGCTTGATGGAAAAAGGGAATGACCACCATAGGCAAGGCAGCCAGATGAAAACTAAGAAACGACGCAGAAGCGTTGAAAGCAGTGCACAAACACGACAGAGCTTTGTGTAGAAGGAGAGAACAGCAGTGATCCACTTCCACAGATTCCTACTCAGGAGCATCTCATAACAGCTGTGCACATAACCTGAGGCTCTCAAGCATTAATTCAACACATTTTTAATAATTGATGTGCATCAAAACATTGACAATAAAACCACACATGATCAGAACGCATAAAATCTACTTGTGGGGAACCCACTGTCTCTCATGGTGGGTGGTTAGGTTGTTTTTAGTCTAGTTTGTATGTTTCTTCAGTTACTCATTTTAGCATCTAAACAAGCTTTTTTTAATTCAGGGTCTCATTTTTAACCAGTAAACAGTATTTTTTTTTGTTTTACTTGTTTGTCGGTTTATTGGTCGAATTAGACATGATGGGCCAATTTAATTTAACCTGATCGAATGGTGAGAGACCGCCTTTTTAGTACCAATTCAGTTTAATTAAAGTGTAAATTTATTCTTGGCCATTCAGAGCATTTATCAGGTGTTCATTGATCTTACATGTAAATTAAGCAAATCTTCATATAA
>JBAMHV010000012.1:3565311-3585115 GCA_037177535.1 Pseudomugil gertrudae
TATATATATACAAACATTCAAATTAATATTTTGCTCCGTGTGATCATATTGCTTAAATGACAATATAATAACTGGTGATAGGAAGAATAAAGTTGGAAAATCCTGATGCCTTAAAGTTGTCATTTCTATTTTTTTTCCTGTAAACTGAGACGTTTACTTATATTGGAAATGAATCAGCTTGGCACTACCTATATGACTCACTGAAATGTTAAGAATTAGTTTAAGAATTTACAGAAATAAGAGCATAAATTGCTGATGCTCCTTTGAGGATTGTTGCTCGAGGTATGATTGATTGATGACTAACTTTGCGCTGTTGCATCATGTCACGCAGAAAAAAAAACATTTTCTTGTACTTGAAGTGAATTTTTTTCCTCACAAAGGGATTCAAACAAAGCCAGTGACTAATACAAGTCAAGGTCCATCTGCTTAATATCAGCACAGAGGCAAGGAGGTCATCTGGCACTGGAGATAAAGGTGGGTGTGGGTTCAATGTGTGTGTGCGTGCATGTGTGTGTGTGTGTATACCACTTACAACAGACGTTGTCCATCTCCCTCACCCGACATGGGCAGGCCAGGCATCTCTCATCCACATTCCTCAGATTATAGGGCCATCCCAAACGAGCACAGGCAAGCCTGGACCCACCTGGGCAGACCCTGGTAAATTCCACTCATGCTCAAAGACCCACTGTGATAAGAGAAACTGGGAGACGTGGACCATTTTTAGGCAATGTCTCTATTCTGTCTTCACTTGATTGCATGAAAAAAACATGAACCAGTCTACTGAAAGTCAAAAGAATGACCCCCAGCTGGCAGACATGCACTCCAGATCTTTGCAGTTGGTAATGTCCACTCTGTACCCACTTGCCCCTCCCGACTCACACCATTGTGTTTGCTTGGCGCTGATGTTAGTGGAGAGAGGGGCTCGGGTGGGGGAAGGCAGGGTAGGGCCATCGACACCAGGGCCATTGTTTCTCAGCAACCCCCATTCAGGGTCATTTAGCATGTGACACCTATAGGGGCACATCACATTACAAATGGCATTGAGGAGAAAAAAATGTGCCAACTCCCTACACTTTGACCTAAGGCAGGATGATGAGAAACACTAAGAGAAGGGGAAGGTAGTGGCAGGGGCAAAGTGAGTGAAGTCAACATTAAGAACAAAACAACAGTGGTTAAAATAAAGGTGGGAAATGAAGGTGTTAAAGTGACAGCATGGTTGAACAAGCTCATCTACATACCCGAGGAGGGTGTCTGCAAACAAGTATGTGTTACCTATACAAGTGTGTGCTTAATGTATGTGATTGGCAAGTAGGAAGCAGACAGCTATGGACACTCCTGCCAAGCCATCAAAGGAAATGAGAAAGACACTGGGGGGAAGGGGGCTGTAAATAAGGCTGGAAAAAGCCCAGTGTTCACCAAACCTTAAACTGGTATCACAGATAGCTTGCAGGCACCAAGCTTCAAGAGGCTAAATCATATTGTCAGGACTACGCAGGCACATTAGTCTACAGTAACGGATTGTGTCAGGCTAGTAGGTTATGACATAACCTTGCATGTTTTTACTAGTTTTCTTATGGTTGCCATTTTTCATGACATTTCCTGTAAGCACAAAACTCATCTTGGGAGTGTTTGCCTGGTTCAGGCAGTAACTGCAAAGGTAGCTACAACAGGTTATATTAACATACATAATATTAAAAACATGCTTGATTTAAATATAAATAAAATAGTGAAACAGTGAGAATATGCAAAACTGGCAACCGGCTAGTTTGGCTGAGCTAATGACAGCTAGAAAGTTTAGCTCTCACCCTGTTTACTACTTAATTGCTTTCTATGTGTACACCCCTTAAAGCTTTTGTCTGTGAGGAAAACTGCCAACAGGTTTTCATCTCACAGGAATGGATTACCCAACCCGTATGAACCCATTAACGCTGGCATGTCCCTAGAGTGTGCATTAATTAACCTCCAGGCAAAATGGGAGAAGCACCTGAAATAAGACAACAAAGTGTGACCTCCCCAGTTAGGAAACATTACCCGTCAGGTTTACTCAGTGAAAAGGAATACTTACAACAAACAACAGAGTGAGATTAGTTCTCAAGAGAGGAACACAAACTAAGAAAAGTCAAAGGCAGTCTTGGTTTTCAATCAAGCTTTTAATGAAAAGATCATAAAATAACAGTTTATTCTTCCTCACTGCTGTACATTAAGACTGCAAGGTTATGAGTGCTGAGGTCAGCTGTATTACACTTTTATGACACTTTGAGTTTGTGAGCCCCATCGTTATGCACGGCGGCGGCTTCGACCTGAATATGAGCTCTCTAAGGAGTGGAGATGAAGAGAGAGCCCAGCCTGGGTGCTGCCAAAAGCCACAAGACAAAAAGGGTCAGAGAATTTTACCTTAAAAATACTAGTGTGTGCATGTTAGGCGGTGTTTGCAGTCTAGACAGTGGCATTTGTGTTTGCATTACTAAAGGTTTATTCGCATACATGCCAACAAAAGTGCACCTGGGTGTGTGCACCTTTGCATGTTGAAGTGTTTGCCAAAGGGGAGGGCTTCTTGCCCTTTAATTATGCATCAGCAAAGACCCTACATGTCCATTCCAGAGACTCTCAGCCCATAGATCCTGATACATTATTGAGAAGCTGTTCCTGAAGAAAACCAGAGAGGAAGCTCGATACACCCACTCCATGGGCAGCTCCACTAATCAAATCTTCAAGTATTATATCTTTTTAGCAGCTAAATCATGTCGGTGTATTTATGTAGTGCACCTCAAGGTGACGGTGTGCCTTTATAAATCCATATGTAAATGAAAAGTTGCAAAAATATGCTGCTATATACTCTTCAAAAAGAACATTTTGGTTACAGGTGGACGGCAAAAAAAAAATTTAATGGCAAGACAGCACATTTCTGTAAACACTGAAAGTTTTGAGGTAATTTGGTGTTTTCTTACATTTTTACTATTTTTTTCTTGTTTAAATCACGACTGCGCAATCGTACTGAGGGTACAGTAAATACTGAAAAATGCAGCAGAGCAGAAAATACAGGCCCCTGCACAGTAAAACTGAGATTACAGAGGGCCAAAGGGCTAAAGCAGGGGTCAGGTGTATCTGAGATAAAGCAGGGGACAATAAAGCTTAGACGGGATTTAATGGCACTGGAGGCCATTTTAAAACTGGCTTTGGTTCAGTCTGCCGAGGTAAGGAGGAAGATCTCCATAATAACCGGACAGACCAGCCCCTCTAGAATACATCATGCCTGGAGAGGATGGAAGAAGTAAGAACGGCAAAAGTATCAAGAATTAAGAAGGAAACTTTAACGCCGAGAGCTGAGCACAGACACTCGGAAGAGTTTCCTGCTCCGTAAATGTAATTTTAAAGCTTTTCTAACACTGCATAATGATATGGTATCTTTTAAAAACACAATGATGAGGTAAGAAGAAAAAGACAAAGAGTAAACCGTCAGTTAAATTGGAACTGATATGAGGGCACCTGGGTCCTCCCAGAGGCTCTGAAAAACATACAAAGTGCACTTAGTAAAGCTATCTCATCCAACGTTTCTAAAATCCTCAAATATGGAACTAACGGACACTAAAAACAATAACATCGTGTAAAAGAGATGGAAGAAGTAGCGAGTGGTTTAAGACAAGGAATAAAACAAAATTCAAGAGAACATTTACGTTCAGAGGAGAAAATGTGGATTATGTGCATGTATCTGCTGTGTAAATGTTTTTTTTAGCTTCAGCAACATGGCAACACCCAGGGAGAGCAAGCTTTAAAAGATACAGTAGCCTCCGCTCTGCACAGGCAGCGACACTTGCCTGTGTCCACAGACGCACACAAAGGGTTAAAGTTCAATTCCCCATCGTGTGCAGTCTGAGAACTCAAGACTGCATGGGCAAAGAAAAAAACAACAACAAAAAAACACCCATAGTGAATTACATTAATTTAAACCCTACAGACTGTCAGGCGTAACTGAGAAGATAGTAAATGCCATAGACCATTTTCTTTGAGGTGGAAGAAATACATCCGTTCTCCCACAAAAAAACTTCACAGATTGTGGTTAATGGCTATGTTTTGTGTCTCAATTTTGATTCTCAGCTTGAAATCCATATAACAAAAATGAAAAAAAAGGGTGGCCCTGCCTCCACCTCAGTCTCACACACTGAGTAAATTCTTTGAAGAGGTGAAGGCAGGCCCAGAAATAAATACATTCATTACTGACAATAGACATTTGATAAAAAAAAAGAACACTGTCAATAAGTGTTTGCGCCAACTTTGTTTGAGGCTCGGCCAGCCAGGGGTTTGTGCTGCTTTTACTCACAGAATACAAACAAAAACAAACGTTTTGAAACATCATTGAAACAGAAAAACAACGAGAACATTCACAGTTAAGACTACTAGATAAGCCTGTTTACATGCAATGAACAAATCAATGCTACATTCTCCAGATAGGTTTCAAGAACCACCAGCATGAGAGATGTACCATGTTAGACTAAAACAATCTAAAACCATTCAAGCACCCCCCCCCCCCACCCCCACCCACTTCGGCTTAATAAGAGACCCAAGCAGAAGAGGTATACGTTTGGGCAAACACAGAGACACAACATTGAGCGAAATACCCTGACTAACAATGCCGTTTGATTAATACATCAAGGATGCACTGCCTACCCCCCCACCCCCACCCTGCAGTCCCATCTGAAGACAGGCCAGAGGGCAAGAGGACTGGGGTGCAGGGTCACCCCCAAAGCCAGCTGGCAAGGAGGGGAGGATGGAGAGTGCCCCCAAACCACACACCCTCCTCCTAATTGAATATGCAGTAGCTCAGCTCATCTTCAACGCTACGCTTTTTGTTTTGGCAGCAACATCTGTGGAAAAGCATCCAAAATAAAGAAAAAAAACCCAAAAAACCTGCTTTCTGACTGACCGAGCCCCAACTGAGGTCTGTAAAACTGTAAAAGTTTATGTAAACAATGAGATAAATACATACGTTTCTTTTTTTTTTCTTCTTTTTTTTTTTAGAGCCACACATGGTTCCATAATCATTCAAATGTGCTTTGGTTTAAAAAATAGTTTGTGGATTTGGGTATGAGCTTTTCTTTCTTCTAAGTTCTTTGTACAAGTTTGCAACTAGTTCTGAACATACTGTGTTACTAACTAAGAATGTAGACTTGTTTCAAGCTGCCTCGCCTTTGTCAAGGCTTTTCGTGTTAGTTGAAAAAGTACTCCCCCGTTTGTATTAAATATGAAACTAGTGTTTTGCTTTTTCCGTGATTAAAATACAGAGAAAATTGATACAATGCTATATCTTACAAATGTAGCTGAGAGTCTGCATTCACAGATGCAGAACAATCCCTGAAGTATTTGAAAAGTAGTAGTACTAGTAGTAATAGAGAAGTAGTAGTATGGTCACAGTTTGGAGTTTTTTTTTTCTTTGTTATGTTAAACAAGCAAGCATTCAAATGCAGCTGCAAAATATTTTGCAGAGATGGCTAAAGATCACATTGTACAAAGCACATTTTGCATTACAGACGTTGCGCTGTATTGCAGCACGTGCTGACAAATACAATAACGTTTGAAGGCAAAGCATTGTGGACTCCCTTTTTACCAGAAGAGTTCACAAGCAACAATGTCTGAGGTGAAGAATGACGTGTTTGTGGATGGGAAAGTGTGTAAATTACACATGTACCATGCAGTAACTAAACAAGGTATGTTATCCAACATAACAATGTAACAGCTGTGGGAGTCCAGGATGCAGGTACCTTAAAACGATGTGTAACCGTAGCTGCATCCCTGTGACAACAAATGTTTCACAGATTTAACGTGATGACAAAAGAGATATTAAAAAAATAACTAAGAGTACAGTTTAACCAACATAATGGAGGAATGCCTATTAGAAAAACTTGTTTTGAAGGTTTATGATCCACAGTGCGACTGCTGAGAGTAGATACACTGGACAGGTTTCAGCGAAGCCTACAACAGAGAGGTCACTCCCAACTTGTGGTTTCTTATGATGACGTGCAGCCTAAACAGTTTAAAATCATTTAAAACCACACTGTGTTATAATGGAATACAATCAGACACCAGAGGATGCTGCAAGAGACCAACAAGTTGTCCAGTGCATCTCTACTTCTCCCTTCTTTTTTACAAGTTTTAACAAGTCTGGCTCAAAAAAAAAACCTAACAAGCACTTTGAACTTCACATTAAATTCTGATTATAATTCCTATTTTTTTTTCCTTTTTCTTTCTTTTTTTTTGGTCTGAACAGATAAAATGTCATGTCCTGTTTCTCTGGGAATATAAAGTGATAAGAATTCTGAATACAAACAAAAAGAAACAAGAAAAGCACGTTCGAGGGAACATGCATTTTAAAAACTTTACCGGTTTCGTCAGGCGATAAAGTTTACATAATACCGGCCCACCAATCAGCACAAGCTTTCCTTGCAAACCACCAAACCCTCCTTCTGTCTCAAGAATCATTGGCCAAGACACCTTCAAAAAGAGTGGATTTCTTTGTCTGGATTTAGAATATAATTCATAATTTGTTTTATACAGCAAAAAGAAATAAAAGAGAAATAATTTAGTATGCTATATATCTTAAGTACATATTTTTTTAAAACTTTGGTTATGAACTTGTCTAGCAATGCTTGTTAGTTAGCTCTGTTCTCAACATTCATAAGATCTTTGGAACACTATACATCTAAACTAATCAACTAACCACTATTTGCTCCAGGCAGGATGCTACAGTACACTTTGAAGTGGGGCCATAATGACCAGGGCACCCTCCCAAAAAAAGCTTTATCTGACAAGTACAAACAGCTAAAAACAATATTAATGTGTAAAATCTATGAGCATTAAAAACCTGTGTTGAGAGATGGGCAGGTTAAAGCATTAGGTGAAAAGTTGCCATAATCTACACACTTTTTACAATTAATTACATAGGAACTTTTAACTAATCGACAGAGTTCGTAAGAATAATCAGAGGTAGCGAGGTCACAAGTCTATACAAATAGACTTTTCTTTTTTTTTCAGAGGGGAGGAAAGCTATACAGACAGAAAAATAAACGTACCCACTGAACATAAAGTTCGGTCTAAAACACCATCTTCTTAGGCCCATTACACCACCCATCCCACCCTAACCCCCAAATCCAAGACCTTCCAGTTTAAAACATTCACTGAAACATGACAGTTTGTTAGGTAAAACAAGTACCACAAGCGGTTCATCTTTCCAGCCAGGATTCACTCCTGGGAGCAATAGCAGGCAAAACAATGAAAATCTCCTCTACATCAATGCAAACAGCCACAGAGAGGACTTTGAGTATTTGTTATCTGTTAAAAAACAAACACGACCTCCCAACACGAGCCTTCTTTCTTTCAGGACTTTCAGTTAAAGCATGGAGATGGTACCAACCCCAGTTACCCGTCCTTTTCATTCCGATACCCATCACCAACGTAAAGGATATAAAGCTGTCAGGGTAAAAAATATTCTTTTTGCTGAATTATTGCCAGTATTGTTTGCATGGGTTTTTGGTCAACATAGCTCTGGAGTACAGACTGGACTTGTGAGTTTATCCATTTGAGGAACACTCTAGAAACAGAAAGACAATGCTTAGAGTGAAGAGAGGAAGGCTGCAGAGGGCTATAAGGTGAGGGGGCTTGACATTATATCAGTACCCACATTCACATTTAACAAACAGAAGTCACACCACTTCCCTGTGGCTTCATGACTTTGGAGAAAAACAGGAGTAAACTTGTCCCTGTGGAACTCCTGAGAGGTGAGGAAACGTCATTTGATAAAACGATGACTTGATCCTTACAATCGACAAGATCCCACCATCCCCAAGAGAGCACTGTGGCTAACGGCTACATCATTCCCTCAGCCAGGGTATTGTGAACTGGAATTAGTATGTAGAACCATGTGTCTGCATGTGATGGTGTGCATTTCCTTGCTTACAAGATGGAAAAAAGATAGAGAAATGTTTCTTTTTTCACCCCTATTCCCAGAGTTCTTTGGCTTGATGCATTTCTAAGAGGGCGAGGTGTGCATTCTCAGGTGACTGATGAGGTTGCGCTGCTGGGTAAACTTCCCACCACATAGCTGGCATTCATACGGCTTCTCCCCAGAGTGGACACGCATGTGCTCTGTCAGACGGTACTGTCGTGTGAAGCGCATACCACACTCTTCACATGCAAAAGGCTTGAGGCCAAGGTGGCTGCGCATGTGGCGTGTCATGGTTCCCCTCTGGGTGAACATTTTGCCACAGATGTTGCAGGGGAAGGGCCTGGTCAGCCAGTGACTCTTCTCATGTTGTCTCAGCGTTGCGGGGTCTTTGTAGCTCTTACTGCAGACTGTACACTTGAATGGACGTGTTTCAGAGCCAAAGCCGGAGGGACCAACTGGTGCAGAAAGGTCTTCTGCTTCCTCCTCATCTTCCTCTTTCACAAAGGCCCCTCCCTCCTCTTTGATGTACAGCTCATCCTCTGTGTGTGTTTCCACGTGAGCGTTGAGCTGCTCAGAACTGGGGAAGCCCTTACCACAGGGAATGCACACATAGAGGTTGTCCCCAAATGCTGGCTCAAAACCTTCCTGCCGGTAAACATAGTTAGCACTGTGATGCCCTCCTCCTGAACCCCCTCCACCTCCTGCACTCTCACCATCACTTTGACCACTTTCCTCACTGTGGTCCTGCCCGTTCTCTCCTTCCTCTTCCTCAACTTTACACTGGAAGGACTTATCGGACACAAAACTGCTGCTGCTCCCTCCACCAATCCCAGAAGACCGGCCATCTTTAGGACCGACAATCACTCCATTTACAAGAGGCCTTTCATGATCTTCTGACTTCAACCCTGACAACTCTCTTTTAGGCCACTCATTCTTGCGAGCACCCTGCCGTGTTTTCTTCTGGGGCGGTGGGCCATCAGACTGGTTTTGGGTTTCCTCTGAGGTTTTAGAGGAGGAGTTGAGGTCCATGGTCTCTGAGATGCACGCGTCGACACCTGGTAGGGTGGTTGAGGAGTCATCCAGCGAGGCACTGTTGGTTGTGGATACTGAGGCAGATTGAGGGGATTCTTGGGAGTTGCTGTGCGGGCTGAGGGCATCAGTGGCTGTGCCTGCAGAGTGTGGACTCTTCTTGGACAGGTCGAGTCCAAGATCTGGCTCCCCGGCACTCGCTCCACTGCTGAGATTACCATTACTGCTGCCATTTCCCCCATTTCCATTCTTCCCAGAACTGCCGACAAACATCTCATCGTCTGAGAGCTTGTCCCGAAGGCCTTCATCTGGTTGTGGTTGGTCAGCATCTGAAGGGGTCGGATGATAGTGGTTATTGGGGCCAGCAGGGGTAGAAGAGGAGTGGCGCTGGTTGTTGAGACGTAAGCGACTTAGGGGTCCTGGAGTGGAGGGTTTGCCTGGCAGGGGTTTCCCACCACTGCGCTTGAGCTTCTTTCTGCACAGAGCAGCGAGGTCATGGAGCTGGAGGTAGCTAGCTGCTGTCAAGAGGGCACTGAAGTTCTGCTCACTGCTCTGGTCTGAAGAGGACAGGAGCTTCCCAGTGTAGATGAAGTCAAGTACTTGTCTGAATACAGAGGGGTTGACCATCTCTGTGTCGAGGTTGATGAGGTTATCGTGGAGGACCAGCGATTTGAAATAGATGCTGCTTGCCGCCAGGATGTTCTTGTGGGCACGGAAGAGCGCATTCTCCACCACGATGATAACATCACACAGGAAGCCCTTGGCTCTCTGCTGGTTGAGTTGCAGCAGCAGTTGTTTGGCATGATTTGGCAGTTCCATTTCCTCCTTCCTTCTGTCCTTCTCTCTCTTCCTACACGAGCACCACCTAAAGCTGAGAAGAAAGAGGAAAAAAGGTGGTTAGGTTGGCAGTATTATTTAGAAAAAAATGTTCATTTGATAATTTGTTCGATTATGCTTATAAACCCCATAAGCAACAGAAAGGACTAACAGAATCTCAAATACACAAGTCTGAAATGTACAAGAAAGTGAAAAACTGAGCTCAGTTAGTTCAGCATGCAAAGGTTTAGCAAAACAGAGCATGCTTTGTTTGGGAGGAGTATTTTTTGTGCAAGCGTGGTTCATTCAGCAGTTTACAGTTACACCATTTGCATGTTTCACACATTAACCAAGCCTTGTTTATGCAGAAACATCAAGTCTAGCCTCTCACAGGGAAATTAGCACACCATTGCCACACCATACCACATAATCACATGGAGGTGTAGTAATTGGAACCAAGCCCTCCCTCTCATCTTCCTTTTTAAACAAATTGCAACCCTACATGGATCAAGTTCTGATTGTACACATTGCCACTGTTCTGGCACAAAAGCCAGAGAGACGACGAGAAAGAAAGGGTAAAGTAACTTCTTCTCTCAGGCGCCTCCTCTCAGCTTCGCTTCCCCATTTCATCAGAGCAACTCTAGTTTCGATGGGATGCCCTCTATGGAAGCATGGCTCACTTAGCCTCCATTAGGTCATGGTAATGTCAGCCCTGCCCTATTGTCTGAAGGTGGGGGTCGGTGGCACAGCAAGGCCGGGGGAAGGGATTAGGTGACACCTGAGCAGGTAAAACTACACAAGAGTATGGGCAGAAGAGTAGAAGGAGGGTGTGGCTCAAAGACAAGGACAGCACCACTTGATCCTCCAGAGAGGCCCTCATTTATGGAATTAGGACACTGCTTTCCTGATGACCCACTACAAACCGTAGTGCTGTTGTTAACTTCTTTAACACGAGGAGCAAATACAGTGACAAAACTGTAAATGCAACAGATGAAAAGAGTGTGGCTGTAACGTACTTTACAGCCACATGCTGGTTTAAATGTTTAAATGGACACATCTTTAACACTCATGAACACAGTGTGTAGTGAATTATAAGAGATTACAAATACTTAGCTCAAGCTGTAAATACGTGGGAAAATGCCTCACTTTAACTTTGTGCCAACTAAGATGTACTGAAAATCATGTTTTATAACCCACAAAGAAGAAGACAGCACTTCTTTAACTCCAAACAGAGAGCCATGATTGTCCTTTTCTCCATAAACACCACTTGTGTCAGTATACGGTGCATAACAAAGATAAACAGCAACAAGGGGAAATATTTCTGACCAAAAAGCTGCAGCTGTGCAGTCCTAAATCATACTAAATGCAACAGGAAAAATGTCTTCATGAATAACTGGAAGCAGCATATGGGTATGAATCTATATGTCTGATGTAATGTAATCAAAAGGTCCAGTGTTCAAGACTCATGATCATCAGCTTTTCCTCTTTATATATGCTCATCACAGGAAAAAGCTACAATTGATTTTGATGGTTGAGTCATAGATCATGCAGAGGGTTCCATTTTTTTAATTTGAACTCAACTTTATTTATAAAGCCCTTTAACACAGCGCCAGCTGCCACAAAGTGCTGAACATTGAAATAAAAATAATATTACAGCGTGAATTAGCAGTAAAATGATAAAAGAAAAAGACAGCTTGTCTTAATAGGTTAACTGGTTCAGTGACTTTGTTAAAAAGAGAGAAATAGAGAAAGTAATCGTGGTGAATTTTTCCCATTCCAGATGTGCATGCTGGCAGCTGGTAAACTTATATGCAGCTCTTTTTAAAGATAGGCCTTAACTCTGCAAGACGACCTAACCAGAGACTCAGTTTTGTGTCTAAGAAACTTCTGACCATTTAACTTAATGAAATGGACCACAATATGGAGTAATACCCACATTGGCTACAGTTAGATGATGTTCTTTAATTCAGAATTAATCATTCGCTTTCTCTTTATTTTGCTTTAGATCTAGGAGTTTGGAAGGGTTCTGATGTGATTCATTTATGTAGATCACAAATAAACAAACTGGACTTCACAAGCAGAATACTTTCTTCAGCAGCTAAGGAGAAGAAGGAATAGAGTACTGAAGACGGGAGGCAGAAGACTTCACATGTGCGTCACTGCGACGGTACAAAGTAACAAGCATGTGTAGAACGACCAGAATTAGAGGAATGAACGTTGATCATAATAGAGGAATTATTCAGATTTTAATAAAAAGACGCTTTCTATAAAATAAAGTTCATTCTGAACGGTCATTTTCATTTGGAATTAATTATTTACACGGTCATCTACCCGCTTCTAGCTTCAAATATTAACAATGTCCTACAACCACCAAACTGATTAGAGATTATTATAATGATGCAAACTCCTAAAAACTGCCACTGAAGAAGATGACCGATCAAGGATGTGCCTATTACATGTAATACTGAATGCTGGGAAAGAGCAACAAGGTTAAAATTGCTAAGTGAAGATGGCTGAGTCTGTCATGGTCTGACTAGCTGATACTATCAGCTGAAGTGATCATTACTCTCAGGTCCACGCCTGGGCTTGCCTCCTCTGCTTTGACACTTCTCATGGTCTTCCCCTCCCCCATTTTTCCTCTGCACATCTCCTTTTCTCTCTTTCATCTTCGCAATTTCACCGGCCTCTCACTGGGCATGCAGACATATCCCAGGAACAGTTCACTGTCCCCAGTGTTAATCATAATGAGCCATTCTGGAATACATAACCCAGATCTGTTAATCACAGTACATGGTAAAGGGGTATATGGCTCTAAACCCTGCAGGCGGTAATGGAGGAGGGCTAAGAGAAAAGAGGGCCTCTGCTACGATGCCAGCCAGGAAGCCGTATATCATTCAAGTCTCTCTTTTAAAATACACACCTCTGCATGCTTTACGTGTGGGGGTTCAAGAGGTTTTTTCAGCAGGCCGACATAAAAAGGGGGCTGGGCTCGGCATAGAGAGGGCAGCTCAGAAGGTGAAAAAAGTCCTCCCCCATCCCCCTCCTCTTCTCATCCCCCTGCTCTCCCTCTCCCCCAATTCACCCATGTAGCTACACTCTACCCCTGGCCCCTTCAGTGCTGCGCCGTGCCGGCTGGATTCCAGGGGGCTGCTAATGGATTACGGCTGATCTATATGCAGCTAGAGTGGGACACGTGTAGTCTCAGCTCCCCTTCTAATGATGCTGCCCAGGAAAGAAGCATGTTACAAGAGAGGACAGATAGCCCTGCTGTACTATAATAGTTCCATCTGCGAATGCCCGGTTTGCACTTAGTAGACATATTTCATATGTTACACCGAGGGAATGTTTCTTGATCTTCAGCACTGCAGCCTCACAATGTAAAGTTTTGGTTGGGTGAGCCATTAGGAGGAAGATCAAAACACTGGCAAGGAAAATATATCTAGTAAGCAGGATGACTCCTTCAAAGCTAAGGCATGCAACATTTCTTGCAGAATTGGAAGCTGCATTTTTAAGCTCTCTGCAATGGCTGGCTGACAGTTGGCTTGACATTCACTCAAAAGAAGAAGAAACAAGACTTGCTTATGCCAGATATGGCACCACACCGGTTTGATCACACATGGAGCCTCAACCCTGACACGTCTCAGAAGCCTGCTGATGAATTTAACAGTCATTTATTACAAAACTGACAAATGTGTCTAATTAATACTGTAAAAAGTGAGCATCAAGCTTCCCCAAGCAGTGAAATGATGCAAGCTTGTCACACCAGAGATCTCGAAGATCAGGTTTGACTTAATTTACTGGCACCTGTCTCGGATCCCTCTTCCAAAGAGTTTATGGATTAAACTTCAAATGCGTAAACCTTACAGTGTCAGTGCTCGTGCACGGAAGGTGACTGAGGGCGCAGTGGGCTGTGGCACTAATCTCCCGAACAGAGGGGTAGCGAGCCAGGAGCGAGGGCAGAGGTGAGGCAAAGTCCTGTGGCGCAATAACAAAACACACCCTACGACTGTGAAAGGTCACTGGTTGCAACCGAAAGAAAACAAGACTGAGGAGAATTTAAAAACGGGTTCAACCTCAGACTGTACATCTTGTTTTAAAACTCCCTCTCACCAAAATTATTTTAGGCCACAATGACCAGATTCTGCACAAAACGATGCAGAGAGGTCGAGTCAAGAAGCTGCAAACATGTACAGCAGCAGAGGGCCTGGATGTGTGCATGGACTGAAAGACAGTGCACTTTAACACATGACGCACACACAGAAACAAGAGTATGCTGGTGGGCAGAGCGAGTGGGGGAAGGGTGTGGGAGGGTGGGGGGGTACAAAGCCAGTTTGAAATACAAACACCCAAGCAACCACCTTTGAGCCATTTCAACATGGCTGACCTTGCTGCACGGATATGGCTGATCCATGCAGGGCTCGTGGGTGCAGCAGTTATCAGACTTTTGCTGCTCTCATAAGTGAAAGGACAGCTCATGTCACAAAGTGGAGATTAAAGCAAAAAGCTGGACTTTTAAGCTATCCGCTTTATAGGCCCCTTGACATCCATGCAGCAGTACCACAAATGTGCACAAAGTTGACACGTTGAGGGCAGCTACTTTAAAATTTGCTTTGGTTTTTATAAACTGCCCAAGATATTTCACACTGAAGATGACTAATTGTTTTGAATTTAGACCTGTAATATTGCTGTATTTTTTAAATAGACTGTAAAAATGCAGGCTGCCCCTGATAGTACCAAGTAAAAGAAGCATCTCCGTTCATTCTGCTCTCTGTTGTGCAAACATTTACAATGTACAGCATCATCACTGTTGTAAAATGAAAGGACATCCCAAGAAGAGATGCATCCATGAAGGAAAATATGTCCCCGCTGTTTGGCACATTAGCATTTCTAGTTGCTTTTGTGAATGCAAATCTTAATTTTCCTGCTTGATGAAGCTTTTCCACAAGAATTGCTTGCCAGTGTGTTAGATCAGCTATTGATGAATGAGTCCGTTGTGGATTCAGTGCGATCTAAGGAATCCAGAATCATGTGCAGACAGCTTAGTCTGGCCACCTTTCCTGTTATGCACCAAAATTTCAGATGCACTTTTTCATATGGCTAAACTGTTGCCTCAATAATATTTAGCCTATCTTAACTGTGTCACGTGTACGCATGCAAGACATCATTCAGAAAGTCTATTAAGCATATGCAAAGTGTTAATGAGGAACCCCCCATTTCTAATCTCATTTAAGGAACCTGAAGTTTGAGAAATCAGATTACCACAAAACCAACTGTATATTAGCAAGTTAGACATTAAAGAGATGTGGTGCATATGCAAAAGTAAGAATCTCTTAAACATCTTTAACTTATAACAGATTCAATAACAAGATCATTTAAGATGCAGCTTTTTAGCCACGTTAGCATGAAGAGCCCAATCCCAGATTTCTTTCAGAGTCTTTAAAGCTTAAAGTAAAATCACTTGAAGTGGCTTTAGCATGAAATATAAACATGACTATACTCCACGATAAATGGCTGATAGGCTTTAATGCTGAGCATCTGCTGGGATTCTGGACAAAGATCTCATTCTGAAAATAATCCTTCTATTCCAGAAAAGATGTTAATAGATAAGTATACATCAGGATGAGACATCAAAGTGGATTTGTTCTGTCTGAGATCCATAAGGTTTTACATGGCCGATGGATCTAAGCTGCAAATGAACAAGTGCACAATCACAGTGCTGCATTGCTGAAGGGGAGAAACATGCCGCAGTCTAGGGAGAACCCCTCCAATTAACTCATTTTCTGTCAGGCAGTTCAGCCATGTTGCAGATGAACAAGTCATGCCCAGGGTGCAGTGGAACGAAAAGAGCTCCGTTCATCTCATCATAGGAGGGGGGCAGAGCTGGCTGTGCGCCTTAAATATACACAAAGCAATAATGCAAGGATTGGCAAGGCAACAATCAAGCAATGCATTTTATTTTGAGCACTTCCTTTTTACTAATTTGAACAAAAACATAGCCAGAGAAAACAGATTCAGGAATATGCATGCAGACTACTACTCCCCGCTCAGGTGATTGCTAAATCTAGCAAGAGGAAAACAGGATTTCACATGTTCATTCCCTCTGTACTGTGATGACTGCAGATGTTCTGCCTAAAATGGGTCAAACCCCCCCAAATTCTATCATGTGTTGCTTTTATTTCATTTGAATACAATCGTATGGCTACAATTTAAGATCATGGTTAAAAAACTATAACTAAACCTTTTTAAAAAGCCGGATTACATAAAAAAGTTACAACACTCAGAGTTGCACCGATCCAAGTTTGCTTTCATGTTGCATTCTCTCAAATGAATGGGAGCCTTTGAATAACATGTTCCTGTCCTCACTAGAGGCTTTAAGTATCACTGAAGGATAAGACAAGACAAACAGTAAGGAAGACTTATTAGTTAATGCAGGGAAATGTGTTTTCCCCGCATGAGAGCAAAACACAGCGCTGCATCAGATCCTAGCGATCTTGTTTGGACCATATTTCCATCAGAACTTTTATTGTGTTTGTTTATTTTGGGATCAAGCTGTTTAAAAGCCATGGTACCCTATGCATAAATGTGCATCTACCAATGTTTCCATCCTGAAAAAGAGCAACCCGAGAGATTAAGCAGTGAGTTGTTGTTGGTTTTTGCTCCGATTCATCTGTGTTATTGCATTTCGTGGCTCCTGCAGAAATGACATAAAGACTGAAACGAACACAGAGGCTAACACAAGTACTGCTTAACACTTGGCACCATATTGTATCCCTCTGTGTGCCCTCAATCGTGAAGTATCAACCACTTCTTTAACAACTGAACTTATGATTGATGTGATAAAGGGACCTCTGTCTTGACAAAATAAACCTGATGAGATAACACACTCACCCTCCCCCCAGCTTGTAAAAAAGCAGCATACCCACATGACCCAGTGCCTAATGGTTTGGTTAGGGACAACAGGTCGGGTGAGGAGACAGCTTGTGTGATCCAAGGTTTCACAGAAGCTGCCCCCCCCTTCCTCCACCTCCTCCTCTTCCTCCAGCCCCTAAACACTGCATAACCTTCTGGCTATCAGCGCTACATTCCACATTCTTCTTCTTCTTAAAGAACAACAACCCTGCCCTGAGGTGCTTTATCCACTGAACAAACCAAACTGCCCCTCAAACAGGCAGCGCAGAGCAGAGAAAAGCAGACCGACCTGTACAGCCTCACTCAATCTATAAGTCCTCATCCAACATGTCAGCAGAACATATAGCCTAAGTAGCCTTCTTACTGCATAGTGCTGCCCACACATGCCACAATAAGCCACGAGCACACAGGATGCTGGGTGTATGTTGAGAAGGGGAAGGGACAAGAGGGCTGAGGCAACCAGCTGATCATGAGGCACACAAACACACACACTAGCCTCAAATTACCCTCCAGGTCAGAATTTGCCATCCATATAGTAATCAATGAAACTTGTCACACTGATCAGCTGACTAGGTAATTTTTATAGCCAGAAATAATTTCTTTGACCCCCCGCTATTAGGTCGCCTACTTAACTGACGGCAACAACAATAGGCCACAAAAACATAATAAATAGTGTATTTGCTGCTCATATCTATTTTATGTTTTAGTTTCAAATACACACACACACACAAACACACACCAGCTTTCCGCTTATCTACCACATGGCCTAAATAATACATTTTCAGTGGCCACTCACATTTCCTGCATACCTGCTCAAGTTTATGACATATAATTTAGAAAGCAGGGGTATCACATGCACTACATACAAACTGTCCCTTACAGATGGACCATTGATATCATCAAATGCTTAAAGCAGTAGAGCCAGAAGCCCCATTCCTATTCCCAATTAGATTAAACTGTTGTCGGATTTTACTTGTACAGGCTTGAAAAATGTGCTCTTCCAACTACAATGATGAAATGACATATTTTTTAAGGCCAGAAACCAAGATGGGCAACAAAACGCATCCAGCTGCACTTCTGGCTGGGTGTGACCAGTCACACTAACATCTTGTAATCTTCCTATTATAGGCTACAGCACCCTGCCACTCTGAACAGGACAACATGCAGTGAAAACAGATGGATGTTTCTTTACATTATCCCAAAGCAAATCCTTCTTAAGCCAAGTATATAATGAGAAAAAACACAAATATGGCAACAAAGTTATTTATTGGAAGGAGACAACCACGAGTATTGTAACGTATTTCACCACATTTAACGTCCAAGTCAGGACATGTGGCTTCAGCTACTTTCATTCAGGCATAAAAAAGGACATATTTGATACCAATACTACATTAAAAGCTTTTACCATGGTATATTGTGCCATGAATGGGTATTAAAGTTGCAGCTAAAGTGCAGTGTGTCACTTTGCTTGGTTGAAATTCAGCAAATTAGAGCAGAAATGAAAAAGAAAATCTAATATTTGTTTTATTATTTAGGGCTAAATAATTGGGTTACAGTAAGTGCAACTCAAAAGGGGGAAAAACTTTAACATTCCTGTATTTTATTATCGGCATGGTACTTAAACAACACTAATCACCATGAGAGCCAAGCTGCCTTCATACCTGAGCACATACATTGTTTAAATGCATTAGATTTTAACAGCGTTTAACAATCAAAATGTGCAACGTAGCCTACTGTTGGGGTTTGTTTTGTCTGAGCAATTATTTTGCAGGCCTAATACCATGCCATTTACCCCAGTTTCAATAAGATACTGCAGTTTGGAGCCATATTATAACGTTACGTTTACACAAAGGCTCATGCTGGGGACTAGTCCACCTACAAACTAATATATAATATTATACTATAATATATATAGTTTTTAAACGAATAAAATCCACTATGTTGACCATATTTGTGTTAGTAAACAACGTTTTCAGACCAGAGGCCAGCTGCGCCTTGATGATATTGGAAACATTTGCAAGTCGATACTGATCAATCATTTTTATTTTGGCTCTACCTCAGACCAATGTGGCGTAACATACATATAAACAATGCAGGTTACAACTGGACATCAACAGCTAATATCAGATTATCGGGTAATTACGCAAAATATCGTGCGTAAAATTCGACTTGACATAAAAACACGAGTGAATTGTGTTCAGTAAAGTCTGATCAGCTTACATGACACAAATGGTTTTGAATGAGTCATTTGTGGTCGTCATCACATGTTGAGAAATAACCGAACTGCCACAACAGACAGTAAAACAGAGAAAAAAGGAGGCCAGCGTTTCAGAAAAGACCCTTTATGGTTGTTTTCTGTCGCCTGATGCGCTCTGCCAGGCTGGTAATGATCGGGTCGTTCTGTGGGGCATCTCCTGTAAGCCTACGACGCCAAATAAACGCTGTAATAATCCCAGGCTCTATATTTACCCGTTTTAAAACAACGCGTTAATAAACTCGCTATGCATCATATAAGATTTCTCGGTTTGTTTAGCAGGATGGTGTAGGAGCCAGAAGAGACACCAGCAGCAAAGCCCGTTTTTGTTGGCACGCCGTGGAAAGAAAAAAACACACCACAGTAACACCGAAAAACCTTGCGATTCTTACTGCAGCTGGGAGGAACCGATCCAACCAAAACTAAGCATGAAAACAGCTCCGTTCCCCGCAATTCACTTTAAAGAGGGAATAACGTGTTTCAAATACCTTATTACATCGGTAGGATCGTTCTCAAGCGTTCTTTACCATCCTCTTGCTCATCTCACAGCCTTCGGGACGCCATGTTGCAAGCTTGTGACGTTAGGCTTCCTCACCCCTGACCCACATTTGAATAGAAACCAGCCCAAAGTGCGGCAGAGAAAAAAAAAAAGAAACACCCCACTGTGGGAGGGTTTGGCCACTTTCACAAACCAGGACCCCTGGCAACTTTACCTGCAAGATGGCAGAGAGAGGAACAGACAAGAGGAAGAAGGGTATTTGTTGCTTCCAGTCTGGTTAATGGCCTTTTTCTCTCTTAGCAGTGGCGACACTGGCGGAACTAAAGTCTACAGCTCAACGCAGCTCTTTCTATCTTTCTTT
>JBAMHV010000012.1:3592696-3605893 GCA_037177535.1 Pseudomugil gertrudae
GTGGCCGACAGGTGCAAATGCAAATACAGATACGCGCAGCATAAAAGTAAAACAGCAGCAACTACAAAAGCACTTGGCAGACCTCCGCCAAGCTTATTACTATCACACAATGATTAGGAGTTCTTCTAAACATTTCTGGATGCAGACAATGGTCCGGATCACCTCCAAAATGTAATCATTTGTTCCTCATTCCATATCAAAACTTTCCTGAAAATTTTTGAGTTATCTTGTTCGCAGTCAAACACACACACACACACACACACACACACACACACACACCCAAACAAACAGTCAAACCTTGCCTTGCTTGATGGACGTATTAAATAAATGAAAACATTAGCTTGGTAGTGTCTCCCTGCGTAATTCCCATTAGTTCAGTTCTTCTCTCAGTTGCCTGAAAGCGCACCATTGTTCCTAAAAAGCTGCCAACTTCCACTGTTGGAGTGAATTTGCAGCGTTTCTCTATTGCTGCATTTTTCTTTATGCAGCGTTTCTGTATTTGTAGTTTGTTTGCACCTGTCGGCCAGTATATAGGCCTACATGGGAGTTTTAATTCTTCTTTAATTGTGAATAAAAGTTAATTCCACGTTAAAGAGATGAAAAATAACCAGGTAAACATCTAATTCCGATAAGTCTGAATTAACTGTTATTCTGATAAAGTGACTGGTTTATTGGCTTTTAAAGCGCATTAGTTAATTCCTCTATCATGTAAAACTTGTTCCAAGTTCCTTTTGATTGAGATGTAATCACAGCAAGCGTGGAGCTGCTAATGCAGCCACGACCAAAGAATAATTCTAACATTCAACAGAAATCTTTGCATGAGAGTAAAATACTGCAAATAGCTGCAATAAATAAGTGAGATACAGGCTTCCTGGTGTCTACTGAGACTAGAGTCTGGCTCCCCTAACCACAGGCTAAATTAGCACTAGTTTGTTAGTTACACAACTAAATAACTAAAACTAACCAAATAAAATACCACAGCTGACTTAATTTCTTGCTGAATATTCAGCTGATGCCTCATGTCACAGAAATGTCACACCTTCAGCAATTTACCTTCTTGTCTTGTGGCTCTGATTGTTCAATTACCGGGAGCAGTCGTTGGGAGTGCGCACATCAGCTGTTTGCTCACAGAAACTTATAAACAAAAAAAAGTAACTGAATCAATAATGCCAACATAAAACATGCAGCCTTACATGTAACTCGTATTGGACCCATAAAACAAAAGTGAACACCTCATAGATGCAGCAGGACATATCTGTTATGTTTAGCATCCCCCATTTATGTCTGTCGTTTCATGTCGCTAATGTTTTTAGCCCAGCTGTTATGATAGCATCCCCATCAATCTACTGGTTTAACACAAGTTAAGTTGATACAAATGGTATGTTTCTACAAACGAGACTGTAAACACTACTAAAACTACAACCGTGGTGCTAATGGTTTCCAGGTGGCGTAGCATGTATTGCTCATTTCAGCTCTTTTAGATTTGGTGGCTGGTGGGTTTATTGCGTTGACCTGTGAATCTGGCTGAAGACGCATGTCCCAGGAAGTGCAGCTGTTCTTATCTAAAGCAACACATTTCTTTGTTCTGTTTTAAGGTCTCTGGGTTGTCTTTAGTAGGTTACTACAGCATGTTAGACCCATACAGAATCATATCATGTACACTTTCACCCTATGTCATGCTTCTTCCTCAGGAAGACTTTAGGGGCTGTGCTGAAGAACAGATGTTTAAAACAATATCTGCTAAATGGTGTTATGTTCTCAGGCTACTTTCACTGTGCTGAAGAATATCTCTGAATCCAACTGAAGCACCAAAGGTGCAGAATATTTTGGCATCTGCTGGCTTTGCTAGAAACTCTTTGGTGGTGGAAAGCATGATGGCCATCTTTGTATTTGCAACAGGTTAGGTGACCTTGTTTTAACTTTGTGTAATATAACAGTGGCACTATTTCTGCTATGGTTGTTGCATAGGGCACTGCTCCTTCTTTAAAACTGATTTTTGTGCCATGTTTCTCAAATAATACAGCTTCTTTTTTATTTTTATTTTATTTTAACCAAGCTAAGTGCCACTGCAAGCAGATTATCCACTGTTGGATTAGTAACAATGTAAACTGCAGAGCTTCTCCAAAGCTGGTCTATCAATAAGAATCAACACTTTGGCATATCCTTGACAAATGAGGATGTATGACTAGCTAAACAAGAAATGAATTAAAAATGACGTTAAATGTTGATAAAATACAGTTAATTGCGTGCAGGGAAATAGGCTGATACTAAATAATTCAGGCGTTAAAAATATAAAAAGAAAATACAAAACACCAAATAAACTAACTGAAAAGTACAGAAATATGAGTATTTATACAGAGTTTAATTAAAATATTTGAAAATAAAAATAGAATTACAATTTTATGTCACATTATTAGTTTCGTAATTGGGAAGACGATTTTTGAAATGTATTTAGCATTATTTCACTGTTAATTTATTGGTTTGTTATTGTTTGTTGCGCTGTTTTCTTTTCTTTTTCAGCAGATTTGGTCCTCAGTAGTTTGAACTTGTAAGCATAGTTGATGATAACCTGTCCCATGTCCTTTGGGACGTTTGCTCCTTGAACACAAACAAGCACCGATATTAAATCAGGCCTATAAATAAAACCAACGATGTTCTTCTTCAGAGAGCCAGGATGCTCTTTAACGCCACCGTCTCCTTATCGGTGAATTTCAACACCCCTGAAGAGTTTTTCATCTTCATCTTTCATATTTTATTCGCCACAAGTGCCGTACTCGTCGCCGGTTCGGTGCTCATCGGGATTTCATCCACCCGGTCCCTGCGCGTGCAGAACCGTTTCATATTCATGCTGAACACGAGCCTCAGTGACACAATGACCGGCTTCTCGGTCTATTACCTTTGCCTCTTTGATGTCCAAGAGGGTTACCCATCCCGGAATGGGACATTCTACATTTTACCATCGTTTCTAGGAGTTAATGTCTTAACTTTCCTCTTTGCTCAGTTTGACAGATACTTTGCAGTTTGTCATCCTTTCTTTTATCTTCGCTACATCACAAAGTCTGTTGCGATTGGAGTTTGCGTGTCTTGCTGGGTATATACATACTTTATCCTCACTTTGCAGAATGTAGTGCCCATCTCAACTGCGGCTCAAATAAACGCGTTTGGTGTGATGTCCTTACAGGTCATAGTTATCATTAAAATAATCATGACAATTAAATTATACATCATGGCCAGACACCACCTGGTGAGAGAGGCACCCAGCGCGGAGAGAGACAGTAAGAAGGAGTCTCTGCGCATTATTGTGTTTGTGGTTATTTGTTTCCTTGTTCTGTGGTGTCCGTCCTTTGTCAACATAATTGTCAGACAGCAGACTGGACGAGGTCTTAAGTTTAGGAATGAAGCCACAAACCTGTTTGCCATCATGGCCCGTATGAACGCACTGGTCACACCGGCTGTTTACATGTGGGGCAGCCCGGCGCTGCGCGCGGCTGTGTGGTCCACGGTGTGGCGCAGAGTCTGGCTAAGACGCAGGGCAAAGTAGGGCCACTTTGAACCTGAACATTTTTCTGATGTTGCCACTGTAGGATTCATGAAATGTTTTGCAGAATTGGACTCAAATGTGATCGGATGAGCAGGCCGCCAGCGTCGACATCATCTCAGAGATCATGAAGAAAATGGGTTTGATAGCCAGTTGATAAAATATGTTATTGATTTACTTTTAATAATGGAAATGTTATTTATTTATTTTCTCGCAGAGTGACTCCAATTTCTCTGAAAACCTGTAGCGGCGCAGCGACTTGTTCAGAGAGAGACACAACACATTGTTTAAAATATCCAGACAAACGTCCAAACACCTTTTTTAAGGCAGATTTTATTACATGTCAGGCATCATATCTTATGGTGGAAACTGGTGGATTCATTCCAGAAAATGTGAATCTTCTAATGTGATTTCTTATGCAATTTAGTGAATGTTATTGATCTTATTTGCTGCAGACAGACATGCTGCTTTCATGATCAGTTTGGAATATTTATTTCTGCATGTAAAACACAAACTCAACAAAAACTCTTCATGAGAGACTTACACACATATTTGATTTTGTGTGTGTGTGTGTTTGTATATGGTGGCTGTAGTGTGTAACATTTAGCAGATTTAATAAAACGTGTTGAAGATATGTTACATGCACCACTGTGCGTAAAAAGGCCATATGTGTGTTTAATAGGGTGATAGTAACACTTCATTTGCATATTTTATTTAGGCCCATATAACACATAATACTGCAACTTTAACCAAAGCAGATATTCTTATTTTCAAAAGTTTTTAAAATGAAATAAGTCGTAAATGAAGAAAAATGTAAAGTTGCTATAATAAAATTACATTTTTGTACAATTTTTCTATGTTTTCACTTTTCAATTTAGTATTAATTAAAAGTATTATATAAAATTGCTGTAAGATCCTCTTCATTCTCCTCACACCTCTTTTTACTGCATGTTGGATAGAAGCTGGCAGAGATGTTGCCAGCTGGCGCGTTTTTAAGTTTTGAATGAACATGAATCCTTAATAACATCAAAATTGTTATTTGAAAATTATTTGAATGGAGAAAACATATTATTGGTTTCTCTAACTAATAAATAGTGGCAGTGGTGTGTGTGTGTGTGTGTGTGGTGTGATAATGAGTTTCTGAGCTTTTCTGATAAACGGATTTCCAGAATGAGCTTCATGCCTGAGACATCTTTAAATGTTAACTAAAAGAGTCGATGATTATCCCATCAGCTTTAACATTTTATATTATTTAACTGTTTTAAATTGGAAATTTTATTCAAATTAACTGCTACTTTTTTACACAACTTCTCTTTTTTCCTTAAAAAGTTGTTGATGTTTCATGTCTTTAAGTGTCTTTTTGTTCTAATTTACGTTTATTAAAAGTTGTCCTCATTTATCATTTACATGTTGAACTTTCGTCTTTCCTGATGTCAGATTCCGCACATTTGTTCCTTTTTTTTGGGTTAAGCTTTTTATAAGACAGGGTATGGTTACAGCTTAAGTAATAATTTGCTTTGGACTCAACGCTCAGTTCAATTTGCATCCAACCATCAGAATGAGACAATTTGTATTAAATATATTTAAATTTTCAGTCACGTGTGAGTTATTTTAATGAAAAAATGGGTTCAGTTCAGAGGTCATTAACTTTATTGGCCCCAAATTTGATATTTTCCATCGTGACCCGATAAGTTAGGTTAATCAATACATATTAAGTAGGCCTATAGCTTACAGTGGATAAGTTACACACAAAAGAAGTGGAGGTTCTTTCCTTAACAGAGCGTTTAAATTCCACCAGACTCATTAAATAATCCCAAAATGATGCGATATTGTGGTAAAAGGTTAAAATTTCAGCATGAAATATGGGCCAAGTTTTATGGGATTTCTCTGCTATTCTCTGGCATGATGTGTGTTTAACGAAGTGAATCAATGGACGTATAGCCCATTGTTCAATAATACAATACACAATTATTTTCTGGACACTTTACAAAGACTACAAGTTTATAGTGAATACGACCTGCCAGTTTCAGCAAGGAGACAAAGCTCAAACGAACCTTATTTAAGGTGTGTTAGTCTATACTTAAAATAGAAACTAATGCACATTAACAAATTAAATCACCAATATAAGCCCATTAATTGTATTGTTTTGTTTTGTCTAAACAAACACAAATCAAATGTTTTATTAACATTTTCACATTTTTATGCATGAGTCAACCTGTAAAATAGGCCATGTACCTCTATATCTAAAAAACAGTAAATTAATCAATTTATTTCATATGAACCTATAATATTTTACTTTAATTCAGTTATCTTTTTAAAATGATCCTAAGCATGGTCACATTTTCCAACAGGACATGTTTATACTGCCATAAAAGCAGAATGCAGTCCAATGCTTTTCGGGAAGAATGATGAAACACAAAGACATTTAATGATGATGGGTTGGAAAACTTCATGAAGTTTTCCAACCCATCATCATTGGATTTGCAAAGTGGAACATGCGTCACGAGCGCATCTCAGGAGACTGCAGCATATGAAAATGAGCCGCGCTTGCGACGCATTAACCATGCGCCTGTCCAACATGACACACATTGATACAAGAATCCCTCTGTCAGTGGACTTCAAGAGTCCAGAAGACTACTTTATCTTCATTTTCCAGATATTATTTGCAACAACCACAGTTCTGATAGCCGGAACAGTGGTGGTTGGCATCTCTGCCACCGAAGCGCTGCGCATCCAGAACCGCTTTATTTTCATGCTGAACACGAGTATCTGTGATACTTTAGTTGGCTTTTCAGTCTATTATCTTGGTCTGTTTGATGTTCAGGAGGGATATCCATCCAGAAACGGAACATACAATGTGTTGTCGTCACTTCTGGGTATTAATATTTTGACGTTTTTATTTGCACAGTTTGATCGATACTTTGCTGTGTGTTATCCTTTTATCTACAGCCGCTTCATAACCAGGCAGCTGGTGATTAGCATCAATATCTTTTGCTGGGTTTATAATATTGCTCACTTGCTTGCCAGGAATTTGCTGCCAGTTTCCAAATCTATAGACCTATTCGTATTTAGTATAATCTTATTTCAACTTGTTGTGTTTGCCAAAATAGTCATGACTATCAAACTGTATGTTGTTGCGAGGTATCAGCTTGACAGAGATCCACCCAGCGCAGACAGAGAAAGCAAAAAGGAATCCCTGAAAATAATCATCTTTGTTGTCATTAGCTTTTTGGTGTTGTGGTGTCCATCTTTTGTGAATATTATCATCAGATTTTTACTGGGAGGAGGGTTGACATTTAGAAACGAGGCCACGAATGTCTTTGCCATCTTGGCTCGGTTCAACGCAGTGTGCACTCCGTCTGTGTACATCTGGGGCAGTCCGGCTCTGAGAGAGGCCATGATGAAGACTGTGTGGGGTCGTGTGTGTCCAAGGTGCAAGAGGAGGTGAGTGTGTGAGATGTGATCTGACATGATCAAGTGATTTCAGCTTGTTTTGTAAAACTCTGACTCTTTTCAGAATCGCCTCCTGTCGGAAAGCAGATCCCAGATGATCGCCTCTTTTCTTCATGCCTCTAAATGCTGCATGGTGGGAATGCTTAAATGAACAATACACTTTTTAAAATTTAAGCGGTGTCAGACCAAACTGAATAAAGCTGAGTTTAACCCGTTTAACGTGAAATTTAAGTGCAGATTTCTTGATTGTCAGTAATTTTGTGTATTGTTTGGTTTTGTCAGGATGTGTAAATCCACATTTATTCTAGTTTTTAATGAGATAACTAGCTATGTAAACATGGTTATACTGAAAAATAAGAACAACAAATGGAGGTCTTCTACTTGGCTAATCCAACACTCCCGTTTTATTCTACAGAAAATGTTTGGCTGTCTAATTATTTATATTAAATATGTTTATTCTTCTTTCGTTTTGCCAAAGATCCCAGAGTCCCTGCAGAGACCAGCATAAATAATGCCACAAAAGACTCATAAACCCAGTTTAAGTATTCTTATTCCAGAAATAAGCACTTTCATTTAAAAATACACCAAACTTAAATTAGCTTCTTTTAAAATCTATTTTTTTTTAACTGATTTAATTCTGGGTCATAAAGACACGTAAAGATGTTACCTGATAAAGTAGTTACAACTAGAATCCATGGCAAAAAAGCTGAAAATCAACTGAATAGCAACAGCCTTTGAAATATATTACATATGGAAAAATAAAACACACACAATGTTGTGCATCTCCCTTATAAAAGTCTGACAATGCAAAGGGACCAGTGTGTGAAGAGGGTTCAGTGGCGCCATCATGTGATATAATGTAAAGAAAACACGTGATTCTGCTGACATGAACATTAAATATTGCAGTGAATAAAACCTCAGGAAACAGGTCAGTAAACATAAAAAGATACTCTGAGTAATTATATCAGCTGATCCACAGCCCCTTTAAAAACCTTTATTACAGCAATTTATTCCATCTTATAAACGTGTGCACTAAGTATTTAAAACATTAGTGACTAAAAGCAGGACATTTAATAGGCAGCAGTTCCAGTTGCATAGATATCTGAATCAGAAAGATGATAAATACTCAAAACAGAAACATCTATTTCTTAAATATCCAGAATATTCAAGTGTATGTGGATAAACTGAAATGCCAGGCTTTTTCTTTCAAACCAAAGTGACTTTTTATGCTCCTCTGCATGGGAATACATTTTAAACTGTTTTTCAGTAGATTAAAGTTATTTCTAAAACCAGTTACACAACATAAAATTACTCTGAGAACACACTGAAATACAAGTCATAATTTAATATTAATTTGAGCATGATAAAATGATGACTTTATGGCTTGAGACAGTTTCTTCCATACAAATGGCTGGAAGTATGATCTCATTTGTTAAATTATTCACCACTTCCGGGTTTTTATTTATGAAACTATTACAAAAACAAATCATTAGAAGAAGTTTGAGTCATTTCTACCAAAGCGTCCATGGGGGCTGTTTAAGCGGAAATGATGCCAGAGTGGAAACATTGACAGGAATCGAGATGACAGCCCACTGCAGCACTTGTCTTTGAAGAGATTGTCTTATCATCATCCTAGAATACGAGAAGGAAAACAAAACCACCAACTGTTACGAAATAGTTTAAAATGAGGAAGAACCAGAATAAATTAACAGGTCTGAATGCGTATTGGATGTTATGTCTTTACCCATCACGTCCCAGCAGGAATAGAGAGGGTATGCTTGGTTTGTCTGTGCTTCCATCAGTGACCATGTCAAGATACTGGCTGTCATTATCCTCTGCATTATCAGCAATCAGAACAGCATTTCCACCAGCTTCCTGCACATGTTTGGCCTTTTGCACAAAGGAGCAACCTCTACAGTGACAGACACAAAAGACAGAGAGAATTTTATAGATTTATTATAGCACAATATACTGTGTTTGAGAAAAAAAATAGGTTTATTTGACTTTTGTGCCTGTGCTGAAACTTCCTAAAATCAAAATGCATTAGGTTAGACTGACTGTACCGTTTCTGTTAATTAGCAACTGCTGTTTACTGAAATGAAATACAAGGCAAGCTGCGTTACTGTTATTAGAGACATTTAAATATCATCTATTTTAGGATTCACAGCAACACTGAGTCAGACTAACAGCTTACTTTTCACATATCCTCTATGCAAAGAAAAGGGGAGAGTTTGACTTTGCCAACCTGTGTCTTAACATGATAAAAAAAATCATTTGGAGAACAGGAGTGTGCCTTTTTATTACTTTTCTGGTCGCACATTTCACTTTCTTCTCATTGTGTAAGTGACCTGCAGTTTCTCTTCCATCTGTAGCTCTGCATATAAAAGCAAGTGTGTGCTCAACAGCATAATTTACTTAAAATGAGCTAAAATGTTTCACAACTTTTTATGCTTTTTTATTTGCATCTAAGGGTAAAACTGCTGTAAAACAAAGACATTAATGGTTTATTATTCTTGCTTAACTGCTGTCTTGTCTCAACCACAGTGCTTCTACAGCTACCAGACAGACATGAAAAACAGACAGAGATATAATAACAGACAGCCAAGACAGAAATATAATCAGACATGTTAATGAGGGCTTGAAGCAAAACTGTAAAGCATCAAATAAGTGGAAGACAAAGGCTGTATGCAACTGGAGTGTGCTTTCAGAATAAAAGCAACCTCAATTGTTCTATTGTATCCGGCCTCGCTCTCTCATCGGAGTGTCTGTGTGGATGAGGTGTTCCGGTGTATCTCCCTAAACAACATACAGTCCTAACTCTCCGCAACAGTGCCGTCTTCTCAGCCATTTTTCAAGTCCCAAAATAAATGTTTGAATGATGCGCTTACAATCTGTAACAACTGTTCCAGCGGAGTTAACACATTTTATGAGCCACTGTGGATATTAAACCTAACAGGAAGATAGAAATAAAAAGCAGAAACTGCTCAACCAATCCAAAATGTTCAAGGTTTAGGATAGTCTCAAAAGGTTTTATATCCCTCACTGGGTCTTCTAAAACACCCTGGATGCTGGAAAACGGTTCCTACAAGACTGCGGCAACCCTCATTCAACCTGCTGAAGCAATCAGGAACATGCAGAAGAATTTAAGCTCACTTATCTGGACGTTTAACAAAGAATTACCAGATTAGAGTTGGAGGAGCTAATTTGGTCATATTAAAAGCTGGGACACAAAGAAAGGTATATATACACATGTACATGGTTTCGTTTTAGCGTTAACTAATTCATACTCTCAGAAAAGTCTTCAAACCTGTTTGCAAAACATCCTATTTAGAGGTTTAGGTTAAGTCAAATGCACTTTGAGATAAATGTTGAGGTTTTTCTACCCTCTTTTGACCAGGATTACTTGTCCTTGAACGATTTCTCTGTTGTTCAACTCTGAGCAGGCATCATCAGGGTCTGCTGGCACCAGAAAAATCTCATCATAAGACAATGTCTGAGGGCCAAAGGAGAGGAGACGATGTGATTACATCATTTATAGCATTCACAGCTCTGATACCGTTATATTTGTATCATAACCGAAAATTATTAATTATTATTAATTTTAAAAGGAAAATTACTTACAAAATGTCCTCCAAAGTCTTTAGCTGGAGCGGCACTGAAAATGTAACTTATCTCCTTAGGACTGATAACACGGAAATACAGCAGTTCATTAACCCCAATACCTGAGGAGAGAAAAACACAGACAAAAGCAACTTACCACAACACGTTTCTATCTCAGGAAATACCCTCCGTGATATTAAAATAAACAAAACATAGTGACTGTGTTTCAATGCTGTATTGAATGTAGTGCGTAAAGTTAAATGTGAACGCACTTAAACATAGTGCGCTGATTGAGTGTATCCTTTCACCCAACACGTATACAGCTAAAAGTGACTACAATAATTTTTATTTAGATTTATTAAAAGCAGCTCACAAAGCAGCATTTAGTGGTATTTAATTATTAGCTACTTTCCAGCATTTAAACACCTTTCCTGAGTCTAAACGGTGAGTGACTCACCTGACAGGAGACTGAACTGCACGAAAACACCGCAGAAGAATAAAAAATAAGCCGCTGTTCGAGCCATATTTTTCATAGCAATTCATTTGTATATTTCCGTAATGGTGTGTAAAAGCAACCTAAGCGTGCTTTCATACTCAAAAGCAACACTGCAGCAAATTTGAACTGTGAACAGATCAGTTAACGATCATTGCTGATTAGCAGGTGTTACAAAGATTAGCAACTTCCGCGATACTCTCTCTGCGCATGCGTGTTTTACAGAGAAGGATTTATTTACTAGGTGACCGCGGGGCAAAAGAAAATAGGTGGCCCCCATTTGCAGTCATTTCTACAATTATATCAAATCATTTTTCAAGAAAAATGGCTTTCTTGCTGAGATATACGTGTGTGGGGTTTGTTGCCACTCTCGTGGCCAGCAGTAAGGAAAGATAGGCAAACACAAGCCACACTACAATTTATCTGAGTGTTCCAGGTTCACACTTATGAGCTAATTAAAAATGATCTGTACAGCACAAAGTAGTGATCATCTACATAACTGTAGCTTAGTGAGAAAAAATTATTCAGAGAAAACCGAAGTAATCCCCATGATACAAAAGAAAAAGAAAAATCTATTATTTATGTCCACTATGGAAGCCGACAGCGGTCAGCTGATGTTTTCTTGAGATAAAAGGATAAAATCTAGTTTTCACAGAATAACAGTTTTTCTTCTTGTGATCACCATATAATTTATCTTGTTATCTCAAGATGAGAGATTATTCAAACATATGGTTATAGGGTGGGCTAAAACTGTTTCTAGTCCATCTAAAGTGACACAGAATGAAACAAACGTTGTATTAGACTCACTCTGTAACAATTTAGAGACTTAACACAATCTAAGATTCATGTATTTTGACAAGGAGGGAGCTCGGATAGAACTCGCACACATGGGGTGATCTGCAGACAGAAACCATAGTTTTTAAAAGGATTTTTAACACTAATAAACAGATTAATAAATTGCAGTGGATTTTATTAAGTGTTTGTGGTGTACTGGAAGCAGCACTGGTTTCAAGTCTGCAGGAATTAAGGACCTACATGTTCAGGACGCAGCAGCTGAAGCAATTCTGCAGGACTGTCAGTGTATCGGGAGGAAGAGGAGGAACTGTATTTCAACATGGATGAGAGCTTAGCCATTATCTTCTTCTCTAACAACACATCAACTGACGTTAGCTTGGCTTGATTATATTGAGACATCCCAGAAACATTTGCATACTCACCTTTTTGGCCTTTACAGTATATGATGTTGAATGGCATACGAGAATATTTTGGTCTCCCTTTTAATGAAATGTGCATCCAAATATGTTTGTTTGTACATATGGCTTACATATGTTCATACCACAATGGCTTCAGGGTATCATTTGCCCCTGGGGCATGGCTTCAGTATGAAGCTTAAATTTTAATTAAAAAAAAAAGTTACTTAATTCAATTTGAGCATTGAAAATATCAACATTAGCAATAGGTTATATTTTATTAATCATTTTAATACATTTCTTCATGTGCAATTACTGTTAGTTTACAGTGATACCTGGTTTTTGCATGAATGCATTGTGGCATGTGTAGCTAGGCAAATGACAGCTCACTTGACACTGTAACTAAGTGTCAGCTCGCGTGACAGCAGTCAGGCAAACCAGGTAGGTGTATTGCCAACTGATCAATAAACATTATCTTATCTCTGTCAGGTGTGACAAAGGCTGAAATTGTGATTTGTGTATTGCAATTAAGTTTTATCAATCATCCACAAACACGGGTCTAAACATAATGACTGTAGCATCTCCCCCGCAGCTGTCAGGGGTCAGTTTTGACCAATGAAATCACATGTAACACAATAATACTGAGCTCATCTTCATTATTTTATTGAGGATAAATTCTGTTATCATGAGAAAACGGTTCCATTATCTTGAGATAATGAGAAGATTTACTTGTTTTCCCAAGATAATGATCAAGATATTATTATTAATAGTCAACCACAGCCGCTGTTGGCTTCTGTATATCCAGGCAATCTTTATAAAGCACAATTGTTTTGTTTTATTAAAATACAGTTTTTATTTCTGGCAGATATATCACAGCATATTATGCATAGACTTCAATATATACAAAAACCTTTAGTTTAAAG
>JBAMHV010000012.1:3605993-3626007 GCA_037177535.1 Pseudomugil gertrudae
GTACAGTAAAATCCATTTTTCAAATAATTAGTCCACAATACCTGTCCAGATGTACACAGTACATCAATTACTACTTGCACAAATAATATCAAGTTCTTTTACTGTGTACTTTTTATGTAATCTATTACTGAACTTCCTTACAAACAGCAACAAATAGCTTTTTCGGCTGACTTTGGAGTACGATATTTCGCACAAAATATTCGGCATGGCACCCATAATGACTGTAGCATCTCCCCCGCAGCTGTCAGGGGTCAGTTTTGACCAATGAAATCAGATGTAACACAATAATACTGAGCTCATCTTAATTATTTTCTTGAGGATAAATTCTGTTATCACGAGAAAAACGGTTCAGTTATCTTGAGATAATGAGAAGATTTACTTGTTTTCCCAAGATAATGATCAAGATAATATTCTTAATAGTCAACCACAGCCGCTGTTGGCTTCTGTATATCCTGACAATCTTTATAAAGCATAATTGTTTTGTTTTAATAAAATACTCTATAAGGAAATAAACACATTTTAGAAGATCAGTTTTTATTTCTGGCAGATATATCACAGCATATTATGCATAGACTTCAATATATACAAAAACCTTTAGTTTAAAGGAGTAGTCTAGTGTAATTTGGTAACATTATTATATAATACACAAAATTGTGCAGAGTTAATGACACTTGTTATATAAACAATTGAAATAATTATCAGCATGTTAACGAGCAAACCAGTTTCCAGTCTCTGTGCAAATCTATAGCTAAACGGCTGATGGCCTTTATATTAAATGTGCAGACATCAATGTAGTCATTTTAGTTCTTTTTCCCACTCTTCTCTTCTTGCAGTTGTGGTCCTTGTTGGAAACTTTGGAGCCCTTTTGTGATCTCTTTTTATGTTGGCATCGGTTCTTTTTCCCATTTCTAACCTGCAATTAGTTCACAGCAGATTAGGTGGCTTGTATATGAGATTGTGACATTCTAAATGTAAATAGTCAACATTGATTAATAGGAAAGACACATGCATGAAACAATACTTACGAGCTACTTCTTGATTATTGTCATTGCCATGTTACATCACATTCACACTGAGGGAGTTATTTCTCTTAAAAAATGTTTAGTTTAATGAGCAGGGTTTAAGAAATAGTGAAGGAATCCATCCACCGTTGATCAGTTATATGGAAATGCTATAATTTTATTTAAATGTTTGGGAATATGAATAAAATGTTGGATTTAGTTGTCTTTTCTCGGTGATGAAATTATTTATTGGCTAGCATTTTGATGGTTAATGTGATAAGTTTATAAAAAAATGAAAAATGTTGCTGTATTATATTGGAGCAATCTGCAAAAATGCTTTTAAAAATGCACCAGCTACAATTTAGCAGACAACAATTTAACGTGTGCAATGTAGGTGTAATTCTCTTTTTTTCTTAAAATGATTAATAAATACAGTTTTAAATTGTTTCCCTGCTGAAAAGTTTTGGTTTACTAGTGCTGTTACAAAATATATTTAATCTTATTGTAGGTTTTCCTCAAGTAACTTCTGCAGTGACTTTGAAAATACAAAATACAAACCAAATTCAGAGAAAGTTGGGGAATTGTAAAATGTAAATTATACACTTTGCAATGATTCGCAATCAATCGCAATAATCCCTTTTCTATTCCCAATCATCGAATGCAGGTTGAAATCCAACATGCATAAAAGACGCCATGTTTAAAATGGTCTGAGGCTAAATAGAAAACTGTTCTGTGGTCACTGTGTCCTGTGTACTGAAGAGAAGAGGCCCAGTTTGTTATCAGTAGAAACTTCATAAGCCTACATATATGTGGGTATGAGGTTGCATTAGTGCCTATGGTGTAGGCAGCGTCCACATCTTTGGTGATTTCTACATAGTAGTTTTGGAGTAACATATGCTCCTCTTCTAATGTTACTCAAAAAAGCTCTGCATTTTTCAGCAAGACAATGTTAAGCCACTGCATACTGCCGCCATCATAACAGCAAGAGAAGTCCAAGTACTGAACAAACCTGCCTGTAGCCAGCCTATTTATGCACATCATGAGCTCAAATATCGAGCAATTGAAGCCCAGGACTTAGAAAAGAATGGGGCAGTCGGTTCTCTCCCTAAAACATTGAGTGTGGAAGTTACCTCACTTCCCAGGCAATTACAAAAACACCTGATGTGTTTTTTTATGTTCTATTGGTAATTAAATTGTTGTACAGTCTATTGGTTTATGAGATTTACAAATCATTTAATATGTTTTTATTTTTACAGTGTCGAAACTCTTTTGGAAATAGGGTTGTAAATTAAGAAGTATTCATGGTCAATATAGAATATAATATAAATATACAATTAAAAAGGTCTATTTATCAATAATTAAATATACGAAAGGGGCCAAAACACCTTAAAACAGAAAAAAAGCTCAAACTATAACTTACGACACCAACTATTGGAAGACACAATAGTTGTTAACAATAAAAGTCACTAGCTTTTTTTCATAAACAATAAATAAATAACATAATTAGAACATAGCTTCTGATTATCTTTCTTGGAAAGTGTTTCTGTTTAACTGCCCCATTAACAGAAACTACATAATTTAACATTTTAGTCTATTGGTCCCAAAACTATGACTCATAATTTTCAAAGGATCCAGGGTTCAAACACCCATTATTAAAATAAAATGTGGTTTTACTCAGTATTACTTAAAAAGGGCATTTCTGTTCTTCATCACTATATACAGGACATAAGCAACACACAAATGAGGAAGGAACATATATATAAAAGGAAACACATAGCTCTTTTAATAGTTTGCTCTGCTTCAAACCACCAAAATACACACACCAACACACACATACGGAAACAACAGAGACAAGAAAGATAACGTGTGAACGTCAGACTAAAGGTCAGACTGAATGGAACTGCTCCTGTTTTCAAGCTTAATTCCTGATTCATGCAAAATTCTGGTCACTCATAAGCTGATCCTTTAATGGACTAAAATTTCCCAATTGGGTTCTTGCTTACAGACACAGATTTAGGTTTTTGTCCAGATCCACCCCCCACCCCCACCCCAAACAAGGGAACTGCTCTGCTTTTTTAGCAGAACATCATTTTTTAGTGATATCTTTAACAGTTCAACTTTCTATATTATAAATAAAATACAATAATATATATAAAATATTAATATGATTAAATAAATGGTTTTCTGTACAATCACAATTAGAATAAATAAGAATAAAGCTTTTGTCTGTGTTTTTAACGAATCTTGTATAAATAAATATAAAAACAAACATCATATATGAGCCAAACTCCCACATAGAGACAGAAAAACACAAAAAAGGATTTGAAGACAAGACATTTAAGAGACGTAGGAATTTAGGAAAGAGCAAAAGCTGACAGTATTTGGTTTAAATAATCTCAGTAGGTTACATTTTTCCATGGAGTCCACTGACTCCAGGCTGAGAGCACCAGCCGGTCTCTGGAGCGAACCCGCAGCTTATCGATCCCCTTGGGTATGACAGCAGATAAAGATCTTTCAATCTAAAGACAAACAGATCACACAGTTAGAGACCAAAGACAAAAGGAAACCACTCCAGATCTGCTATCTATTTAGACTTGACTGTACCTTCCCATCATCTTTGAACACATATTCAATCTCATGCTCCAGGCTAAAGTAGCTGTGAGGAGTTGACCAGCTGGATGGTGGCTCAATGGTCACGTTTAACTCCTGATCCACCTCCTGACACCTGACAATCCGAGGCATATCCGGCTGAACTGGATGAAAAATGACATTTATTCCATGCATCATTGATAGATTTATAAGCAATCACACAGTAACACTTCATCAATTTTCTGTTTTTACACTTTGAAATATCACAGTTTTAAATAGAAATAGGCTTTATTGAACAATAAAGCTTAGGAATAATAGGAACCCCATCATTAACACCAATCACCTGTATGAACTTCACCTTTCAAGATCACATTGCCATTAGTCTGAGCAGCACAATGAACCTTTTAAAGAAAGAAAATTCAACAAAATACCTTTAATGTTGCTCAGCTTACCAATATCTCTGAGATAAAAGCTCTTGGTTCTCCTGAAGATGAACTGGTCAACAATGGCTTCAGCAGTAAGCTCGAGCATGGTGTTTTCCTCAGAATATGGAGAGAGGGTGTGTGTCACCACAAACTGGAATCCCCCATTTTGGAGCGGGCCACTGCTACTTTCCCAAAGGCAAGATTTTTGGCCTTCTGTGCTGTAAAAAACAATAAAAAAACAAACATTAATTAAAATATATCACTCAAAATGTATATTTATATTTGCTTGCTTAACAAAAAAGTGTACTCTAGTATATATGAAATATTTGTATCTTTTTGTTGCTAATTTATCAAATTCTTTACCAGTCTTTGCCAAGTCCGAGGCGCACTGCTGAGTATTTACGGTCAGTCCAGTTGCAGGTGAAGTTGCAGTTGTAGGATTTTGCACGACAACTGACAAAGTCCTCTGTATGGTTACAGAAAGTGATTTTAACCAATAGTTACTGCATTAACATCAGCAATTTAAGTTCAACCATGTCAGGGATTATATTCATTACACCCTAAGCAGGGGAATTTATTAACAATTTAAAAATAATGTGAAAAAAATCCAGAAGAAAAAAAGTGTTGAAGAAAATGAAATACAATTAAATGTTAAACTGACAAATAAAAATTGCTAAATTAATAATAGTTCAAAAATGTATCTAATAAATACATAAATTATAGAAAAAACAAGCTAGTAGATGAATAGCATAAACTAGTTTATTAAAATGAAATAAAATGAACAAAGGCTAAACGTGGTTTGATACAAGAAATAATAATAAATAAATAAAATAGAGATCTCACCTGAATCCTGTTCCTCAGCCTTCAGCAGCAGGTAGGTTGATGATAACATTTTTTCCCCTTCCCAGCAGCTGTAACTACCCAACATGGGTGATTCTACGTTTGATATGTTCAAATCTTTACCATCCATTATAAAGTTTGATTCCTCCTCCAGATCAACCACTTCGCCATCAAACTTCCACAAAACAGTTCCTTCAGTGTTCGTCTGGCAGATCAGCTTCACCGGTTCTGCGTCGTCCCTCTTTGCCACCACGACTAGTGAAACAAAGACACATGTCGACTTAGTCCACACAGATAGGTGCACAAAAACAAGTGTCAATCAATTTAAGTTATAATGAATATGAGAATAATCACAATGATTAAAGACCTACAATTTTCAGGAAATTGGTCGAGTCCATGTGTTCTTGAGAGGCTGATAAACAGTAGAGCAGATATCCACACCAGCATAGTCATCTCAGGGATTTTATGACAGAACTGTTGAAAATGCACAAGTACTTTAAAATCTGGGACATGCAATTGATCATTTAGTATTTAGCAGGATGAGAAATGTTAGTGTTATTAAAGCTGAAAAAAAGCTTTCTAGTGACATAGACTAGTCAAATTTGCTTATATTCCTATACAGTCAAATGCCACATTAATAAACCAGAGTATGATTTTTTAAAAAGATAAATGAACTATGCAAAACTCTGCTTTGACTGTCTGTAATTTATCCTTACCCTGAGGAAGAAGTTGTACTCAACGCTGAAAAGAAAAAGCAGAAGTTGAGTCAGAGAAGTCAGAAGATGTATTCTTGTCTTCCTCCTGAGTTCACATTTTATACAGTCGTGTAAGGCTTACATCACTCTCACCCCCTCATGCCGCTGAAACAGGGTGTGTGTGAGAGAAAGAGAGCGAGAGAAAGAGACAGACTAATATAGTAAAATGACGAAAGCCCACTGAGAGTGATGGCAAACTGCATTTCCTCTATTCTGTTTTGCAAGTCAAACTTATAAACATAGATTTTCTACAAAGATAAGAAGTGTGGGTGTACACTGAGGCGGGGGGTTGCCACTGGCCTTTGAGGTGAATTACTGCAGTACTAAACAGATGCATTATAGCTGATATCTCAATGATCTCGACAGTGTCATGCCAACTGGACAGACACCTACACACAAATACACACACAAACACATTTTAGCTTTCGTTTACCAAGAAGCAAAAGTTGTTTTTAGGATCATTTCCAACCCCAGATTACTGATATCAAAGGTGTTAAATGTTATTTTTAAGAAGGTTGTTGCTTCCGATATGTGAATTATTTGGGTTTTTGTCTCTATGTAGGAGACATGTCGTTGAAAACAGAAATTGTGTCTGTGAATTTTAACTTTCAGGAATAAAATTAAACGTATATTTCATTGTGTCTAGATTTTTAACGATAAATAAGTGATTAAACCATGAGCTGAAAGAAATTTTTATTGTTTAATACTGGCCTCAAATCCCCCAAATCACACCTTTATAGGTATATATTTAATACTCTGACAATACGGGTACATATATCTACACTGGAATGACACAAGGAGGGGCAACAGGACTTTCCCTGCAGTAACATTTATCACATAAGGGGCTATCCTGCTTTTTATGCTAAAATGTCAGCCGTGAAACACCACTAAAAACTGAGGTGTTTATCTGGCTTATGTGTTATTTCTCACACAAATAGCATGCTCGAGTCCTGTAATACAGCGTGTGTAAAGTACTTCCACACAATGCGAAGGCTGCATTAATATTCAGTGTTTCAATTAGAATTGTCCCTCTGAAACTTTGGTAAATTCGGCATCAATAGCATGACATGCATGATGTAAACACCTTGTGGATCCAAAATTCTGCGAAGTCGAATAGTTGGGTTTCAGTTCCTTAAATGCCTAAATGGCATTATTCAAAGTTTAATGCTGGAAAAAAAGGTACATTTATATCACATATTCACATTGAAATGTACACTATCACATTACAACACTTATCAGTTGCTTTTATCCATAATCATTTAAAAATAAGAAACACATTTGGTGGCAATGTGTGGTTATTAGCTTGCCCAAAGACACTTCAGAACAGGAACTGAGAAAACTGGGGATTGTACCAACACTTAGTCAAGGAATACCACAAGACCACAGTTTCAGTTGCCCCTACGAGTGACTATCCAAGTCACAAGAATGAACCGGGTCCAAAATGCAACCACCTCTTTAAATCTATAAAGCTGTACCAAGTCTTTGTTCATGGACAAATTCAATGCCATAGCATATGGATATATTTTAGTTACTTCTGCTCAAGCTTATAATTTTCATATAACATTTCTGCTTTTGCTATTCTTATGGTTTTGCGTCATTTCACATAACTCCATGTAGTTCAGATATATCATATAAAAAAAAAACAAAGAAAATCTTTCTTTTATGTGTATTCTTCGGCGCCGTACCGCATATCAGTCCAGAACCAAAACCAAAAAGGGCTTCCCCGTTAAGAAGAGAACAAAGCAATGTGTGTACGACAAGAGCAAGTTACTAACTGAAGCTCACAAAACAACCTGTTCATGTGGCGTGTAAGAGATGGGTTGGATATGATCATTATAACCCTTTAACATGATAAAATTAAGTTCAGTATGCTGTTGTTTCAAAGGATACTTTAGTATTTACATGGAGATAGCTAATAACAATTTATATTTCACTATGTAAAGATGATTTTGTCTTGTTTGCCAAAGTTTGCTGGCAGGATTTAAAAGCAAAACACCTTCCTCAACTTATTCTGAATTGAGAAGGTTTGAAATGGCAAAGTTAACTTTTCTGGACAAGGCTTATTTTTCTGTCCAAAATTACATATCCAAAATAAATGAGGAAGGTCTAAACCTTGATGTGATATGCAGTCTTTGTCTCAAAAGAAAGCTGAAACATATTAGACTCCTACAGAGGCATCAGAGTCAATATGTTACTGTCAGAATAAATTAACTCGGAACTTATTAGAAAATGTTTAAGGATAAACATAATACACATTACAAATGTTAACGTGCGGTATGCTAATCTGAGGAAATCTGTCAAGCTGACATAACACCGCTCAATTAATGCTGCCTTCCTGTTGCCTCATAATTCTGAACGCCCAGGAGTCGGTGACCGCATTACAGGTAATATGAGATTTTTTTTTTTATTTTGGTTGGGTGGAATACAACATCTGATCTCAGAACAGCAAAAGAAAGACAGGCTTTGTCTTCCGTGTTCTGTCTTTGTTGCTAGCTTACAGAGGTTTTATCAGAGGAATCCGCATAAACATCAGAATCTGTTCAATTTGTGTTAACTTCTGAAGCGGAGAAATGATCACAATATTTACAGTTCACAATGCTGTTTTTTATGTTTTTTACATTCCCATTTTATTGGTTTGGACTTGAATTGTGTTTTGCTTGGATGGCAATGCAGTCTTGCATATGAAGGTGTGCAAAGACGAGGCAATCTGCATATCCTACCTACTATACCTAATAGAAGCCAGGCATGCAGCTCAGTCAGTTGCAAATTTAAATGTTAGGTGCATTTCTGCAGAATTTCTGTGATCATAGGTCCAGAATCAACTAATAAAACTTGATCTTTTTTTCTGCCACTAAAAGATACATTTTTCCTGTATAAATCATATTTAAATTGCTACCATTATTCAGACAACTCGATAAAGAAGCACAGATACATTATAATAACAAAGAAGATAAAAAAGTAGCATAGATAAACAGAACTTAAGTGGAAACTTTATTACACAATAATTCCACCATTACATTTTATGTAAGCAGCTTGAGGAAAAGAAGGGTATACACATTGCACTGAATTAAATAACTTCCCTTGCACTGTAGAGCAAGTATGACAAAACGTTGGTTGCTGTAAAAAGTTGGCTTGTTTCTTCCTACTTGTCAGATTTAAAATTATAAAGCAACTTGTGTAACCATGATGAAATACCAGATGAGCTAAATATCGATGTGAAATACAGGGAGTCAGGAAAAGCTCCGAAATGTTTAATTTGCCTCGTTCTTCGAAGCTTCGTCAAAGTTTTCAACAAGATCTGAGGGGTAAACAGAGGGGACATCAGAATCAGGAAATAAATGAAAGAATACAAACATAAATTATTACAATGAATATTACAAAAAATATCAATAGCAGTTCAAAAAAGTTTATTTAAGTACCAAACAAAGGTTGTTAATAATTGAATGCAACACAAAACAACCTTTTGGCTGTTAAATGCCATTTTTTTTGCTTTTATATACCATTTAAACAATGTTTAACATACTCATGATTGGTATCATAAGATTCTTCCATTCTAGGCTTCTTTGTTAACATGTTGGGCTCAAAAATACACAAAAATCCTCAAATCCTAAATGACCAAAACATGACAAAAATTCTGAATATGTCTCTTTTCCACACTAGGATATAGAAATCTTTTTGTCATGGTGGTATGAAAATTGCAAATGATCTGATCACTTTATGATTACAGATCCCAAAAGGTTTATGTTTACTTTAAAAAGGGGAAGTGTAAATGCCCTTACCTGGAACCTCGTCATCCTCCTCTTCAGCAACAACCATAGGGGCTTTGTTTTCTCCAGCTATGAAGACAGATAGAAAATCAGTAAAATACAGCAAATAAAAATGACTATACAAAAAAAAAACAGGTGAAAACATTATAGCATGAGTACCTGGTTTGGGTAGGTTCTCTGCTAGTCTCCTGAGGCTGGTAAGGCTGTCAGCTCCCAGCTGATTTAGGATTCCAGGTAGCATTTCTGTCAGCTGTTTATTCTCAGCATGACCTGTGATGGTGAAGGTGTTGGCAGCTAATGAGGCCTGAACCTTTGGGTTGTTAAAGTGGATCACTGTTCCCTGGTTTGTGAACATGTTCACCTAAAAGCGGAAAACATGGAAACTATTAAACTGTTTTAGAGCTGTTAAAGAGAATGGTAATAACAGCTTCTGTACAAAAAATAATTATAAAAATGACAGTACCTCCTCAATTCCAGAGATATTGTTAACTCCCAGTTTCTTTAAAGAAAACTGCAGCTTTTTGTCATCTGCTGTAGCTGTTCTGTGCACCACCTTCTTCTTCCTGCGAGCTGACCCCTGCAAAGCATCAAATTTAGCTTGGACATGTGAACCAGAACTGTTTGACAATGCTCATTTAGCAGCATGTATTTAACTCACCTTGCCACCTATCCGGACCTGTGCCTGCAATTTGGCAAGTTTCTCTTGGTTCATTATCGACTCCTTCATCTGATATAAGAGACAACACATACATTCAGTATTTCCAGTTTTTTTTAAATGGGAAAAGTAATCAAGTTAATCTTGATGTCACAACTGTACAAATATGGCATTCAAAATCATTTTCCCCCCTCCAGAGTACATGTACAAATTGTGAAGATGGATCTTAATAAGACACTGAACATATAAATATGCTAAATAATAATAGCCTTATTATTTTACAAAAAAAGACACCCTGCAACCACGTGACTATGTGATAACTATTCAATGGAAAGCAGAGGTTTGTGATTAAGTTAAAGAACCATAAGTAAAAACTCCCTAAAACTCCCTCAGTTTTGCCACTTTGTAAGTCTACGAAATCGTGCAGCTGCCCAGAAGTCCAAAATAGCTGCATTGTTTTAAAACACTGAAGTTCTGCATGAATCAGGTGTGAAGCTAGTTATAGCATGTGTTGCACTGAAAACATGTCCTACATCTAAAAGCATTCTGTGAACAACTGGTTTTGTAAGCTCACTTCTCCTCAGTCGTCCGACTTATATATTGCCTAATGTGTAATATCCAAGCGCTTGAAATATCTCATAAATACCATCTTCAAGGATATTTTGTCAAATAAACAACCGGCTAAGTTAGCTAACTATAAGCAATACTGTTAGCTGAGGCCTCTTTAAATTGATGTTAACATTGAAGTACGCCGAATGTTTCCTCCGCTTATGAACATTTTAATGTGAAAAATGGATATTGGTTGTTTTCTTGATTAAATATGCATTACTCCGAGACTGCTAAAAATGTTGCACTTATAGTGAACAGACCTTGGAGAGTGTAATCACGCGGTGGTGTCACAACAGTCGATAAACAGGGGAAAAGAGAGACGACCGGAAATGACGAAACGAAATGGAAACATACCAGACAAGTATTTTTTTCTCAAAAATGTAATTTCTAATTCCTACTGTAGTTACATATATATGTTTCTTATTTAAACATTGTCCTATTTTTATTTTATCTTTCACTTAATTATTTAATTACATAGTAAATCATTTAAGTAATTAATAAATCAATAAATTACCTTTAACAAATCATTTACTGAGAAAAATGAATAGTAAATAATGTAGTTTAATAAATTATAGTAAAAAAAGTATCGAAATTGAACATTTATTTATTATTTGATACATCTTACCGGAAGTAGTTGCATTTCATCTACAGTCATGGCGTCCTCCTGTGGGCCGAGGGGCAACGTGATCACTCGATAAAATGCGAAAGTTTGTATATTTATTGTCAACGAATGCCAATATCATCATACATTAGCACATATCGTCTCGAGAAATATTTAGTCCAAGAGTTCGCTGCTTAAAGGTGAGAATAACCAGAAGGTAGTGTATCAGAGAATGCTAGCCAGCTAAAGCGCAGTGTGCTCAGTTGTGCGGTTCTGTACACGTTGGGTTTCTATTACAAGATGCCATTTTCACTACAGTATTTTTATGTATGTGTTTTTATTAAGCGTTTAACACGAATGGGCATATTTAATTAATTTATACACTTTCCAAAATTTAAGGGAAATTGACTAGCAGCGTATCTTTTACATAACTTGGTTTTAAGTCTTTTTCTGAGCTTTGCTTTTATTAAATAGATGAACAACTTTGAGAGTTAATATTATGATGGTCTTTATACTTTTAGTTTTTGATAAAATTACGTCATTACATTTGTTTGATTTTTTTACAGGTGAGTGGGTATCTTACCCAGTTATTGTGTCCAAAAAGTGTTTTATTGGTCTCATACTGCTCTTGTATAATTTATTACTCCTTAAATAAGTCTTTCATAGGGTCGAACATTGATTAGCTGACCATTAGAGTTCTGCAGGACAGCAAATCAGTAAAAGTGCAGAATGCAAATGAAAATTTATCTTTGTGTCAGGTTTTATTGATTCATTTTAACATGTTGTATCCTCTCACACACAGACTGCTCTACCATAAGCACTGGGATGGCGTCATTTAAACCAACAAAAATTCCAGTATATCCAAAACTTGGAGAAAAAGTCACTCAAGACACACTTTATTGGAAAAACTACAAGGTATGTATATAAATATTTCTTCTGTACTTTGCTATTTTTAATGTTAAAATGATCAGAATTACTCTGCATTAGAAGTTATTTTTTAATCTTAAAGGTGAAACTTTGTTTTTTCTCTCACAGACTCCAGTCCAGATAAAAGAATTTGGAGCAGTCTCAAACATTGACTTCTCTCCTGTGACGCCTCATAATTTTGCTGTGACCGCATTCACAAGAGTAAGAGGGCTTTGCCTGCAATTCATATTAGTACTATCCCCTTTTAAATTGTTAGTCTGTTTTCTTAACTCAAAATGGCACACTTACATGTACACCACGTACACTTACACGTACATGGACAACAGAAAAGTTAGAGTACAAAACTGAATCTTTAGCTTACTTTTATTAGCAGATCAGCAGTTAGCACAACAATTAGGAAGTTAAATTCTTCATAATTACACATTTACACACATTTAAACAATACTGTTGATATTTCTATTTCCTATTTTTAGAATTGAAGTATATCAGAATATATTTATCTGGCCTAAACTTCTGTAGATGTTTGACTTTATATGAATTAGTTGAGTATCTGATAAGTACTCAAGTGGGGAGGATAATGTTTTTGTCCAACAGAATCTTTTCTTTTCTTTTATAGATTCACATCTACGGGCCATATTCCCAGGAACCAGTAAAAACATTTTCCAAATTCAAAGACACTGCTTACTGTGGCAGGTTCAGATCAGACGGTCAACTGCTTGTGGCTGGATGTGAAGACTCTGTAGTCCGGCTGTTTGATGTTGGTGGAAAAGTGGCACTTCGGCTGTTCAAAGGGCACTCAAAGTAAGCCTGATGCTGTGACTATGCTGTAATGTTGTAGCTGTTTTGAGCAGAAGCTTCCTCTGCAAAACCATCATTTCAAAAAAGGCCAGCTCAAGACGTGTACTGGGGTTGTGTTATTAAGACATTGTTGAATGATGATTTCTTGAGTGATCCATCGACTGAATTTTATGATGATCTCAAGAATTCTGACAACATTCAGTCTGGGTTTATCATCTTATAAATGTTTAATCGTGAAAATTAACTGAAGTGAATTTGGTGATTTTTCCTTGTTTGTTTTTTATTTTCTCTCAGAGCTGTACATGTAACAGACTTCACATCAGACCGTTACCAGATCTTCACGGGGTCGGATGACTACACCTGCCGACTTTGGGACATCCCCAATGCAGTTGAGCTGACGGCCTACCAAGAACATACAGATTACATCCGCTGTGGTGTTACGAGCAAACTCAACAGAGATTTGTTTATCACAGGTAAAACTACAGCTTGTCCAAAAAACAGTGCATGGAAATGTCAAAGAGATAACAGGAAGATGACCTTTTGGCCCGTCAGTGTCAATAATGTCTGTATTTTCGGTAACTTCTAACTTGAATAATTAATATGTTAATTTAGAAACTGGGAAACAACAATGACATTTGAAATGCTGATTGAATTGTCACTGCAGATAAACAACAGAACATGGATTTTTTTTTGGAATGATCCCCCATTTATGCTTTTTTCTCCCCCAATAGGGTCGTATGACCACTCACTGAAAATGTTTGATGCCAGGATGGATAAGAGTGTGATGACCATGGATCATGGGCAGCCAGTGGAGAGTCTTCTTCTCTATCCTTCAGAAGGCCTTCTTGTCTCTGCAGGTTGTAATAATCATAATAATAATAATAATAAATGGATTAGGTGATGGTGAGTTATATGTGTAGCCACAGCTGCCTTAGCACACAACTAATGTGCCGTTTTTTGGCGTCTCCGACCACCATCAAAACATTAATTCACTCTTATATGAAGGGTAGCGTGAGGTGTCGTACACTATTGCTGGTGCATGACAGCAGCGAGTGTTCTGTCCAAGGACATAAGTGAGGTTAAAACAGTGAAGCTTTCGGTTGATCTGGTCTACCACCAGAGCCACTGGTGCCTCTGGAAGGTTGCCATCAATATGATCCTGAACCAGAAAATAGGTTTAGTCCATATGATCTTTGTCTAGTTTTATGATTTCTAAATATTTATTTATTTATTAAAATACCAATTAGAACTATATTTATAGAAGATTTTTAAGTTGACATAAAAAGTGCCTTAAACCAGCATTCTTCCTAGTGGCCAGCAGGTGGCTTTTCTAAAAAAAATCTGTAACTCTATAAGGCCAAACATATCATATTTGATACATAAAGTTTCTCAGGCATTTTTATTAATTTATGGTAGAAATTTTATATAAAATCCTGTTGTGCACAATATGATACTGGTCTTCTGGCTCCAGGTGAACACCAAAAAACAGAAGAATACACTACAATAATTTTGATCTATTACATAGTAATAAATATTAAACATAGCAAAAATATGTTAGCCAAATAAAGGCTTCAGTTTTTAAAAACTGGACTTCTCTGCTCAGCTGTTCTTAGGTTGGGCTTTAAAGGGTTACAGCCTCATTAAAAACATTTTTGAGTGTTTCAATAAACATCTGTGCTGGTTTCAAGGGATTTTCAGTAAGGCATAGAATTAATGACATGTCACTACTGTGTGAGTCTGCTGTGTATTCATTCTTAATTTGATCCAATGGGCTTTATGCACAGCTCCACTACTTCCTGAACTTAAGCCATCTCCTTAGTTTCCTATCTTTCATTACTGTTCAAAGTGCCTGACCTCAGTAACCACAACAGCAATGGCCAGAAACACCTGGATTAATCGGTTCGTCCAATAATGAAAGACGGGAAACAAAAGAGCTGGCTTACGTTCAGGAAGTAGTGGATAAAAAAAGCCCATTCTTTGGCATTTTGTGGTTGTGAGAGCCAAAATGCAAAATTTGAGCATTCAACATGATGCTATATATGATATAACATGGTGTCACAGTGGCCTCAGAAACCAAATAAACCTGTGTCCGCACCAGTAGGGCAGCGGGTGGTTTCACTTTTCCCCTTAAATGTAATCTCAGTGGTCTCAGTATCTAGTATGTTTTTTTAATCGAGCATGATAATAGATAACAGTTCCCAGTTAGGGGAGGCTTACCATTTCATTAATACCTCTTAAGGTAGAGACAGTATTTCCATGTGAACAGTTTTACAGAAAAAAGTCTTATGGAAGTGCACAATAAACAGCCAATCTTTATGCCATACACTTTTTCAAAAACGGGTTTCTATAAAAGTTGTGCATTTAAATGTTTCATATCTCTTTTTAGGTGGGCGCTATGTGAAAGTGTGGGATTTGTTAAAAGGAGGCCAGTCCTTGGTTTCTTTAAGAAACCATCATAAGACTGTCACTTGTTTGGCTCTCGGCAGCAACGGACAGAGACTGCTGTCAGCTTCTCTCGACAGGTACGGTAACAGCGAACAGAGGAAATATATCCCACATTGACACAGATAAATGAGGAATATCTCAACCTGTTGTTTCTGTCATGACAAATGAATGTTTACTCTAAGTCACCGTTATATTAATTATTAAGTGTAACAGAGTAAAAATGTTTGCACCACCTTCTGCAAATAAAAGCAGAATGAAGGGATCTGATATAATGCAGAGCCTTTGTTTGTCTTTCAGGCATGTAAAGGTGTACAACACAACCACTTATAAAGTGGTCCACAACTTTGACTATTCTGCAGCTGTCCTCAGTCTGGCTTTGGCTGTAAGAAAGAAATTTGTGCATTTATCAGTTATTTTTTCTGATTTAAACATAAAAGTATGGATGATGAAATTGCATTAAAGTAGGAAATGCATAAATGTTTATTTATATTGTCTTAGAATGGGAAGCTGCTCTCTGAGTGATATCATACTGTTTTTCCTCCCAGCCTGATGATAAATCCATTGTAGTGGGCATGACCAACAGTATTCTGAGTATTAAGCACAAAAAAAGCCCAGAGGAGTCGAAGGATTTAACCAACCAACAGAGACAGCGACCGGTGTATCGCGTGTTTGTGAAAGGAAAGTACACCCCAAAACAGGTAGGTAAACGTGTGGCTGTAGTTTAAAGAGACCTATACAATAAACATTACAAAAGTGCAACAGGAATCTCTTGCATAATGTTTTTATGTGAAGATTGTAGGAGACTGTTTTAACATTTCTTTTGTCTCCCTTCTCAGGATGATTATCTTGTCACTAAGCCAGTGAAACAACATCTGGCCAAATACGACAAGCAGCTCAAGAAATTTAATGTATCAAAAGCTTTGGATAAAGCTTTGGAGGTAAATATTTCATGTGTTTATATCATGATTAAGAAAATGTAATTGTGTTGAATTTTGATTTGGTTGTTTATTTTGATGAGCTGCACCGGTTATCTCTTTTAATTGTCCTGTTTGGTTTTATGCATTTACAGGTATAGGCACTTTAGTTACCTGTTAAATTTACTTAACTGAATTTGAATGACTTCACACACGTGTGCACGTATGCATACAGTTGCAATAGATTTTTATTTAATAATCAATTGTAACATTGTGGGTTAATAGTGCATAAAAACAAAAGTAAGCAAGCATTATCCAGTTAATGGTTTCAAAACTTGCTTTAACTATCAGTATTTTGCAGTAGTCCAGCTCTCTGCCTCAGACAGCTCAAAGACACACAGACTAATTTTGTGTAAAAGGGTAAAAAGAATTTGCTTGTAGTTTTAAGTGTGTTTTTTGTCTGGGAATTGTCTGATCTTGGTTTTTTTATTTGTTAAAATAATTGCTGAAGTGATTTTACACATTATAGCCTATTTATTATTTAAAGAGCAGACACAGAGATTACTCTTACCATTTTTATTTGCACTAAACACATAAAAAAACATATGGGACAGATTGATAATATGCGTCTCTGCCTCCTTCTGTCCTCCATATGTGGCTTCATCATATCCTCATCACCTTTTTTGTATTATGACTTAATTCTCGGGTGTTTAAGGTTGATTCTGGTCTTCACACACATCAAACTGCACATTGTTGGTGTTTGTGGAGCTGAAATATCTCGTTCATCACCGCGCCGCTGCAACACTGTGCCTGCTGTTTCTGATATCTGAATGATTCTCTTCAGATAAGTACCTAAAACAAAGTGTAGGCCCATTTTTACTAATGCATTTAATTTATTTATGCACATGACCCGCACACCAAAGCAAAAGTTATGCTGCCCATCAGGAATTGTCATGAAACACTTGGGGATTGTGTGGAGGTCTTCAGTGTAGTAAATACATTTTCTGTTTTAGCTGTTCTCCTCTACCTGTTTCAATGTGTAAAGACACACAGAGGTGAATCTATGGCCCATCGTGTGTCCATTTCTGCTTAAGAACCACCTTATTTCTGCATCACTTCATGCATTAATCAGCATTAAAAACAATCATTGATGTTGAAAGGAATTTGCATTAACGCATTAATAATGCATTAAATTTGACGGCCCTAATATATTTATAAAAACGTAAACATTTTCTTTTGTTTAATTATTTAAAAGTTTTTCACTTTGCTTGTAGAGTTGGACAAGATTTAAAAAGCCGGAGATCCCTGTTGCTGTTGTGAAGGAGCTGGACCGAAGAGGAACTTTAAAAAACGCTCTGGCTGGGAGGGATGAACAGGGGCTCTCTCGGTTACTCCACTTTCTTATTGGGTAAGAAGCAAATAAAATGTCTTAACTGTAGCAGGTTTAATCACTGGAGGTCCACATGACTGCAGAAAAAGTATAATCCCTCAAAGGTGAATGAATTGATGTATCTGTAATAAATCAAAGTCCTGCAGCTTTTTGGTGTTTCCAGACATGAATCAGGTTGATGATGAGCAGAACTACACAACAAGCTGTTGATGAGTCATTTAATTTGAACAATGTTTAATGGATCAGGGAGACAAACTGCACTATAAATACAAGGTTGTGAGGTTAGATGTTTAGGGAGTCTCTACTAACGGGCAGATTTAACATGTGCTGAGTTTTATTATATATGTAAAAAAGTTTCAGTCTTGTATATGTCATACTTAACTCTGGCTGTAAAGAGATACGATGCCAAATAAGAAAAGACCAGAAAAGTGAATAAAAGATACAGTGTGATAAATGCTCAGGTTAGTCTTTTGTTTTTCAGACTTTAAATGGATGTGATTAAGAACCGTTTTAGCTGTTAAGTGATTTTATTTGTCAATATAAATATGAACATGTAGACATTTTTAATGTAGCTTGTGCAAAATTTTCTAATCACTGTAGAAGATAACATGAAGTGAAAGTGAAAGTGAAATACTTTTCCCCCATTTCTTCTCCAGAAACCTGGTCGACAGCAGGTTTACTCCTGTCCTTGTGACAGCTGCTGAGATGATTCTGGACATTTACCATTCAGTGATTGGCCAGTCACCAGTCGTGGACCGACAGCTCATCCGTCTGCAGGAGCTGCTAGACAAGGAACTTGACTACCAGAGAGATCTCCTGGAGATTTTAGGCATGTTGGATACAATGTTTGCATCCTTTGTCCCTAGGAATGAGGTGCCATGCCCTGGCACTGGCAGATCTAATGGCCTGATTCAAGGAGAAGCAAGTACATCAAGACCACAGCTTCAGGTCACCTGAGATTTGTGGGGCTATCAATTATTTTTCCAGTGATTTACCAACTCTAAACTGCAGTTTTGAAGTGTCATGTCATAGACTTCACCAAACAAACATGTCTATTTAAGTGAAATCACCTGATCTACATAGGGCCTTGCGTTTAAAGATATCAGGAAACAGACTTTGCTTTTGGATCATTTTGAATGTGGAGTTGCTGGAGATAGCAACACATCACTTTTCAGAGGAGCGGTATTAAGCTGGTGCTTTTAGTGATCCAGCAGTACCGGTACTCATTGACCTTACAGAAATATTATTGGACTGATCTAAGGTTAGTATCTAATCTTGTGTAGTGCTTAAAATACAATATTTTTTTACAGGACAGTTCATACGACATCTGTATGCTAGATACAGATGAGATTTCTTCAGTGGCAGATTTTTTGTCATTGAATTCAGTTTTTGGGTTCTCTATAGATTTTTTTATTTTTGAATAAGTAAGGGGCAGTCAGATTTATTGATTGCAGAAAGACATTGATGACCAGCACAAATGTGATTGCAGAATTGAAACCATGCAAGTATTCTGTAGAACTGCATAATTTAATGTCCAAATTAAACTGTCATGCAACAATATGGCATCCAAAATCAACTTTCAGGTGTTTTTTAGCATGATCCCAAGCCAGTGTGACAGGCTGAGCTCATTCCAAAGGGTAGGTGCTAGATTTAATCAGATGGAGAACTACTCCTTTCCACACTCAATGTTTGTTTACCCTGTAAACAATTGATGAAACTGCCACACAACAATCTTTAGGTCTTTGCTAAGTTGTCTGTTGAGTGTTTTGTTTTCATTTCTTTTCATTTAGACAAATTATTGTATTGTATTTTTCCAGAACTGTGGGTTTTTTCACTCCTAGAAATATTCTCAGCTCAAAGTAACGTGGATCTCAGCTCAAAGTAAAATTTTCAAATAAATGCTGTGTTAAATAGGCTATTTTCTTTCTTAAATTTTTGTGTTAGTTTTGTGAATAAGTCAACAAATGGGTTATTAACCAATCACAAGTGAGCTGACATCGTTTCTAAACAGCTTAACAATTCACAGCTGATCCAATCTCTTTAACCACTCTGTTTTTAGGAAGCTATGATTTGTTTGTATGGTCCATGATGTTAGGAGTAATCTTGTAATATTTAGATATAAAATATTGTTTTTCTTAGAAAACCTATCATTATTGTAAATTTGAGTGTATGTGTGTGTGCTTGAGTGTCAGAAAGATTTGACTATAATATCTGACGTTTTCATGAAGCTGGCATTGTTTTGCAAGCAAAAAAAATTATATATATATATATATAGCGCCCTGAGATGACACTGTCATG